>JBBIGC010000039.1:4385389-4401728 GCA_037576955.1 Lepidarchus adonis
AGTATCAACAATGTGCCCAGACCAGGACTTAGACCAGGACTTAGACCAGGACTTAGACCAGGACTGAGACCAGGACTGAGACCAGGACTGAGACCAGGACTGGGACCAGGACTGAGACCAGGACTGAGACCAGGACTGAGACCAGGACTGAGACCAGGACATTAATGCACAACAGTGCTGTTGAAATATGATTTTCTCTGCCATTGCTACATGTTTATTATTGAGTGATTTGCTGATTTTAGGAGAAAGTAACGCCGTGTGCCTCCTGCAGTGCATTATCGGGGCAGAGAGTTTTTTTCTGAAATAAACAATATTGTACAAGCAATGAATAAAAAGATGGACAGTGTGGCCCTGTTCCCTTCTTTTCTGAAGCCCAAATTCATTCATCATCTTGTCACATGGCGGCGATCGGCATGAAGGTCCCCGGGTTCGGCTGCAGGTGACGTTGTGTGTGGTGTTCACAAGCTCTCTCTCCGGGTGCTCCGGTTTCCTCCCACTGTCCAAGGTTGCTCATTAGGTGAATTGGTTGCATTACATTGCCCATAGGGGTGTGTGTGTGTGTGCGTGCGTGTGTGTGTGGTTGTCTGTCTCTGTGTTGCCCTGGGATTGGTCGGCCTCCTGTCCAGGGTGAACTCTGCCTTGGCCTGTTGTCTGCTGGGTTCGGCTCCAGCTTCCCCCGCGACCCAGAATGGATTAAGATGGATGGATGGATGGGAGGATGGATGGATGGATGGATGGGAGGAAGGATGGAAGGAAGGAAAGAAAGAAACGCGCAGTAGTGATTATGATGATAGTTGAGTCGCACCTCAGATCTCTGACCTGTGGAGCAGGACGTGCTGCTTGTGTCTTACTGTCTCCAGCGTGTTTCTCATGAACTACCGTTAACTCAGCGCCCGTTTTTAAATAGCTCGTCAAAAGATTTTTAAAAATATAATCTTTTTGAAATGAGAGCACACTGGAAACCAGTTCTCATTTCAGTCCCGTCCCATGCCAGTCATTTCTGGGGGTGGGAGTAACACATCAGGTCAATTATGCATTAGGTTTGAGTCAGTGAAAGTTTTTAACTCATAAAATAAACAGATTTGTGATGAACACACTTCTCATACAATCAGATATTGTTGTGAGTGAAACGTTATAGTTTGGGCTCAGAAATTTAGCAGCATGTTTCCCATTCATTACCATTGACTCTTTTCATTTCAGGGCTACTGCCATCCTCGCTTATTTGCCCCAGGAGCTTCTTGGGACGTCTTTCTACGAATATTTCCACCAGGATGACATCGGGCACCTCGCTGAATGCCATAGACAAGGTACTTATCAGAGGAACTGAATCTTTGGAGTTGTGGGGTTTTGATAACGGAAACCACATTCTGAGTTTAGGACTGTGCTCATCATTTGATCCTTGTTTTCCCAGTGCTGCAAATGCGAGAGAAGATCAACACTAACTGCTATAAGTTTAAGATCAAAGATGGATCCTTCATCACTCTGAGAAGCCGCTGGTTCAGCTTCATGAACCCATGGACTAAAGAGGTCGAATACATTGTTTCCACGAACACAGTTGTCTCGTAAGTCAAAGATTCTGTATAAAATAAGAGACAATTACGTAACAGAGACATGAACAGAAATTGTGTTAAGTTTAATTGAAGTGAAATAAAGCGCGAGGTGACGACTTGCTCGCTGATCTGTGTGATGGTGTTTTTAGGGGCAGTACACTAGACGGCGCGGACCCCAGTTATCCTCAGCTCGCTGCCTCCCCCCAGAGCATGGACAGTGTTCTAACAGCTGATGGTAAACAGATTTATTCAGAATTTTAAAAATAACTTCTCTTTGCTGGAAAATGCTGCAATTTCTGTGTGATGTGGAGAAAAGTTTCAGTAGTTTTGTTGTTGTTCTATGGCTTAATAATCCCTTAAACTTCAGTTCCCAACTCTGTCAAACAGTAGTTTCATAGTTATTGATATTATATTCAATTTAAATCACCACAATCCTCAGCATGATTTATATAATTATTTTTTTAAATAATGTATTGTCATATTTATAACCTTTTTTGTAAGATTCTCATTTTCAATTTTAACACCATTGAAAAATGGCACCGGCCCTTCAGTGTGTGTGTGTGTGTGTGTGTATACAGTCAAACCCCGTTAACTCGTCCCCATTGGTCCAGGCCCGAAATGTGGTGGGAGGTGGGCGTGGCAAGCTGTCCAAATAGATCACTGGCTTCTTTTTTTGTTGTTGTGGTGTTTGTCATATTTTATTATCCCTTATAAGTGGGAAATTCTCTGCATTTAACCCATCACACGTGCGCATGTGGAGCAGTGTGGAGCGGTGGGTAATGCGGGTGGAGAGAGAAAGTTGCTTGATGGGAGTTGGAGTCTGTGTTGGAAAGGGAAAGGTAACACAGAAAGGTAATTGGTATATGTGAGATGCTCGTGGCCACGGACGTTCACACATATTGCCGCCTGTTAATAAAGTCTCCTCAGCATCATTACCTCCATGAGTTAATCAAGCATGAGTTCATAACGAGAAAGCAGCAGTAATAGCATGGAGGCTACATTGCTAACACAGACCCAAGTTTGGTGAGCTATTGCTGGAGAAATGCATACACCGGACACTTTGCACGTTGTGGCGAGAGGCGAGGATGGCAGCTTAACGAGGTGAAAAACATGGAAGGAAAACTGTTCTGCAGCCTTTCATAGTGAGAGGTGTTTGACAAGATAACGGTGTTTGACTGTGTGTGTGTGTGTGTGTGTGTATATATATATATATATATATATCTCCAAAGGAAAAAAAAACAATTATAACTAGTTATGAATTATTGATACATTACATTTTACACACACATCCCTCTTTGTCTTCCTGAAAGTAGCTGTAATGTTCTCACTCCTGCTGATAGTGGTCATGACTTGGTTCATTCTAGGCTCAGGGAAACGGGCACTACAGACAGTTCCTGGCATTCCTGGGGGCACCAGAGCTGGGGCAGGGAAGATTGGCCGCATGATTGCAGAGGAGGTGATGGAGAGCCAGAGGTGAGTCGATCACGTGACAGTCGAAGAAGTGAGTGAAATTCACCTGTTAGTTTATTTTGACCTTAATGCTTCTGGTCTGTGATTGACAGGATAAGAGGCTCGTCACCCTCCAGCTGTGGCTCCAGCCCCCTCAACATCACCAACAGCACACCCCCTCCTGACACGTCCTCTCCTGGTGGGAAGAAGGTAAGAGCCCTGCTGGTAAAAGATAAAAATGTCTTTGTTAGAGTGAGTTGCATTCGCCTGACATTTAACTGTGTTCAGATTCAGAATGGAGGAACTCCAGACATTCCTTCAGCTGGGATAAGCCAGGACTCCATAGGATACCCCTACTCCAACAACTCCCTTTTAAGTGAGTCTGAGCAAATGTGCTTGAAGTGGATGTTTGATATGTTGCCAAGTAGAGTTCGGGCGTCAATTATTATTAGAGTATTATTTTGATGATAATGCAGTTATCCGTTAGTCAACTGAAAAATAATGTATTCTGAATGTGTTTATCAAAAAAAAAGAAACTAGCAAAGTTTTAATATAAAAATACAGAAACATGTCCTATAGCAAACCATTCATATTATTGTATATCACACTATAAGAGACCATTTGGAAATATTAATTTCCTGTGCACTGACTGAATTTAGTGTTTCAGACATGATCATTAAACAGCAGGTGGTTAAAGACTCTACTGTCTCGCAGGTGATAATTCCCACATCGGCATTGGTGACATCATGGACGATCCCGGCTCCAGCAGCCCCAGCAACGATGAAGCTGCCATGGCCGTCATCATGAGCCTGTTGGAGGCGGATGCAGGTCTGGGTGGACCAGTGGACTTCAGTGACCTCCCGTGGCCTCTGTGAGAAGAGCTTGAGTGAGAGACTGGTCGAGAGGAGCTCCTTTTCCAGAAGGAGGAACATGCTTTTCTCTGTCACCATAGAAGATTAATTGCTACAGAGCTTTTCAGAACGTGGGCTGGAGACCGTTATGCCAACAGCAAACACTACAGCCGAAAACAAGCCTCATTCACAAAGCAGTTTTCTGTTCCTGAGAAGTGAAGAAACCTAGGAAAATCCAGCAAAACCTTTCGGTCTTACAGGTGTTTCTATGTTTGTTCATGAAAATCACACTGGAATTATCCCACTTCTCTCTACATTTCACTTCTGGTCTTTCCCGTTTGTGTACTTACATGTAAAAATCTCTTAACATATATATTTTTTTCTCTAAATATATAGGGTATTAAGTGTATTGTATAAGCAGTGACATTTTTAAAGTAAAATATACTTTCGATGTCTATCTTTCCTGGTCTGGTCTGTATGTATTAAACTATAAAGTGAGGTCTCTTGTTTACATAGTGCATAAAATCAGTACTTTTACTTTATATACCACCAAACATAATACAATAAACGTTTTACAGTTTATTTATACAATGATTCTCAAGCTCTGAACAAAGGAATCCTGACCACATGAATGTCTGTCCTGGAGAAAACAAAGTAGCACTGCATTCATCACCAGGCGAAGAGAAACTCCTTCAGCTGCAAACAGGAGCGATGAGGGAAGAGCTTTCCAAGTAAAACAAAAAATACAAATAATAATAATAATAATAACACAGTGGCACCACCCTGGATACATCCCAAACTTATCAAATAAGATAAAATCTGATAATAAATCATAGAAATAATATAATGGAAATGGAAAACAATAGTAATAATGAGAACAATATAATAATAGGCCCAATTACAAAACAAGTGAGATTGCTAATTTCAAATCGCTAACAAAAAATAAATTTCCTTTGGTCAAGTTAAAAAAAGAAGAGAAAAAGGAGAGCACTGCCCATGCCAGAATCCCGAGTCCCTCAGAAGTAATTTTTTCCTCGTTGTACAGTAGACTAGATAGTTGAGGCTCTAAGGCTGCAAAGGAGGTGCAGAAGGCAATCCGGTTATGACGTCGCTCTCGCTCCGTGCTGCAGCATGCTGTGGAGGGGAGCAGGCGGAGGAGAGGAGAGAGGGAGCAGTCCTCTTTCAGAGGGCAGGAGAGGCAGCGTCGGGGTCGGGCTCGTTGTTGTAGTTGTTGCTGTAGTTGTGGCCTGGAGGAGGGTGGTTGGGGAGAATGTCCAGTTCGTCGACCTGGGGTCCAGGATGCATGACCACCAGCTGGTCCTGCGGAATGTCCGCCGCCGCCGCCGCGAGGTTGGTGATGGACTTGCTCTTGACGCACTGGAAGTCCACGTGTCTGCTCTTGCCCTCCTCCTTTTCCCAGGACATGCGGATAAAGGGTCTCTGGACGTAGTTGTAGATGACCTCCGGTCTTCCGCCTGGGCGCTTCTTCACCTTCTCTTTGTACGTGGGATAACCTGCAAAACAACATTATTTATCTGTTTATATATGTAATACCCATTATGATGTGACAGGTTTTCTTTCCCAAGTTTCACACTTTTACTTTTAACTTCTGTTTACTTTGTTTAACAGAAAGTTTGGATTCTGAAATCTTAGGAAAACACTTAAAGAACCAATACAGTCAAATCTCGTTAGCTCGCCCCCTGTTGGTCTGGGCCCTGAATTTGGCAGCTATTAGAACGGATTAGTGACAAACTGTTTACCAGACATTTTGTGTCCAATTCACACACTTGTACCCAAAGCTAATTGCACTTTTTTTATTACAGCAAAACTAGGAGCCATTAATTCTATCCCCTCATGGTATAGGGCTGATTTATATGGCTTCATTCACTTGAAGCACATTTTCTAGGCACATTGTTACTGTTTTGTTCATGTTGATGAAATAATGAAAACATCACTAACATTACATGTGTATCAAGTGTCTTTTTAGTAGCTGCTGAACTTTTGTGACAAAACCAAAACCCCTAAACACTTACCCTCAATGCCCAGTCTTATTTTCTTCAGTCCTCGTTCTTTTAAAACGGATTTGGCAACATCTCGGTTTTCAATGTACTTGAAGAAACGGTAAAGTTTTGTACTGTATATTACTGAAAAACAAGATGGAGCAAGAGGTGTTATCACAGATCATCTCAGACACAAAAAAACACAACTTTTAAAATGGCTATAAAACAATAATGCCCTTTTTGTGCTAGAGGTAAAAGAGGCTATAATCTAAACCATGGTTTATGAATCTGCATGAGTGTGTGTAGCAATGGCTTAATACTTCAAGTCTATGATTCTGCTGTGAGCTAAACTGAAACTTCAGATCCTTCTAACAATTATTGGCTCTTACAGTCAGCTCTAAAAACGCTGTGTGTGGAGCAGCACTCACTTTGTGAATACTCCTCGCCCATCTGAGGCGGGTACTCTTCATCCCAGTCCACCACGTCATCATCGGTCAGAACCACGATGTGACACTCCCTCTCTCCACTCTGCGCACTGGCCACCATCAGCGGCAGAACCATCTCCTCCAGGTAGAACTCAAACTGCCGCCGTGCGCCATCATTCGACAACTCGTGCATCAGGGCACCTGTCAACACACAAGTGTGTGTGTGTGTGTGTAGCTAATGTTTTATATTGCTCTGTACTCGATATGCATTGTTGAGCGACTCCCACTAAATATTAAGCCCATTTGTGAAGAAGGACACAGATTATTCACTCACTCAGGTCCCTGCACTTGATCGTGCTGTAATCGAAGGAGATGCACAGATAGTCACATGCTTCCCTCAGCTCCGGAATGGAGATTCCATCAGGGCAGCGGATTATCCCAGATTTATAGTAATCCTGCCAGTTAGGGAGCGAGCAGACAACAAAAAGGCAGACATTAGAGAAACTGCATCTTTCAAAGATCTCAGCCCTTAAAAGCAAAATGGCACAGGTGCCAGGACTGAGAGTGACACACTGGAGGTGCAGATCACTGAAGTTATAGAGAAAAGTGCACAGAGCTGATAACCACACACACGCAGTTAAACTTCCCACACGTACATATTACTTTCATCCTTCCTTCCTCCGACTGCCAGCAGAACTGACAGAAAGCCAAGGTCTGATATTTCCCAGCTACTTTGTGGTAGAAATATAAAAATCCCAATCTAAAAATGGCAATGGCTGCAGTTTTAATAGCATTACATTATCCAACATTACTAATACCACAACGCACATCGTAATCACTCGAACAGTTCCACTTCAATCTCTTTCTCTTCTCCTGTCTCACTAGGATCAGCGGATACTGACCAATCCTGAGGAGACTCCATACGGACAGAACCATCTTAAATCAGTGAGGATCACCTCTTTGAACTGAAATTATTATAACTTTTTATAACTTTATAAGTCTAAATTGTGAGAAAAAAAAATCATATTGCACTGAAATCAAAATACTGGTTTTGAAAAAAATCAGCAAACATATTTTCCCCAAAAGTTTTAGTCCTTTAACAGTCTCATTACTGATTCCTTCTGACACTTTCATTCACTCGTACACACTCTACCGTGTCCTGAAATCCACCCTTTACATAACCGTGCGTAACAGACACCAGGGCATGATTACAGCACCAGGTTGGGTGGCAGCTTTAGGCCCCAAGGGGCCACAGTACAAGGCCAGAGCGTATTGAATCAAGGCTGATGTAAGAGGTTTAGCACAATCATTAAAAAGCAGATGCTGACAAGTATTATAGTGTTATTATCCAAAACAATGCAAAGCGCAGACTGAACTTACCGCTTAATAACTTATCTGATATCAGGGAGTATTATACAACTTTGTTCTGAAAGGATCAATTTTAGGGGATTTTTACAAATCACTACATCACACTAAAGACACAGTTTCTCACGCCTCATCAATATGACCATTATACAGTCATGAGAAAACAATTAGGACACTACCAATGGCCTTGATTCAAAATGTGGATATTTAATCTCAATTTTAACAATACTAGGCGATTAAAGTAATAAAGTGAAAACTAAACAATTAAAACTGAAGAAAAAACTTGTAATTCTACCAAAATACGATTTCTGGTGAAGAATAAATGAAGACAACCTCACCTTATTCCCAGTTTAAATAGCAAAAAATCACACACAGGTGTAGCACATCAGGTGCACATGATTAGAACATCATTACTCAGCATTTTAAAGGTTTGTCTTATTTAAAGCTCAGATATTTAGTTTGGTGTGCTCCTGACAGTTGAGCTGCCTGAGCCCTTCAGAAAGAAGACTGTAGCAGCTCAGAAGTCTGGTAAGAGATTGAAAAAGATTGAAAATTCTTTTTGAAATCAGCCATTTCGCTGTCCAGAAAATAGTGGACAAGTGGAGGACTTCCAAAACCACTGCCAACATTCCCAGGGTTGCTTGTCTAGGTTTTCCCTGAGAGCAGACTGCAAGATGCTAAAATAAGTCTCTAAAAATCCTAAAATGTAATCACATGACCTAAAGCAGACTTTTGCTACTGTTTGATATTTGGACACTAGAATTATTTACACTATAGTTTATATTATATACACTATAGTTTAATTATTTGGACAGTAGAACAGAGGACATATCTGCCGTAAACCACATACAGCATTTCAGGAGAACAACCTAATACCAACTGTGAAGCATGGTGGTGGAAGTGTCTTGGTTTGGAGATGCTTTGCTGCAGCAGGAACTTGGCAGCTCAGCATCACAGACTCCACCATGAATACTACCGTGTGTCAGAGAGTGTTGCAAACTTTCCTCAGACTGATGTTGTTCAGAGACTGGTAGATACAAGAAGCATCTCACTGCGGTTATTTCAGCCACATGGGGCAACAGTATTACTTTTTCCTCAGTTAGAATACACATTAATGTTGATATCTTTTGTTTAATGAATAAATCAAGGTTATTTTTTGTTTATTACCTGCAATTAAATCACTTTCTGTTCCAGAGATAAATCAAAACAAGACTAGACATTGATATATGAACATTTTTAAATAAAGAACTAAATATTTAATGGGGTGTACTAACTTTTCCAATTTATACCCAATCCCAGCACTGCCTGCTGTACTGAAAATGTTTATATTACGCAAAAAGCCACTTTACTTTCATCTCAGAGCGAACACGTGCCATTCATTTCTTCAAATCTTCTGGTGACACAGGATACTTACCAGAATCGCCCTGAACACAGTGGAGCTTATGCCTTCTGCCACCTCATACTCTCCTTTCTCATTCGGACGCGTGAAGTTGTGTTCTCTTCCTGAACCAAACATTCTATAACATGAGGCAAAAATGAAACGTATGGCTTATTTTATCAATGTCTACAATTTCATTACATTTATTATAAGTTAACACTACATGTAAAAGACCTGCTAGAGTTTCTCTTACCTGCCCAGCATCGTGTTGGGCTGTGCAGTAAAAATTGAGGGGTCCACTACAAAGCGCGTATTGTCCACAATAAGTGTGACTCTCTCTGAGGTCCGAATGCTTCGTGCTCCCTCCTTGGCATTTTCATAGACAAAGACCATCTCTCCCACGCCAGTGCTCTTAAACGTTCCATCTGAACTGGACAGGCTGCTGTTACGACTGCTGACCACCCCACTGCTGCTGCTGGAGCCACTGGGAGAGACTCTCTGAGGCCTGGGGCTGCTGGGCCGAGACGAGCCGCCCTCCCGTTCTACACAAACACCAGAGTATTGCGTCATTAACGAGAACATGACAGTGAAATTAAACTCCAGAAAAGAGCACAACACTGAATATGAGAGAATAGAATCGGACTGAAAGTTCCTGCAGGGATTCAGGATCCCATCCCAGCTGACAAACAGCCCTTCACTTCTCAAACGACGAACTGAAGTGACATTGACACAAAACTCTTCACGTTGCTGAGAATGAGGAGTTCAGGAGAGTAAGGAGTGTCTCACCATTAGTGTGCTGGCGTGTGGGTGAGGTGACATTGCGAATACAGGGTGTGAGTTGGCCTTCACCGCGCTCGTGTGAGGAGTCCCGTGAGCGGTCACTCGACCGGCGGCGATCTCGCGAGCGGTCACAGCCTCCACTGGCACCATGCAGGCTCATCTTCACCTGATCAGCCTCACGGATTAGGAAGCCTGGTCTCTAAGCAGAAGATTACAAACATGTAGATCATGACTTTAATGGCAACGTTGAAAACATCTGCACATATGATGCATATCATCACATATAATTTGATGACCCGACAAAAGAAATTGCCCTTAATGTTTTCACTTATTCAACGTAACAACATAATATCAGAAAGTAATATAATACAGGGGTTCCTCGGGTTACGCCGGAGATCCGGTACTTACATAAGCACCTACGTAACTCACACGGAGCACAAACAGTGAAGGACCTTTATTCCTGTGGTAAATACATATATAAATAAACACATGGGGCAGAAATGAAAGCAGTAATGAAACAGTTCGTCAGCTGAGCGGCGCGACTAGGAGCAGGACGGAGATCACTGAAGGTGAGCAGAATGGCCTGATGGGTATTGAAGTTTGTTGACAGAGATGAGCGTTGTCTGATGGGAATTTAATTCCATAAGTAGCAGTGAGTATGACTGAAGAGTAATGGAGTTGATGGATCTGAGGGGAGACCTGAAGAGAACAGATAAATGCCAGAGAGGCGAGACAGAGTGCAGGACCAGGAAGTAAACGTACGAGACACCGCTCTGCGATGAAGAGAGAGGAAACACACAGCTGTGTGACGACGTGTGTATTTGCTCATTTCGCTCAACAAATAGTTCCCTCACTAATTTTGCTTTGCAGTAAAAAAAAAATTAGTAACCACAATTCGCTGTGTGACGAGTGCATCGTAACCCGAGGACCGACCGTATATTGAAAATGTATCAGGTATGTTTAATACATCACTAACAAACAGATAAAAAAATACAGTCAGATACACAGATTCGATGACAAAAGGCTTGTTCTCCTTATACAAATGTGAAAAAGTGAACTTCAGTATGAAAATAATGCTATTAATGTGCTCTTTTCCCATCACACCCCAAACCAAATCAAAAAGCAAAAGAAACAAACTGTACCATGACATGCGGCACTATAAGCCTGAGTCTGTAACAAAAGGCTGAAAACAAAACCACTTTCTGAAATGTCTTAGCAAAACACCACCCCTCCAGCTTCCTGAAACCATGCAAACAGGCCCAGTGACCATTGAAGTCCAGGAAATTCCAAACATAGTTTTTCCTGTAGACCACCCTGCAAAAAAAGAGACAAAACAGGCAGAGAAAATCCCACCCTGACCGGGCGGCTCCGTTTCCACATGATGATGACTGGTCATTTTTACAGGTGTGATGGTTTATTGGTCATTAGGATCAGAGCTGAGGGTAAAAGCTGGTAAAAGCAGCGGCGTGGACGAACAGCGGCGTGGACGAACAGCAGGTGTGGACGAACAGCAGGTGTGGACGAACAGCAGGTGTGGACGAACAGCAGGTGTGGACAAACAGCGGCGTGGACGAACAGCGGCGTGGACGAACAGCGGCGTATAAGTGTCATGATCGCAGTGTTTAACAACAAAACACACCAGTTACACTGATCTTTGACCCCAGGATGTGACTAATTCAGTCCAACCATAACGTGACCGGGGGATTAATTATTCAGCTGCGACTCATACAGGTCGATGCTTTTCTGTATTTATGACTCTGGTTAAACTGTGTGTGTAACTGAGGCGCTGATAAGAAATAATCACCATGATTTCCTGTTGAACAATTTCCAAACAGGTCATTCTGATCACGTGACAGCAGCCGTGTTGTCATTTCAAACATCCGTCTACATTCTTCTGCTCTCAGTTTAACACGTTACAAAACCAACAAGTTCGCTCCTGCAGACCAAGCACCTGCAGAACCAGACCACGCACCTGCAGAACCAGACGAAGCACCTGTAGAACCAGACGAAGCACCTGCAGAACCAAACCAAGCACCTGCAGAACCACACCACGCACCTGCAGAACCAGACCAAGCACCTGCAGAACCAGACCACGCACCTGCAGAACCAGACCTAGGGAATCATGAGAAACAAATTCTTCACAAAATATTAGCAACAACCAGGTGTGATATGAACTGAGGTAAAGCTTCTGTTACAATAACAAAGCACAGTAACAAGACCCGGTTCGTTTCCCATTCTGTCTAGAATAATTCGTCTTAAGTTGACGTAAACAACGTAAAAATCAATGACTAACCTGTAAAAACTCCAGGCTAACTGTCAGCTAGTCGTTAGCTCAGAGATAGCGAGATCAAAACTAGCCAAACAAAGACAAAACTAGTACAGATGTCATTCAGAGATTTCACAGATTTATAATTCACTGTAAAAAATATAATCGCTTACATCAGATTTTGTGTGACTTTACACAGTCAGAAACACTGAAACTGTTTTAATTAGTTAGCTACCAACAGCTAAGCACCAGTTTCACTTAAACTGTACCTTAAACCTGGAGTATACTTGAGAAAATAAAAACAGTGTGTTTCATTAAGCTTCATAAGACTCAGACTGTCTCTGCGTTTAGAATAAACACAATAAAAGCAGAGTTGCTCTGTTAGCCAGTTAGCATTGCTAGCATACATTTGAAATTAATTTGAACAAAAGGAAACCGAAAAGCGTGAGAACACTCAGACTCCTTGCCTCTATACTGTCATAAGCACTGGTATTTGAAGGAAGGCTTTTCTGAAAGAGTAACACAAGAAAAGAACGGGAATTAAGCCGAATTCCTGTGGTGTCTCGGCAGAAATGAGTCCAGCTCCGACCCAACTCAGCACAGTCAGAGAATAACAGCTGCCAAGTCTCGCGAGAACGAACACAAGCGACAGAAACACCATGGTCCAAGTCTCGCGAGAACAGATAACAAGTCCGCGTTAGCAGCTGGATGCCCAGACAGACTCTGCTTCTCACTTCGTGGAGTCCACATGTTTTATTCTCCGCTACCTGACCGTTAAGCACACTGTACATCATTTATAATGTGTATTTCACAAAGTTTCACAAAGTCGTCTCAGAAAGCCAAATAAATGAAAGCCTGTCACACGCCTACCATCTTATTGGACAAGCTGGCCTTGATTTGATTGGATGAGAAACCAGAGGCGTCACTGTAGATTCATTATTGGGGGGATATAATAAAAATAGGTGTGTTCTTTATAGCATTTTTAAAAAGTTTATTTTGGTTATTCTGGCTTTATATGAGAGATCCACATGAGTGAGAAAATGTGGGAAAATATTTTGATCAATTTGGGAAAAGGGAGGGCTCAAATGTGACGTTTTATTTTGTTTATTGACAGTTTTGAGACATTAAGGCATGACATTTTAATTAATAATGCACATTTATTTGGGTAAAAATATTTGGCTACATCCCCTAGAGATGCCTGCTTTGTGGAATATTGTCCTGATGTCGACGTTGATCTTAAAAGTGCTGTGTAGTAAATAACCAGACGATCCGCGTCTCTTTTCTTTTTCTTTCTTTTTTATGCAATTGCTAAACGTAAAAAAATAAATAAAAATGTGAACAAACTTCCTTTTTCATTCAGAGTAGGAGGGATACAACATAAAGCCACAGAGTAGAAACTGCCTTTCACTTCTACTGGGTGAGACTCTCGTACCCGACACTCAACAAATCAGCCCATAGAGATGAATTCCTACCAAACAAACACTGAAATAACTTAACACATGAAAAATAAATAAATAAAACAATTTTTGCACATCAGTGCACAGATATGGTTTAACGTCTGCACAGAGAGAGGACAGTGTGTTGCATCTCTGTGGTGACATTAAACATTTAGAGTGAAAACACTTTTTTTCTTTTTTTTTAAGACCGAACATGAAGACGTCCCAGGGTTAGTTCAGGATCCTGGTCCCATTTTCCCTGACATTGCCATATCTGGAAAAATAGTCCTGCTTTTCGCTTTCTGTCCTTTTTGCGAGTCATTGACGGAGGGAATGAGGATTGACTTCAGCTTCACTTGGAGCCAGTCCTGCCTTTCTAGCACTTGCTTGTGTTCTCCAACGTTGTGCATGAGCTGGACTTCGCTGATGGACCTCTTGCTGTGGGGAGATTAGTGCTGGTCAGTCTCACAGCAACACAACCAACAGCAAGAAAAGAGCTTTTATAGAAGAAGGCAAAATTACTGGAGGGAAAATACAGTGAACAAAGAAAAAAAAGTGGCAGAAACTTATAAAAATAAAACTACATTTAATTATATTTGGCTATAGAAATACATATAAGTATTAAAAAAGGAATATATTTATAAATAAGTCGCATGTTTGTATTGTTTGAGGGTGTAATAGAGATAGTTTAACATCACTGGGAGAAGAAATGACATTTTTAATGACATGATATGGATTGTTTGTTTTAATACAGACAGTAAAGCCAAATACATCAGGAACCAGATGTTTGGCAAGAGAAAAATCGGACCTTTATTTTGCTTTGTAATGGGAACTTATATGGGAACCTAAAGAGGTAGAACCTACTTAAAGGGGAACTTCACCAGAACATTAAAAATATCTGCAAAAATGGTTCAAATGTAAACAGTCATTAAAGTGTTTTGATGTGAAATTATTGGTTCTAGTGAAATGTGAAAATTATTCACAGTGGTTGGTGAAAAGAACCAGATGTTTAATGTCTCGGGCCCATGAGGTTATTGAATGAAAAGGGTTCGTTTCTTTACACTGGTCGTCCAAACACCAAATGACATTGTTTTCACCTTTAGGACTGAATTATGCAGAAAATGGTGGAACTCTATGATTTTTTGCAGAAACACTTACCTGACTGGTAATCCCTCCACGTGTAGAAGACTCCACAGACTCCAGAGTAAAATCATGATAATGGTCTTGTCCAGGACACGGACTGAAGACATTGTATTAGCTATAACAGAAGGAACGTTCTTAGACGACAAACAGCTGAAAATCGATGTTAAAATTGATCTGGAAAAAGAAATCAACTCACAAAGCTGTGACTCGTTTGAAGATGCAATTTACGGAGAAGCTCCATGTGTTGGTCAGCGTTCGCGTTCGTGTCCCGTGGCCTTGTCCTTTTATGCACGAGTCCCCTCCCCTTGGTCATTGATGAGCAATCCCGATTACTGATGGTGATGTCATCCCGTGCTTTGATGGGGACAGGCATGTATATGATGACACCTCTACCGACCCCCTGCCCCACCACTTCAGTTTTCAACACCTCCACCAAGACCTCGGGTGATCAAGCTGCTGGCGGACGCATGTATGGACGACTTTGATGTTCACCACCAAAACGCATGCACATTTACTGGAACTGGAACAGGAACATAGAAAGGATAATGGGAAAGTTTTGGATTTAAGTTGGAGCAAGTTTGGGCCGGGAGACGGCGAGATTTAGGAGACGTCCTGCAGTGAAGCTTCAAAGCACAAATGAATGTGGCCCAGCATCCTGCGGTGAAGACCGTTCTTCATCCCGATGCCCATCAATACTTCTCCACCACTTGTTTTCTCCAAGATAATGACAGATTAATATCAGCTGTTGGAAGAACACAAATTGAGGAAACATCTCTCATTCTTGATCCATGATGCAAGATGAGGATAACATTCGTTTAATATGGTTCCTAAACTTGATATCTGATATTTTTATAAAAACACTGGTCTGCAGTACAAACACGGCCTTCCTGATGCCTGATCTATGATGATCTATGAGAAGTGGACAACCTTGTCATACTCTCAAGGGACACATTGAGTAACCATGAGAGAAGTTTTCTAATTGTGGCAGAGGAATGGCTATGCCATGACACCAGTTGTAAGTCCTAGAAAGAATCCCAGAACAATGTGTAGAGCAACAAATCTCTCCTGTAGTAATGAAAGTCTTCTATGTTGGGTCAGGAGGTCACGTGTGCTTCTCTAGTTTCACAATAGTGCATATTCCTTTACTGCACATTACATTTCAGCAGGAATCTCCTAAATGAGTAAGAGAGAAGTTACATATCGAGGTCAAGACAACTCCACCCCCCAGACCAAATGGTGCAGCACGTAGACTGGAATTGTGCGGATAATGCTCAGGATCTCTTTCAAAGGGCAAAGGTTGATTTGTGTGATGCGTGTCATGCAGAAGCATTGTGGTCATTACGGTGTCACTGGATGCCTTGTGTCTGGTAATAATAGCAGCTTATTTCATGTGTGGTCAGCATGACGTTATGGTCTTTTTCATTGCGTTTACAGCTGCAAATTAAAGACAAGTGTGGTCCACATGCATTAGTGAGTCCAGAATGTTCTAGAGCAAAGCAGAGGCCCAACAGTAGCAAAACACACAACATGCGACTTAATGTGAGTCTGATGTATTTCTCTTTGAGAAAACGAGCACTGAACTGAACACACTCACAGCTTAAGCTTGGAATTCAAACCTCACATCAGAATCAGAATCAGAATCAGAATCAGAATCAGAATCAGAATCAGAATCAGAATCAGAATCAGAATCAGAATC
>JBBIGC010000039.1:4402096-4412243 GCA_037576955.1 Lepidarchus adonis
GCATAAATGGACACTCGTCCATACAATATAATAAAATAAATACAGATATGAACTAAACTAAACTAAACTCTAAATATCTAAATATACATGTAAACAGCTCTGTCCTCACACCAACGCCGTCCTTGCGCTGATGAAACCCAGTCTGCATCGCAGGCCTGCAGCACACGCGGAGTCGACCCGACCAACTTGTTCTCATTACCTCATGTGGGTACAATGTTTGTCATCCCACTAATGGTATGTAGCTGCAGCAGTGTGCACAGGAACTTGGCAGGGATTAAGGTGAAGAATTGCTTACAAACCATTAACTGGGGGTCACCCCCGCGCAGCTATGGCAGAAAATCATGCAGGGTTCCTTCTAAATGTGGAACAATGAGGTCGATATATACAAAATAAGTCTATATATAACCTTTTCGGTTAAGTTTGTTCGGTATGTTTTTTTAATATCAATAAAGGCTGCACTATTTTTATCTGTGGGAATCTGAACGTGCAGCTCCCACAGCGTTTATTTGCGAGACATTAACACGTAAGTGGAGATAAAACAGATGTAGGATGAACGTGAGAGTCTGAGTCTGTGCAGCATCTAAAACTACAACACAAATCTGTACATATAGTTAAACATGCATTTTTATCACAAACATATCCCATTAAAATTTAACAACTTTGAGATACAGGTGAATTTGGCCTTTATTGCATTTATTAATGCAGCCATTCCAGAAAGGCACTCATGCAGACAACGTGTGTACAGGAGCATTAATCTGATCCCAGTTAGGAAAACAATAGCAGTATTTTAAATAAAGCTGTTTTTAAAGCTATGTAACATTTTTTCCAGTTCTACTTGACCGTCACATTTAAAATGAGCAGAGTCAGCTCCATTTAGTCTCTCCTGATCTTTTTTAATATAGATAATAATATATAATATAATAAGAATGACCAGATTCGGTTTCTGAGGCAAAACAACACTTAATTTAGATGTAAATACTAGAAGCTAGATGCCATACGTCTTCCAGCACAGTGTATGATTCCTTTACAGGTCCTGTATAATGGACAAGTATGTTTTTCACTTATATTTAGATAATAAAAATATAAATACTATTAATTTAAAGATATTTACTTGCCAGTCTATATGGTCCCTGCACAGGCACCAACTGCAGATTTTGATTGATTTATAATTTGATTTACATATGTCAGTCTATCCAGCCTTGTTTAGTGTCACCAATTAAACTGAATTTATATGACGTTTCACCCTCACTGGTTATTGAACTTTGAACAGTGCAGCCAATCAGAACACAGGTCATTTAAATTTATAATTTCTACTGACACAGTAACAAAAACAGCAAATTTAGTTCAGTGAAATTAAGAGGTTGAAAAATTGTCATGATGATATACTTACTATAAATACAATCAAATGTTAAGAGGGAACATGAAAGCATTGATAATATGAGCCGTTTAAATCCCAGGAAGGACAGCTGGCGATGTTCAGCTTCTTCCTAAAGTGTGAAAAATACTTCTACATAAATTCTACAATCAACTACAAGTACAAAAACAGACATCGCAATTGCATTATTCTTCCATTTAAATAATCCTGAAATAATATCAGATAATTTTGCTCATTTCAACCAAGATCATTTTTATTGATGCCATAAAATGAAATAAATACTACAGCTGAACACAGAGTATTTTCATTGCAAAATAATTTAATCTAAGGTCTGCATTCACGTTTCATCATTAAGGCTGACAGTTATTTATGCTTCTGTGAATTATTGAGTTTATCACACTGTTAGAAATGTGTAATTTGTTTTCAGTGTTAAAAGTGGCTAAAATGATATTTGATTTTTTCTTCTTAAGAGGCGTACAGGTTCAAACCATTTGAATATAATTTTTTGTGCATTAAATCCATAAGTGAGATGCGAGGTTAATTGTAGCTATCAGAGCTGATCTATAACGTCTGCTCACCATAATCCAAAATATTTCCAAACAGAGCTTTTTATAGAGCCAGAAAGTGAAAGAGACTGTGTGACTCCCAAGCCCACGCAACACACAGCCACTGTAGTGCTTTACTTTCCATAGTCATACTATTAAACAGCATAAAATAAACACAGGAGTGAATTCTGAAACGCTAGATCAAACAAATTCATCTGCATTACATGTCTAACATCAACAGAGACAACAATCACATCTAATAATAATAATAAGTTATATTTATATAGCGCCTTTCATAAACCCAAGGTCGCTTTACATTTAAAACATCTGACAGCTATACTAAGCAATACTAAAAAGTTCAGCTATTTATGCACTAATAACAGAACTGAAATAAACATTTAGTATTAATGCAAAAGTTACTTTCCCTAGTTACCAGTTATCTGTAATCGAATTACTTAAGTAACTAATTACTTTCTAACCTTGTAACTAATTACTCAATTTTAGTAACTTGCACAGAACTGGATTGGGTTCTTTTTGGAAATAGTCAATTATATAAATCATTGAGCATGAATTATGAATCCTGCAAATTGATTCGCTTCCATACTGTGCTCTGATTCGCTACTTGAATTTTACCTGCAATCTGATTGGGTTGTTAACATTTTGCTTTTGTTTTGTGGTTGGCTATTCTTCTGTAATTTGATTTTTTCAGCTTCCATTTTTTGTCCAGTGCTCTGATATAGTAATAGTTTTTCAGTCCAGTTAACTGACTGGCTATTTAAAATGTCTTTCTTGTTCTCTGTTGGTTAGCTCAGGTTTGTCTGTCCATTCAATTTCACTGTCCACTTTCACAGACACTTTTAATTTTAATTTCCCATGTAATAGCATTGTTTCTCAAAATAACATTTAATATTTGCCTGTTTGTATTGGAGTACCATGCACTATTATATTGTAAAGTGGTTTAGCTTCAAGTCTAAAGACAAATATTAATGATGAAACATTTCCACTGTCTTTCAGTCGATCTGAGATGAGCTCAGGTCCAGAGAACTCAGTGGTGTTTCTGCACAGAACGGACGCATGGCTTTCCCTTTGCATCACAGGGTTTCAGGTTGCATTTCTTGTTGCAGTAATGGACTGTATTAAATGACAATGGTTTTCCAAAGTACTCTCAGCCAAGACGCCGGCTATATTTATCCCAGAAGCATGACGGTGTCTTCTTCTGAAAGCTCAAGGGTCACACACACTCAGCAGTGGTTTGTCCTTCACAGACTGGGATATTGTGAATCTTATGTTCGGTAGATGATGAAACACCTCAGTTCTATCTAATCTTGTGTTGAGAACTGATTGACAGTTCTCTCATAAAGTTTGGGACAAAGTGGTGATGCAGGAGTGAGAGTGAGCCTTTAGTGCACACTCCTGTTATTCCCAGTCATGATGCCTTCACCTTTAACTAACTCATCTGCTAATTGTGGGACTTTTCAAAATGGTGGAACAGGAACCAGAGTGGTCTAGTGGTTTGGACCTTGCTTTTTGCACTGTGTGATGGTGGCACCGTTTGATTCTCAACGACAAATTATTCTTGTTATCCATATTAATTATGTGTCTTTTGTCATTTAAATAAAAGTTTAAAAGAAAATACAATACAGATTTTTGCTTTTATTAGATTTTACAAAATGTCTCACCTTTGACAGAAATTGTTTTTGTAAATTTTGCAATAATTAGTCAGTATCACTATATAAAAACAACTGTTCTATCAGAAATGTTCAGAAAAGAAATGCAAAACATATTATGATCTTTGCTGTATAAAAACCACAAACATTATAGGAAATCTTACATTGTAATGGCACTTTAACAATTAACTCATCTCAATATACAGTTTAACACGCACTGCCATTTTAGAGTAGAACAGGTCACTTTTCATACTCTCAGAATGTTGTTTTTGCCCAATAGTCTACACTTTATTTATCACAATCTCATACAGGATTATTATACATTATTCATTGTTCCTTTTTAAACCACCAGTGGCCCATAGCACAGCTACTGGTACCATCACTGTGAAGTTTGTGTTGTTATATCTACTGTCAGTGACTGTGATGTCTGTCCTGTCGGTTCTAGACTGCGCCCAAGAGAAGACATATATATGGACAGACTGACAAACATTTCTTTAATCCTGAATCTTGAATCTAAAGCAGACACACTTTATACGCTCACAGTAACTCATAGATGCACTTGTCCACTGTTTCACTTATTTTCAATTTGAAATATTTGATAATAAAATTGTGCGAGATGACCCAATCACAATTCCCTGTTTTCTACACTTCACGTCAAAAAACACAAAATAAGCCAAAACAAACACAAACCTAAAGACTCACACTTTCACCTGATGCAATATTGCAAAATTTGCACACACACCTGTTTACACCAGGCTTATTTGCACATGTTCATTTTGAACGTGTCTGTCTTGCGTATTTTGAAGAACATGATTTTATCTGCACAATGCTCATCTCACTTTAAAATGTCTTATATTCCTTGTTATAGCAAGTTTATGTTAAGTTTACAGAGCCTTTGATTTTAAAATAAATTTCTTTATATATTTATAGGTATTTTTAAATAGATTTTTGTATTTAAGGATAACTTCCTTGTTATATATCTTATTATTATTATTATTATTATTATTATTATTATTATTATTATTATTATTATTATTATTATTATTATTATTATTATTATATCTTATTCTACATTCTTGGCAAAGGCACCATGGGGGGTGGTGGGTTGTGTGAAACAGCATTTCAATTCTCTGTGTACTGTGTATATGGGTGTATTGACAACAAACCTATTAAATCTTGTATCTGTTACACTTTAGTACCTTTACTGTTATTATTCCATCCTCAAGGGGGCAGCAGAGCTCAGAAATGGAACATCAATCACTGCAGTCACTGCTACAACTGTGTTAATACACATGTGCAGTGTTTGCATTGCTGCTGTTGTGTCGCTAATGTGAAATCACAGTTATTACTGACACAATATGATTAATATGGAAGCATTTTGTGTGAGAGAGATGAGATTAAGACATTTAATCTCCAAAATGATTGAAGTACGCTAGTTGTGAAAACATGGCGGTGTTGCCTGCTCCCATTGCAGTCAAATGTTCATCGGAGGTAAAAAAAAAATGTCATTAATATTGGCATTTGGTCCCTGAGGTTAGGGAGGGGTTTGGTTTAGCTCAGGTGTAAACTGAACCACGCCTGCATGTGTGAGAGATGGAGAGGTGGAAAAGTGTGTCTGTCCATCTAAGGAAGCAACAGAAGAGTGGAAAAAGAAAAGAAAGAGAAATCAAACATTCAACCCGGAGTCAAACACACACCTAAAGCGTGATGCTGTCGGACTGTGAATCAGAAAGTTTCTGTTGTATCTCTGAGGAACGCTCAGGCCGACCTGTCCTGCTCCACACGGCTGGACTCCGTGCATGCGCAGAGTATCAAACATGCCCAGGGCAGCGGAGCAAGGCCGTGACACCACCTGCAGTCCTGCAAAAGGAGGAAAACACCTCCTCCTCCACCACAACACTGGTCCTGAGAGATTGCAGAGCTCCAGTAAAATGCTCTGCTCTCTATTCTCCACACACAGAGCTCACACTCTTCCACACAAAATCTGCATTCCAGGCACTATAATTAAATTATACACAACAGAAGCCACCGAAGCAGCACTCTGAGCTGTAATGACAATGCAAAAGGAATACAACTGCCATGCGTTCTGTTGATTTATGTTCTGTGGCTCTAAGCTTCAAATCCCCTGAGATCTGTATTTAATGTATTTCTGGCTACAGGCAGGGAAGGGAACGCTGGTCTAATTGCATCTAAAGAGCTGCATTTGTACACGTGTGTGCATGTGTGTACTGTCAGTACGGAGGCTTATTATTGTTAATTACATCCTGGATATAAATCCATTCAGATTTGTCATGATCTTCCTGTTTAATTATCACACAAATATAATAAAGCCATATGACAAACAATAGCACCATCTCCAGAGCAATATCACTATAACACAGGTGCATGGATTAATGGGGAAAACAACATTTCCTCACAAAAAAGTGTCTTTACCTTCAACACGTTTGGAGTGTTTTAGCTCTTATGAAGATATTTCACCTGCATCAGGATGAGGATTAAATGTTAAGCTTAGTGTAGGTCTGATTAGATTGGCTGACTGAATTCTGATTTACTCTAAAGCAGCATGGAGGGTTTTCTTAAGTGGGGTTTTCCCTCTCCTCCTAAGCTAACAGAAATTCTAGTTCTAAATTAAAAATTCAACACATAGGGGCAATTTAAAATCCATTAACTTTCAAATAATTAAACCAGGGCCGTTAGCAATGTTAATTAGCTAAAACCTCCAGAGTAAGTGGTATGAGGCAAAAAAAGAAGAAGCCTTGGCAAACTGTAAATGTACACAGTTATTTGGCAAAATATCCGAGGGATAATACTTTTGTAATGGTCAGCAGCAGATCCTCTGAAAGCAGATATTCTCAACACTCCTTTTGTAAACCAATACCCGCCAGTGTTATGTGAAGATATAAAATGAGCCTTCTGGGTATTTTCTTGGGCCTCTGGCTAATGAACCGGCAGTATTAGCTTTTGAACAACTAAGCAGGGTTAGTGTCTTAGTGCACAAAAGTAGTAATATTCTTTCATGAAGCAAATTCTTTGACTAATTATTTGCTAACTCTTACCAAGCATAAGAAATTGGGGGCTTTAGAGATTTTAAGTACCCAACTCCATGGTCTTAGTGCCCTCTTTGGCAAAGCTAGTGCCCCCTGTGTACATTTGTTTTTTCTTCCCTTCCCCACCTCTCAGCTGTGCCTCTGGGCCTTTATACAGTATACGTATATCTTCGAACAGTCTCTTTTTGACGGCAGTTTCCATTAGACGCCGGGACCGAATGATTGAAATTGAAATAGACGCTGGTCCCCAATAGAAGCCATGATCTGAAATGACCCACCGCGCTTTCCGTACAAAACTCTCTCTGTACCTCCTGCAGTGAATTATACTGTAAGTACCTTTTCACATCAAAACTGTTTTGTCATCAGACGCTATCGAGGAAGGAGAAAGTCTAAACCAAATGTCTGTGTGTATATTTTGTACTTTTTGTCATTTTATTAGTTCCATTCAGCACAAAATGAAAGTCTCAGCTCTCTGTTAAATAAGCCACATTTCTGCTATTTTTCCTATTTCTCCTTAAACGAGTTCTCTCATGACAGGACAACAAACTCTCTAACAAAAACACACTCTAACTTCGTCCGCTTCCGCGCGTGCGCTGCCCACACGTTTTCAGCTCTTCATGAGAAACACCTCATCTCGTAACAGTGTCAGTCATAACACCACAGAGGGAAACAGTTTGAGCGATGGACACGGTCATTTAATTTAGCATCAAACTCCATTTTGTGCTGTAAATACCATCACTGTTCCATCTGTGAGGAGAATAATAGCCCATCTCTATTAAACACCTGTCTCCATTAAACACCTGTCTCTATTAAACACCTGTCTCCATTAAACACCTGTCTCTATTAAACACCTGTCTCCATTAAACACCTGTCTCTATTAAACACCTGTCTCCATTAAATGCATGTCTCCATTAAACACCTGTCTCCATTAAACACCTGTCTCCATTAAACACCTGTCTCCATTAAATGCATGTCTTCATTAAACACCTGTCTCCATTAAACACCTGTCTCTATTTAACACCTGTCTCCATTAAACGCCTGTCTCCATTAAACGCCTGTCTCCATTAAACACCTGTCTCCATGAAACACCTGTCTCCATTAAACACCTGTCTCCATTAAACGCCTGTCTCCATGAAACACCTGTCTCCATGAAACACCTGTCTCCATTAAATGCTGGGGCTTCTGAATAATATTTTAAATTAACGCCTGGCCACTATTGGAAGATAAATGGTAAGTGTATAACACATATAAGTGTTAAAGGCACAGTAACAACATCAGTTATCAAATAATAAAATGTAAGCATGAATAAATGATTTTTTTTTATGTTACAAGTAGAATTCGGTGTTGGTGGGGATGGGGGCGGGAGGGGGGGCATTGATATGCACAGTTTGAAACAAATGAGTGGTGTTTAAAGCGCTGCTGCATGTCCTGGATGGTCATTTCTGAGACGGATGAAGATACGTTTGAGAAGAAGACAGGTAGCCTGGGGCATGTGTTTAAAGAACAAACTTCCATCACTCGTTCCTGTCATCAGGATCCTCATCAGAGCTGCTGTGGGATGAAAGGTGCAGAGAGACGAGTGCCAAGTCACCTGCCACCAGCTACTGCAACATCTGCAAGAGCGCGGACGTCACAGAGAACTGAGACATAAAATGAATGATGGCTGTGATAATGCTCTGTGGTCCTTCATAAAATATAAAATTACATGCTGGGGAATAGGAAGGTCTTCATTAATAACGCTCCTACATAGTCTTTATTGCATGTGTCTGTGTGCGACCATGTATATAGCACTTGTTGGGGAAAAAATAAATGTGTGACATTTGCCTGGTATGGTGCTTCCAGCTGCATCAGCCAAGTTTCAAATCTACAATTTTAAATCACCAGTACATGACTTTCTTTTTAAAGCATAAGCACAGAACTCAAGCTAGCAGCAGCTAACTTGCTAAGGGACTTGCTAACGTAATGTTTGTGGGCTGGAAGTGAGTGCAAGTGTGAATACTAAATATAACAGTTAAATAATTAAAGCCCATATACAAGATGAACACTAACACAAACTCAGAGAGCAACAGCAGCACAGAGACGAGCACAAAACTACACAGCACAGATTCAAGAGCAGCACAGATAACAGACCAGATACAATGAAACAAAGGGCACAAACACCGAACAAGCAACACCTGGGCAACAGGAGAAGTAACAAATGAGAGAAAAGAGAGGGCAGGACAACGGTGCAAAACAAAAATGCATTTTTAATGTTATTTTTAATTACATACGCTATATGAAAAAAAAAATCACTATGATCCATTTTCAAGCAAGAGCCACAAACTATAATTTAAAGATGATTTTTCTGTCTTGTTTAGTTGAGCCTGGCCAACCAATCAGAACAGTTCAAACCAATAAGTGAACCGATGATATTGACACTCAAAGTGAAGAGAAAAATCTATGCCTCTACAAAATTCAGATGGATCGTTCACCTCTGATAAATACAAACTAAGGGACTAAGGACCTGCCGTTCTGTTTGTCAGTGTCACTAAAAAGTTAGTTTCATGTTTTTTTCAGGTTTATTTACAAAAAATGCTTTTGCTTTAGTGAATTCAGTACAATTTACTCAAAGATTTGGGTTACTAAAATATACTATACTGTATTTTCCCAATGATAGGCCACAGCTTATACATTGATTTTGGTATTGGGTGCAGCTTGCCTAAATCTAAAAACATGAAAACACATTCACTAAAAGTATAATTCAGTACAAAAAGACGACATCCCCAAATGATTAGTTTAATTTAAATGTTCTGTTTACTGAACATTTAGAAAAGCATCGGGTCAGTATAAAACGTGGAACATGTAAAGCGCCATTGCTTACCAGGGGATGGCACTGGCTTCCACAGCAGAGCTGTCAATTAGTTTGTTCAGTTAGATTAGCAATTCAACAGTTTCAAAGCCTGTTGTACTACTGCACAAAGCATAAAGTAAATAAACAGCAGCTTGCAATATTTAGTGTTTAATGATTAGCAAATGTTGACTTTAGGTTAACAAGTAAGTTGTATAGCATTAGCATAGCGCAGCTAAGTTATATAGCATTCAGCTACACTAAGCTAAGCATGCTAATTGCGTGACTAGGAAATATAAGCCTGCACACTACGCCAGTGTGACAAATGTTACAGTTAGCAGCCTCAAGCTTGCATGTTTTTTTAACTAAATATTTCTGAAGAATATTTTAAGTAGTTAGAGTTGTTTTAGGTGAACAGGGCATTTAAATAAAATTTATGGGCCACCCTTCTACACTCTGTGCTCCTAACTAGTTCCAAATTTTATGCTCAACTACAGTATAATCAGAGCTGTCAAGTAACGAAGTACAAATACTTCGTTACGTACTTAAGTAGAAATTTTGGTTATCTATTCTTTAGTGGAGTAATTATTTTTCTGAATACTTTTTACCTCTACTCCTTATATTTTCACGCCATTATCTGTACTTTCTACTCCTTACATTTTAAAAATAGCCTCGTTACTCCGATT
>JBBIGC010000039.1:4474529-4486325 GCA_037576955.1 Lepidarchus adonis
GCTACGCACACACGCACACACAACTACATACAGCTACACACATACACACAGACATATACACACACACATATGTATGCACAGACACAGACACATACACACACATACAGTATGTATGCACACACACACACACACACACACACATAAGAAATAATAAATGGGAAAAGTGAAGCTTAACCTCTCCTCTCCCTCGCTAGTGTGTCAAGTTCCAAAATTCTTCTCTTCAGATGGACGTACATAATTCAGCAACAGGCTACAGTGAAACTAAACCTGGAAACATCTGTCAATCACTCTGACTCGAGTCTGAAAATAACTCATTTATAACAGATATAAAAAACAGACATAACGATGGATCTTTAAACCTGTTCCCTCGCTGCTCTGCTCTCTCCTCCAATCAAGATCATGAAAATCTCTTTCCAGATGTTTCTCAGAACGTGAGTGGGATGTTTCCCCCTTGATGCAATGTTACATTACTACTAAAATAAACAGAAAATACTCAAAATAAAAAACTACAGAGTAACTAAGACGTAAAATAGAAAAAAACGCTTTCTGTTGCTCTTAGCTTTTTATCTGCTCTGATCCTGTAGCTCAGGCTGAACTGCTCCATGTGATATATGACAGTTAGAGTCTTCGAGTACGTAATCATGGTGTAGGTGTGTGAGCAGAGCAGGAACCTACATTATTACTCATCAACATCTGCAGTAAAGTTTCCCTAATTTGATTTTATTAATTGAAACAGTTGTAGAGGTGATTAAACATCAAAATCTCTATGACTGACTGAAGCCTGGAGATCTCCCGCTCTACTGTCAGCCACCAAAATCATTCTAGTGTTTGTCTGCAGGAATCTGTAGAGAACGAGGCAAATCCACCCAATCATGTCCTGATATGAGGCTGATATGAATCATTTTAACGGTTAATGATCCTGATATGTGAAAGGATGGAGGTACGTTCAAAATGCTCAAACGATTGGAGATGCGTAAAATATATGAAAGCAGTTCGCAGGATTTATGGATTCTATCTGAATGGCTTTACATTTAGGAGTAACATCCACATTCCTGCAGAGTTACTGCACAATACTGTGTTTCTGTGATAAATGGAGGAAGGAGATGCAAAAGACTTTCAATGCAATAGTTAATGAAGTTAGTGAAGAGACAACAGGGAATAAATACAAATGCATTGATCATCACATCTGGTGCCGGGAGGAGACTAGAGATAAGGAACAGGTGAGAGAAAGGGCGTGACTAAGGCAGGACAGGAAGTAAACAAAAAATATATGGTAAAACATAAACAACGGGCAGATATATGACAGTTTCCTGTTCCCTGACCATGTCCTCTATCGATTTATAAATATTATTCAACTTATTCTATTCTATCAATTAAGAAATGATTATTTACAAAAAATTATTAAATTAAAATAGAATAGAATAAAATTCTAGTCTATTCTATCAATTAGTGAATAAATATTTACAAAAATCTATAAAATTATATTAGAATAGAATATTATTCTATTCTTTTCCATTCTATTCTATTCTATAAATTAAAGAATGAATATTTACAAAAATCTATAAAATTACAATAGAATAGAATAAAATTCTATTCTATTAATTAATGAATATTTACAAAAATCTATAAAATTATATTAGAATAGAATATTATTCTATTCTTTTCCATTCTATTCTATTCTATTCTATAAATTAAAGAATGAATATTAACAAAAATCTATAAAATTACAATAGAATAGAATTCTATTCTATTCTATCAATTAATGAATATTTACAAAAATCTATAAAATTATATTAGAATAGAATATTATTCTATTCTTTTCCATTCTATTTTATTCTATTCTATAAATTAAAGAATGAATATTTACAAAAATCTATAAAATTAGAATAGAATAGAATAAAATTCTATTCTATTCTATCAATTAATGAATATTTACAAAAATCTATAAAATTAGAATAGAATAAAATTCTAGTCTAGTCTATTCTATTTTATTCTATCAATCAAATAATGAATAAATATTTACAAAAATCTATAAAATTATATTAGAATAGAATATTATTCTATTCTTTCCCATTCTATTCTATTCTATCAATTAATGAATATTTACAAAAATCTATAAAATAAGAATAGAATAAAATTCTAGTCTAGTCTATTCTATTTTATTCTATCAATCAATTAATGAATGAATATTTACAAAAATCTATAAAATTACTTTGTGAGGCCATATTTATTCATTAAGATTGTAATTTAAAGTGCATCATATTCGTTTTGCCAGTTTTAGAGTTTCAGTCTTGTTTCCTGAATTCTGAATTCCTGAAACCTGCTGTCCTGCTCTGGACGCTGTGCTGCTGTCCTGCTGTCCTGCTCTGGACGCTGTCCTGCTGTCCTGCTGTCCTGCTGTGCTGCTGTCCTGCTGTCCTGCTCTGGACGCTGTCCTGCTGTCCTGCTGTCCTGCTGTCCTGCTCTGGACGCTGTCCTGCTGTCCTGCTGTCCTGCTGTCCTGCTGTCCTGCTGTGCTGCTGTCCTGCTGTGCTGCTGTCCTGCTGTCCTGCTCTGGACGCTGTCCTGCTGTCCTGCTGTCCTGCTCTGGACGCTGTCCTGCTGTCCTGCTGTCCTGCTGTCCTGCTGTGCTGCTGTCCTGCTGTGCTGCTGTCCTGCTCTGGACGCTGTGATGGCTGTGACATAAGAGACTAAATACATCACCTGCTGCAAAGTCGTGTATCAAAACTCGTTCATCAGAACCGTGTTAGTTGTTTTCTCTGGAATAACTGATCCCACTTTCCAGCCAAACACAGTTAAGTTGCGCAATAAGGCCGAGCTCTAAAACATGGCCGCTTGTGGCCGAGTGTGAGTCTGATTAATAGCCCTGTCTCTCCGGCTGTGGGACTTCGCAGTGTCTTAGACTAACAGAGCTGGTTCAGATGATCAGGAGATAACCTGTGCAGCACAGCCATAAATCAGACTGCGCTCCGGCCACACAGGACACCGGACTGTCCGCTTCTACGTCACTCTTTCAATTACGACCTGCGCTCAGCAGAGTCTCCCTGCACACGTCTTTCACACGTCCATGAGAAAAAGTTGTTTATTTCCATAACTTTCTCAAACTCCTGACAGATGAAGTGATGAACATTGTCCTGCTGCTTTATAGAGAGTCGCTGTGGGGAGCGGAGGATGAGACGGAAGACAGGAATCACAGCTCTGTTCTGCTCATCAGCTCATCAGGTCACACTGACACCACACAATACGGCTTCACTCAACAATCTGTCCCCTCAGCAAACATCCACCAATCACAGCCCAGATTATCAACAACATAGACGCCATGTTAGAAAAGCCTTATATTTCATAAGGTACAATAGAGCGACACTCAGTCATTTATTTAATCTTTAACTGAGTTATTAAGTGAAAGTGACTGTTGAAGCTTCAACTCTGATCACAAGAGAAGGTTATAAACACTCCACTGCTCATTATACTGTATATATACAATATACATTATACATTATACAATATACATTATACAATATACATTATACATTATACAATATACAATATACAATATACAATATACATTATACATTATACATTATACATTATACATTATACAATATACATTATACATTATACATTATACAATATACAATATACATTATACATTATACAATATACAATATACATTATACAATATACATTATACAATATACATTAGCTAGATATGTGTAAAAAGACATTTCTGTTTAATGGATAAAATTTTCATTTATTTATTTATTCTTTTTTTCCCCTCTCTCTCTCTCTCTGTGTTTTCTTTGTAACGTGTGAATTGCGAAAGGCACTACCTAAATATAACTTATTTTTATTCATATATATTTTTTTAATTATTATTGTTTATTTATTTTTCTCTCTCTTTCTATGTGTGTGTTTTCTTTGTAAAGCGACCTTGGGATTGTGAAAGGTGCTATTTAAATATAACTTTATTATTATTGTTATTGTTATTATTATTATTATTATTATTATTATTATTATTATTATTATTATAACAATATTATTATTATTACATAAAAAAACTGGTTAATTATCTTTAAATACAACCCATTCTGTAGATTAGATTAGATTAGATTAGATTAGATTAGATTAGATTAGACTGCACTGCCATTGTGCAATGATGCCTGGAGGTGGAGAAATGAAGCTACAGTGCAGGAGCATTAGAAATAACAAGTAATCTCACGTGCTCATAATCAGATAAGAGTAGAAAATCCAATTTTGTCTTTAATCTATTTAACACGTTTACAAGCACTTCAGTCATCTGATAATAACACGATGAATCAGGATTTCATTCAAAATACAGTTGATAAACAGAATTACTGTGCAGTTTGTCATGAAAACTTCTTTTCACTCTTTTCTTATTAACATCATACTTCAAATTACACAAAATAATAATAATAATAATAATAATAATTATTATTATTATTATTATTATTATAATTATTATAATAGGAGCATTTTGCTATAACGCAAATGGTCTTGGCTGCAGTCAGACCTCTGTGTAGGAAATAATCATCATCATCATCATAATCATAATCATCAAAGCAAAAACAACAGCTTCACTTCTGGACCCCTAGAAATATAATAAAAATAATAATAACAAAAAAAAACACTTAGCTCATAACAGCCCATTTAACAGCAGCAGTCAGCAATATAAATAAATGCAGAACCAGAGCTAAGTGACAATATTTATTATTATCATGATAAATTGTGGCCACAGGATTATTCTCTGAGAAAACCATTGTACTTAAAAAGAAGCGTCAACCTGTTAGTGTCGCTAGTGAACTTAATGTACTGCAATGTGAATCAAATCATTTAAACTCATTGTACTTCGATATTTATTTGAATAAATCTGACAGTGTGGCTCTTTTTCATTTGTTCAATTTTAACAAATGATGGAAATATACATATTGAGACATTTTACATATCTGAAACATTTCTTACAGCATCAGAATGTGATATTTTTGTCATATCAGCGCAAAACTATCAGCCTTATACCTTATATACCTTAATACACACACATGCACAACACACATAAACAAAAATACACACATAATAAACAGCTAACATTTCTGCCGAACAGCATCACACTTCTAGAAGGTTAAATAAAGTGTCTTCAGAAACAACATGGTTGTGTGTGTGTGTGTGTGTGTGTGTGTGTGTGTGTGTGTGTGTGTGTGCCTATGCTGATTGTGGGAAGTAAAACTGACCTGCAGAACATCCCTAATGACCAATATAACTGCTTAAATTAAAAATACACTGTCACATTCTTGTTTTTATTTTTTTATTTTATTATATATTTTTATGGGACAACTCTAAAGATATGACACTAATACAATGTAAAGTAGTCAGTGTACAGATGGCCAGTCCAGCATGTTAACCCTCAGTTTCTTTAGCGAGGCATTAGTCGCCTTGGAGGCAATTCTCATGTTGGAATATTTCCCTGTGGACCAGTTTCCAGAGGGAGTGAATTATGCTCTGCTTCAGTGTCACAGTACATCAGAATCAGAAAAATGTTATTGTCCCTAAGGAAATTGCTTATGTTGTCATTAATGGTTCCCTCACTGAATTATAGCTCCCCAGTGCTGGCAGCTCCAAACCCTGACACTCCCACCGCCATGCTTGACTGTAGGTAAGGGTTAGTACTCCTCAACTGGTTGCCACCACACACGCTTGACACCATCTGAACAAAAAAAGTTGATCTTGGTCTCATCAGAGCACAGGACATGGTTCCAGTTCTCCATGTCCTTAGTCTGCTCGTCTTCAGGCAACTTCATATCCTGTATTTTAAAATACCAACAGCAGCATAAATGCTGAGAAGATTCTACCGATCAACACCTGCTCAAAAACCACTTAAAACTTATGTTTGTATTAACCCATCCATTCCGTTCTGGTGTAAAACTGCTTAAATAAAAATGCCTCCAAACTAATGCTGCCTATTTGTCCCATCCAAGTTGAAGCCAAAACATTTATTAATTTACATTTATTCATTTGGCTGACACTTTTGTCCAGGTAAGTTTTTAGGACAATGTAGTTGCATGTTTTAAAACATATAATATATTAAGAATGTTAAAACAATGTTAAGGCAGATACTTTTAGACAATATGTGCTTTCAGAACCATAATAAAATAGGAACAGAGTTAAGTTAATAAAGACAGTCACTAGGGCTGTACGATATGGACAAATATACGCATTGCAAGTATACAGCTACATATTGCAATTGCAATATTTAAAATCTTTTTATGGGTTCATTCATGTCATGTTTCAGAGACTGATGTTTGAATAACGATGTACAGACGATATAATATGCAGCCAATAAATTATAATGGTGAGAACATGAAAATACAAATGTAAAAGTTCTATGTTTTATTTCATGTTCATTCAGCTGTTTCGTGTTATTATAGTGTTAACAACTTCGATAACAATTCTTACATTTATTTGACTGTATAATATTATTAAACCCATGTTTTTGAATAAAGTGCTTTAATATGGGACAATTTAACTTCATTATCTTCTTGCCACACAGCGTGAAAATAGAGCTGGAAAAACACTGCATATCACATCACACGTCCGTCACAATGAAATGAGTAATAAAATCACACTCACTGAGTACTAATGAAGTATAGTGGATAAGAAAAACAACTCAACAGGCATTTGTATCAGTAAGTGCAGTGATGTTGCCAAGCTCCGTTTAGACTGAGTCTAGTCCAGAGACCAGAATCCACACAAAGAGCTGAAGTTTGGGAACTTCCTCGAGAAGAAAAACTTCCTGTGCTCCATATTTGGTCATTTCAGGAAACCACTGCTGCCACAAACCAGTACACACTGGGAACAGCGATGGGAAGCCCAGTCCATGATAAACAGCAGTGCTGTTACTCTGACACTGCAGATGAGGGTGCGAGCGAGCGACCGAGGGGGGGGGGGGGTGTGATGTTAACCTGTCGTGTTCACTCTGCTGATGCAACTGTTGAGCTGGAAAGTGCAGAGTGTCGGAGATGTTCCCACGTGTCGTCTCTCTGACTTTTAATGGGAAAATCTTTGCGACAGAGACTCACTGAGGAGGAGCACCTTGCTTTTTCACCAAACAGACCGTCCTCACAGCTGGTGGATCCAGCTGCTACAGCCACATCTGGCGGGTTCTGTGAGACGCTGTGGTGGGTGTGTTAGGTTGGACATGGTCCATCACTCCACTCGAGGATTAATCAGTGCGATTACCACACGTGATGAACAGAACAGAACAGGTATTTAAAGGCAAAAAAGAGCAAAATGCATCGTCCCAGCAAAGACCTGCTATTAGAATAAGAGTTGTGTCGATGTAACGCGACGATGAAGCAGGAATCATTGCAGGAGGTTTTATGGAAAATCGCTGCTCAAGATAAACCGATTAGGAATCAGAGTAACGTGTGTTCTGTGTTAAAACAGGAGAATTCTTTCCCCAGTTCACCACTTCACTAAGATCCAACCAGTTCCGTCTGATAAAAAAAAGTCAAACTGGTCCGTGGCTGCAGCCAGGGAACGTCTCTTCAGTAATCAGCCGAGTGGAGCTGCTCCTCGGCTCAGTGGGGTTCATCTCCGCCTGGGATTCGACTCTGGGTGCCACCCTGTCTGTCTGACAGCTCACAGCCCAAATCTGACTCCTTCAACATGAGTGTAGCCTCCACAAACCCTGCTGACGGTTTTCTTACTGTGTGGCCTCGATTAATAAACCCGAAATCAAGACCACACACATTTCCCACATTTTTTAAGCAACGTTCAGGGTTTCGCAGAAATATTCAACAGGAGGAGGCCATGGGCATGGGCACAGCATGGGCATGTTACAATCTGCTCCACAGCCTTGGTTAAATAAAAAAAATTATCACTTGTTTCAATTAGTTTTTCTTAAATAACAGTGTGAAAAACCTGGGTTATTAAAATCCCCTATGATGAATTAAATGAATTTATGCTATTGTGTGTATTGTATACACAATAGCAACTGTTAATTATATTAACAGTTGCCAAACATTTACAAGAGCTAAATATTAAGGCTTGACGTTAAAATCAAAAAGCTGACAAGTTGAACCAGCTGCCAACAGTGAGATGTTTCATGCTGCTTTTTAACCGACATAACACCTAAAATCAGGCAAATTTCTATTACAAACCTAAAACTAAGTGTATATGATGTTATTGAATAATAAGGCTTTAAATCAAAGCTGCGGTATATGGACAAATTATCAGTTTTGTTAAATTTTTTCAAGGGTTCATATCACATTCTAAGAAGCTCTGTGATTGGTTAGAGGCTCATTTGCATATTGCAGCCTTCAGCAATACCAGTATCGTTGGCCGATGTTGCAATAATGTACAGATGATATATTGCGCAGCTCTACTTCAAATGTGATGAGATTTGAGTTAAAGACAAAAAGAATCAGAAAAATGTCACAGTTCATCTAGAAGTGCTGGTAGCTCTTCACACTCTGCTGACCACCAACTGCGGCTTTTCACACAGAAATCTGCTTCTACAAGCATCCGAAATCCGCAGTGTGATAATCTGTGGGGGAAATTTATAGTAATAATTTTCTTTATACTCCATTGACTGTTTTGAAATGGTTCAAACATAATAAAGTTCTTTGCTTAAGCAAAAAAGTCTAAACTGCCATTAGCCACAAACACACAGCGCTGCGCTACTTTAATAATGCGTCCGGCTGCAGAAATCAGACTGTTCTATGTTACATCTCTGGGACACAATGACATTTCAATTCAAATGTTTAGCTCTGAAAAGATTGTTGCATGTTTTCATTCAGGACCTGTTATCTTCCACATTCACACAACAGTTTAATATCCACTACAGTGATCATACATGCACATAGAACTGATTCATGTAGAAGGTGATTGGCATTCTGGTTCCCAGGTGTTGCCAAAAAAAGAATAAAATGACTTAAACCTGGAAACGTGACTTTATTAATCACTTTGGCACAAAACGCAATAAAGGAATAAAAACTCAAGCCTGATCTGGATCATGGGATAATTACGGCTTCGCTGTATCAGCCCTGAGTATCTGCTGAGCTGCAGTGTCAGTGAGATATGATAAATGACTTCATTGCCGTCACCTCCGCACGGTGAAATGAGGGGAAGCTGAAGCTGCAGCGCTGAGTAAGAATCCTGCCGACGTTGGAGCTTTTTACCATCCTGGACCTAAAGAACCCGTGTGTGGTCTTCACATACTTCTGTCTTCTGTGTGTGAGGAAACACCAGAAATATCGAGCAGGAATCTCACAATAACTTTTCAACTCTAATGTTCAGCAAATCTTTGCATTTCCAGGAGAAAACCTGCACTTATGAATAAAGTAAAACCAGTAAATCCCAGCGGACTTCTGAACACTTCACCTGAACGCAGACGTATCCCTACACGTCGCACTGCAAGTGTGTCCATGCAACTAAAGCAGAAACTCTCAAAACTAACACGTTCACTTCAGATTCATTATTATGAATCGCACTCGGGCAATAAACAACCAGGGTCTCGAACAAATGAGCAGCTTCAGTGCAGCTTCAGTGCAACAGTGCAGCTTCAGTGCAGCTTCAGTGCAGCTTCAGTGCAGCTTCAGTGCAGCTTCAGTGCAGCTTCAGTGCAACAGTGCAGCTTCAGTGCAGCTTCAGTGCAGCTTCAGTGCAACAGTGCAGCTTCAGTGCAGCTTCAGTGCAACAGTGCAGCTTCAGTGCAGCTTCAGTGCAACAGTGCAGCTTCAGCGCAGCCTGAGAGACGACCCTGTTGCAGTGGCGTCAGTGAGTTTGGGCTTTTGTGTAACTGAGTGTTTCATTCTGAGAGTAATCAGACTTTTTTCAGTCAGAAACACACGCCGTGCTCTCGCCGTCACCAGCTTCATCATCCACTATTTCATCCCCTGATCACATCGTTATCAACACCTGCACATGGGCAGCGATGCCAATCGCGTCGAAACAGTCAGTATGAAACACGGTGATTTCACACATTTCACATTCTGCTACACACACACACAGATTATAATCAGATTTGCAACAATTAATCTGTATCAATGCATCGAACAAAGCGCACGATCCGCGGTATCGATCTGACACGACAGCTGAGGTGAGTTCATCCCACAATGAGTTTAACTTCATTTCACTGTATTTCACCTTTAACAATAAAATGTTCATATTATAATCTGTCTGCATGTGTGAATTAATGGACATGTAGCAGAATGTGTGAAATTTCATCATATTTCATACTGATCGCAGACCTCAGTATCAAACCATTACTGCAGTTTAATGTATCAGATCGTTCGGCTAAAAATATATGTAGAATTATTATTATTATTATTATTATTATTATTATTATTAATTCAATTCCAGCAGCAATAATAATAATAATAATAATACCAAATATAACAACAATAATGATAATAATAATAATATGTATCCAATACGAGTGGCAATAATAATAATAATCATCATCATATACATTTTATTTATATACTGTAGTGACTTTCACAATAACAAGGCTGCTCAAACACAGCAGTAAAAGCAGCTTCTCAGGTCAAATGCAGAAAAAAAATATGGAATGAACACACTTGACAAATTATTATGTCGTATATATCTGGTCTTACCCCATAGTCTGCTGGGTTCGGATCCAGCTTCCCCTATGACCCGAAATGGATTAAACTGTATATATAATGGATGTATATATATATCGGATCGTGCAGTATTTTGCTCGATGTACTGATACAGGTCGATACATTGCTACAGCGCTACAGCGCAGAGTGACGCTCGGTTCCCCGTTCCTCTCCCAGAGCGCGTTCCCGACACGTTCCCGACACGTTCCCTACCTTGTATGTGCTGATTGACGACGTTCTCCAGGCGGTCGAGTCGCTCTATAATCCGCAGCGTCTCTCCCTTCTTGTCGCTGTCCAACTTTCGGGGCGGGACGGGCGCGGGCGCTTTGATGTACACGCTGGCGATGTAGTTGGTGACCCAGCCGACGTACAGCAGACACACGATGTTGGTCATTCCGCTCAGGATCACGCACGTCGACACCAAAGTTTTGGTTCTCCTCGTACAGGCCATGCCGTCATGCCTGCGCGCGCACCCCCGCGTGCGGACCCCGGCTCAGCTCCCGCGCGCGTGCGGATCTGCGTCAACGACCTAAATCAGTTCCTCCCGCGGTCACACAGCGCGCGCCATTCCGCGAGGACGTTCCTCCCGCCTTCACAAGGAGTAAATAAACACAAGGAGTAAATAAACACAAGGAGTAAATAAAGTATTAAAGGAAATAAAGTCTTTTCCCGCGAATGAGAGTCACCGTCGCTTCGGTCGCATCACCTGATGTAAGAAGCTCGTCAGATCTGTAACTAAATTCCTGCAGCGAAACTCACATCTTCGCGCGCGCACATGATTATAAACTTCCTGTTGTTAAAACGCACTGAGCATCTCCTCATCTCCGCACCTCCTCGCGCCTCCAGTCTCCAGCCCTCAGCGGCGTGTTATAGGAAAAGGGGAGGGGCGAGGGGCGGGGCGTTTGCCAATGCGCCTCAGCAATCTCGACCAATAGATTGTGGCTGAACCGCGGTCTTGGCTTCCGATTGATCGGTGGGCAAGAGAGGGGGCGTGTCCTCCTGTAATCCTCAATAACACAGTTTCCACACACGGGAATGACTGCGCTGTTCCGCTAACAAATAAGGCACTATGTGTGTGTGTGTGTGTGTGTGTGTGTGTGTGTGCGTGCGTGCGTGCGTGCGTGTGTGCGTGCGTGCGTGCGTGCGTGCGTGTGTGTGT
>JBBIGC010000039.1:4496251-4509659 GCA_037576955.1 Lepidarchus adonis
AATGAACGGCACTTGTTGAAATAAAAAGAATTTATTTACACAAATGAATATATACATATGATGTTGGCATACGGTGTTTGTGTGGGGTGTGTGTGTCTGTGTGTGTGTGTGTAGAGGAACGCAACCTTAGGAATGTAAACCCCCCCCCCCTTTTATGGGCCGTTTACGACTCTGTGCTAAGGCTGAGGTGTGCTGTGTGGGAGTGTCCACTCCCTTTTACACAGAGGAATTATTTTGTGCCAATTCTGTTAAGAAATTAGATAATGCAGGCTGTTACATGGCATTTTGACTACAGCACCCCTTACAGGCCCCCAATGGTACCGACATTTCCCCCTTTGATCTTCAAACGTGACTGTATCGCCTTTGAAGAACATGAGAGGTCATGCTTACTGTCCATGGTTGTTGAGGGGTCCATGGTGGTGTAGTCAAACCCATGATGAATCAGGTCCATGATGAAAGTTCAATTGTTCAGTCCATTCTCCATAGTTTGTTGATCCATGTGGGAGGTTGAAGAGACTGAACTGAACTCATAGCAAACGTCTGGGCATTTTTAAGTACTAACTATGCTTACATAATCGGTTGACATGTAGTGGCAGTTACACTTCATTAAACCCTTAAACATTGCTTTAAGAATTGCATCAGAAAAACACACTTTCATTTCATTTACCCTGAGAAGATAAAGTGGCTCTTGATGGAAAGAAGGAGGTACATCATCAAGCCGATAGAAAAGAGGATGGTTAATAAAGGGTTAGTATTTTGAGGGGGATGCACCTGACTCGGGTGGTGATGTGTGGACATCCTTTGATGTGTCCTGAGAATGTAGTATCCTGAGTCAGTATGTGTCATTCTGAGTCAGTGTGTACTGCATGGTGAAAGTGAGTGGTGTAGGTTCTAGGTGAGATTCCTGTGAAGGAAATGTCACCCTAAAATGGACATTATGGCTAATGTCTTATAAGGAATAAATCCTTCAGAGAACAAGACACGTGTCATGCGTTGAAGTGGATTGAGAGATCCTTAACATTATCTTAGTCATGGGAAATGCATTTCAGAGCCAAAAGTTCTAGCTTGAAGGCGCTATAATTCTGATCGTTTTGTTCAGCGGCATGGAGGCTATGGCTAGCATAAGCAATTACTCTTTCCTGGTCCCCTTGTATCTGGGCCAATACTGCTCCCAACCCCTGTAAACTGGCATCTGTGTAAAGGCGAAACGGCAAGGAGTAGTCTGCATAGGCCAGAACTGAGGCTTCTACTGGGGCATGTTTTAAGGCCTCAAAGGCCTGCTGACACTCCATAGTCCACTCTACCGTCTGTCTCAAAGCAGCCCCTGCCCCCTTCAACAGCCCATGTAGTGCCGCCGCCTTCCGGGCAAATCGGGGGATGAATCTCCGATAGTATCCTACAAAACCCAGAAAAGAGCATACTTCTCTTACCGTGGCTGTGGCCAATCTCGCACTACTTCGGTCTTTTCTGGATCGGTCCTCACCCCCTCCTGGCTTACCACATGGCCCAGGTATCGTACTGCACGCTGAAACAATCGACATTTCTCTGGTTGTAGCTTTAACCCGTGCTCTTCCAAGCGCTGGAACACCTGCTCTAGATGTCCCAGATGAGACCTAAAGTCGGGAGAATACATAATCACATCGTCCAGATAGATTAATAAATAGCCTCGGTCTGCCTACTATTAGTTTAAATTAAAATCAGTCTCATAAATTTATCAGTCTCATTAAATTTGTCTCAGATCAGAAATAGTGTGATCTTTAATTTCTAACTAAAGAGACAGTATCACCTGATCTGAGTTCTGAAGGTTATTAATATAATTGTGAGTCTTTGACATATTTTCAGACAACCCCTTGTATCACAATGAACGGCACTTGTTGAAATAAAAAGAATTTATTTACACAAATAAAGCAGCAATAGCCCAATGGTTAGAGAAGTGGGTTTGTGACCGAAGGGTTCCAGGTTTGATTCTCGGAACTGGGCAGCAGGCTGAAGTGCCCTTGAGCAAGGCACCTAACCCTGCTCACCATGTACGTCGCTCTGGATAAGATGCTGTAAATGTAAATGTAAAAATGTTGGCATACGGTGTTTGTGTGGGGTGTGTGTGTGTAGAGGAAACGCAACCTTAGGAATGTAACCCCCCCCCTTTTTATGGGCCGTTTACGACTCTGTGCTAAGGCTGAGGTGTGCTGTGTGGGGGGAGGAGAGTGTCCACTCCCTTTTACACAGAGGAATTATTCTGTGCCAATTCTGTTAAGAAATTGGATAATGCAGGCTGTTCCAGCTGGTAAGACAGAGATTAGTACAGCCTAAACTCGGCCTTAGGTAGCTAGTGCCTTAAAAATTAGATTCAGGTAAACAGGGTGTTGTGTTTCTAAAAAGGTTAGTAAAGAGGAGAGTTTCATGCAAAGACAAGATCTAGATGTGCACAATCTTATCCTTCACAGGTTCATAAGCTTGACAACAAAACATGAACACAACATTTTAACCTACAACATTAAGCTCTGATGTCGATAAGCTAATTAATTAATGCCCAGGAAAAGTTCAGTCTTCCTTCCTTTCTTCCTTCCTTTTTCACTGCCTCTGCCATGCTGTGCCAATCCCATCAGTTTTCATTTGTTGTTGATGCCAGCACTAAATCCCCCAAACAATTTCACTGAGCGAGACCTCCATTTTGCATTCGCCTTTTTTTTTTTTACAAAATCCTGGAAAAAGCAGATATTTGTATTGATTTGCATATTCAAATATGTATAATTATGGGAGGAGTCAGGCGTGACAGTGGGTTGGGCCACGTTCGTGCAATTTCCTGTTGATTGGGATTTAAGAAGAGAAAGTGTGCAGAACTTACACACAGTTTTGTGCATCTGGATTTTTGTGGCTGATATCTAGTTTTGTCCGTACGCTATGTTTCAGTGTGAATTCTGCCCCAGGTCATGTGACCTGATTCACTCATATGCTATAGTTGTTCTGTGAGGAGAAATACGTTTTTTAACTGAACTGATCTACAATTTCTGTTTAGTTGTAGTTATTAAACTGAAATCAAAGGTTCACTCATTTTTGTGACTCATAGATTTGCAATACAGGATCAATTTGCTTCATAAATACAGTAAATGGCCAAGTATAATATTTTTGTCTCTTTATCTTATTTTTTAAAAACTAGATGATGATTCACATTTATGCAGAAATATAGAAACTAATCTGTTCACAAATGTTCAAGCACCGAACAACAAAAGAAATGATCAGTTCTGACAGCAATGAGGTATGATGCCATATTTCTAAATGCGAACTATATTTTGTTAATATATGAACATTTCATGACAAACAGGACAATAAAACTGACCCAGAATGACTGGTAATAAAATCTATTTTTTATTGGAGGTTACTTTCTATCTACAAAATTGTAAAACATTGTCTTTGTCTTCTGCATTACTGAATCTCTGAGCTGTTTATTTTCGGTTTCTGTATTTGACAGTTTTGGGGTGAATGAGCATGACTGCGTCTTTATTAACACGGCTTACTAGTGCACTGACCTCTGCTGCATATAACAATGACAGATTTTGGATTATCCTCCATAATAATATCCTCCACATGCGTCCGGCCTCCAGTTCATTATAGCAGGGAGCGCCGCCTCCGAGCCTCGGGTGCATTAGGGACAGAGTGTAAAAATGATTCATATATAATAATGGAAACACACAGAAGAGTTTTCAAGACCGTGTAGTCAGAAAGCACAAATCTGGGGAAATGTATTCATGTCTGCTCATCCACACACACCATTATAAACACAGAACCAAAGTATATCAGACTGCAAACACAATTCACTTGGGTAGCGCATGGGATTTGCAATATAAACACTTTCCCAGATGGATTTTCTGTTTTATTTTGCCATGGATAAAAGGACATAAGGCTAACAACAGGAAGGGGCTGTGACAGAAGAGGATTTTCTGAGGTGTAACATCATAAACCCCAGCGGGAGAAAAAAGCTTCTCCCATCACATTGAGGAAACAAAGTACATTTTTCATAAATATCCTGAAAGATCACTTTAAATTCACTCTTGCCAGAACGGTGGAAATCTCTGCGCTGACAGTTCTGACAATTCATTCATAACAAGCCGCCAGGGAGCTCAGTATAAACTCCCAACTTCTCCAGACGGAGGGATGCATGCTTCTGCAGAGGAGCGCTTTCATATATTATCTAAAAAAATTGTTGCTATTGCTGCAGGTTTTTCAATTCCAACCTAAAATGTAAAGCCTCAGAGATTGGTTCACAATACCATCTCTCACATTCAAAACCCCACTTATTTCAATTTCACATTCTGACACTGACATGCGTCTCTGTATTGTCCCGGACCATTGAGCTTCAGAGCACAGCTACAGTTTCCCATTGTAACAGACTGAGACCACGTTCTAGCTCACAAACACTCCAGGCTTTACTGCTCCTTTCACTGAGAACGCAGCATTTACAATTTCCCATTCACACCTGAGGGAGAAATTATGCACAAATAATTAAAATAAAAAGACCTTATCGAGCCTAAGGCGTGGTTAATTTAGAGACTTTGTCTTTTTCCTCTATAATTTATTAATCTACAAATATCAATGTGTCAGAAAAAAAGCTGTAAAACAAGGGGACTTACATATGTTATACATACTAATATTATACTAATAATATTTCAAAATATGTTCAACATAAATTACATCACTACAGCACTGCAGTTATTTCATACAGCTGAAGAGAAATAATAATAACAACAACAACAACAACAATCATAATAATAATAATAATAAAAATAATAATAATAATAATAATTAATAATAATAAATCACTTCTGATACTCAGTGGATAGTGAATGCCACCTTCCTCCCATCTTTTACCCATGAAAACATTGTCAATTTTTTACCTTTCTTTTCAGCTATGAATGATGTTTTTTTTTTGCTGATTTTCTATATCATTACAGAAAAAAATTATTATTATTTGTTGGCACAAATATCACATTTGTTTGGCATGTGTCATTTTATACCACTATTAATACCACCATATTTAATCAACACTTTAATCAACACACTAAACTGAACGATTAATAAATATGACTGTGGAATAAAATAGAATATACAAAAATAGAAATACAAAATATAAAACAATATCCTCCCTGTGCCAAGATGCTTTTCTTTGACTTTCCTGCTTTTTAACTGAATTATAAAAATGTAAAGCTGTGCGACTCTTTTATCTTTTATCAGCGACAACATGAGCAGAACATGACTCGTACTGTCACGGTTTGTCCTGTATGTGAGTCAGGTCCTGTCTTGTTGTTTTCCCGCCTTGTCTGTTTCACGCCCATGTTCAGGTGTTGTTAATTACCTGTCTTGTTAAATAGCTCAGTGTCTGGAGGTTCGTGGATGTTGATGTTTGACGAAATGTAATGTCTTTCTGTTTGTACGTGTTCATGTTTGTTTGTATTAAATACTGTTAAAGTTTTTCCGTCTTTGTGTATCGTTCCTCAACCAAACCGAGACCAGGACTAGTTCTCACTGCAGACAGTGGAAAGATGAAATGTAAAACAGCACATTTGTTGGTAAAACAGCAACTTGGGCAGAAGGTAAATCATCTTAGCTGCTGCAGCTGCTGTAGCTCTGACTTTTTGGTGCTACCGCTTTGCGATTTAAACACATTTACTGCACATGTGGTACTGGTGGTGAAAAAGGAAGTGGATGAGGAGGAGGAAGAGAAGAAGATCAGGAAGAAGTGATAGTAATAGAAGGAGAAGAAATTTCTCTGAACAGCAGCGAGAAACCTTTATGGTAAATCGGGCTAAATCCACACGACCGAAAGAAAAGTGCAGATATATTTACTTATTCATTTCTGATTCACAAAATCAGAGTAATTATGCCAGTGTGAAGTGTGAAGTGTGATCTACACATGTAACTAATAATTGTCATTAACGACGGCGCAGTTTCAGTGGCTGCGGTCTGTACATGACTCAGCAGCATTCGCTCTGTATTCCTTCTGCAGAGACACACACTCTACAATCAATAGCAGCGGTTATGGGGTCGCCTATAAAATGGTCTGCGACCAACATCGATCAACATGGCGACAGCCCAACATTGGCTTCTGATGACAAGAAGTGATACATTTCTCCAGGAGTGAGATTGTGCAGAAAGGACGGGTTCTGTAAGTGTCATCAGAAACACACAAGAGACCTGAGAAAAACAGCAAATCTGACCGTTTTCTCTTCCATCCGATCTCCTGCAAATGTTCTTTCAGTGAGACAAGTAAGAAAACAATTCAATATATTTACAGTAAAAACAATACTGCGGACAATCTTACTCACCATTAACTTGCAATTTTACTATAGATTGGAATTTAAAATTAGGAGTCTTGCGCAAGAACTCACATGGCTCGACCCCCAGTCTGCTACACAGAGAGAACTTCTATATAAATAACCATTAAATGAACCCATGTCCAGGATCTCGGTTCTTATTGGCTGCTCTGTACGGCGCCTTAGTCAAACAGAAATCTAGGTAGAAACCTTACAACTGTGCTTAACTGTATGTAAGACACACCAGTGTTTGTGCTCCTCACCTGGTTCCCACCACACGCGCTTGACACAATCTGAACCAAATAAGTTTATCTTGGTCTCATCAGCCCACAGGACATGGTTCCATTAATCAATGTCCTAAGTCTGTTTGTCTTCAGGAAACTGTTTGCAGGTTTTCTTGTGCATCATCTTTAGAAGAGGCATTCTTCTGGGACGACAGCCATACAGAACAATTTGATGCAGTGTGTGGTGTATGGTCTGAGCACTGACAGGCTGAACCCCACCCCTACAACCTCTGCAGCAAAACAGGCAGCTCTCATACGTTTCAGAAGACAACCTCTGGATATGACGCTGAGCATGTGCACTTAACTTCTTTGGTCGACCATGGCGGAACCTGTTCTGAGTGGTCACCATGCTGCAGCTCAGTTTCAAGGTGTTGGCATCTTCTTATAGACTAGTCCATCTTTATGTAGAGCAACAATGCATTTTTCCAGATCATCAGAGAGTTCTTTTACCACAATGAACTTCCAGTGACCAGTATGAGAGTGTGTGAGTGTGATAACACCAAATCTAACACACCTGCTCCCCATTCACACCTGAGACCTTGTAACACTAACAAGTCACGTAACACCGGGAGGGAAAATGGCTACTTAAGCACAATTTGGACATTTTCACTTAGGGGTGTACTCATTTTTATTGCCTGTGGTTTAGACATTAATGGCTGTGTGTTGAGGGGACACTGTTATTGACTCGTTGACTCATTTACATTGTATCATAGTGTCATATCTTCAGTGTTGTCCTGTGAAAAGATGTAAAATGTTTACAAAAATGTGAGGGGTGCACCAACTGTTGTGAGATACTGTAAATGGATCCGGCTAAACAGATTTAAGCTGTGGATATACAGCCATTAGATTTTTATGACATCACAAATACAATAAATTCAAAGTGAGCTGTTTTGCTGTTTAGTTTCCATACATGAACTGGGAAGTAAATGGGATGTTTTAGCAAAATTATAGACTCTAGTTTTACATACACATTTGTAAAACTTGCAGGATATTAGCCCTTTATAAAACCTGGCTTTTTAATGTTAGAAGAACATTTAGGTAATTATTTCTTTCTAATTATTGGGAAATTATTATTTCCCAATACTGTGCCTTGTGGCCACTGCCCTGCACACTTCAGCTTTTCCGGGGTTGATCTGATCCCCTCCCTGAGCCAAAGTGTGTGTGTTAAAGCAAGAAAAAGACTTAATGTGCAGGGTGGAGGCCTCCACGGCCGGGATTGGGAAACTCTGCTCTATGTAATGAATCCCAATAAAAGGCTTTTCCTAGAACCATATACCAAAGCAAAGAACAATTTAAGAATTATAACAGTGTCATCCTTCTAAAGACATATATTAAACTCATAAAATTGCACTCCCACTTTCTCATATTACCCATCTCTGATTCCATCATCACCAGGATCCCTGTAGAACGTGCACATCAACCTTTAATCAGAGTGCAATGGTCTCGGTGAGAAAAGCGAATGAAACAAATTGCTCTCATTCCTCTGCTGTGACAGGAAAGTTGCCCTACATGTCAAAAAGATTTGCACTGCCACTGCGACAAGCCCCCAAAACCTCTGAAAAAAACAACACAAGGAAGCAAACCATGTTTTTTAGACCAGCGCACATTTTAACCAGTCAATTGCCTTCATATCTGATGTTCAAAATGTATTTCAGATTGACATGCTAGCACACATACTACTATAATTCCAAGCTGCATTGACCATCGACTACATTAGAAACACCTGGTTTGTACTTGTACTCACTTTATGAGGTCAGTTTACCTTATTGATCAATTTTATAGGCATAAAATGATAGATTGTAGCCCATATGCTATTTTATCACTGGTCTGCTGATGCCAAGATGTTATTGAGCTTGTTCTCAGCATTGCAGTGGCAAGAGTGAATCAGGCACAGTCATGAGAAACAGAAATCAGAATTGCTAAGAACTTTTATCTGGTAAGAAACTGACCATGAAGGTGTGTGTGTACATACACTACATACAACCTCCCTATTTATTCAGAATTATTGTATTATTGAGCAACATTAGTTGTTATAATCGATCACCAGCTCTACTACAAAGTAGAAGACCATGCAAACTAAGAACAGAGCCAGCAAGTGCTCACCAGCATCTCTTACTCTTCTTTAAGCAACAACAGTTTCTAGGAAAACCCAAGCTACCAAAATTCATAGAGCCATCCTAAAGTTTGGATGAGGGGGGATAATGGTTTGGGGCTAAGTTTCATGATTTGGAATAGGTCGTTTAGTTCCAGGAAAGGGTAACTTAAATAATAATTATAATCATCATCATCATCATAAAAATAATTTGGATTTATATAGCGTCTTCCTCATATGAGTAACATGAAGAGACATAATGATGTACAGTCAGGCCACATAGTCCAAACAGAAGGATCTGAAGAAGGTGAAGAACCCAAGTCCAGGTGTTTTCATTTCCCATGTCTATTTCAGAGATGGTGTAAACTCCAAAGCCACAGTTACAAGTCTGGACCAGCAATAGCAACGAGTCCAGAAGCTCCATGTGTTGCCTGGTTAATGGAAATCTGCAACCTCGTCAGAAGAGGCAGCAGCAGACGGGCCAGAGCGAAAGGCCAGTCTGATAAAGTAGAAGTCAAAAACAAAAACTTACACAACCAAGAATGTTACATCCTGTCCTGATGAACAGCAACGTAAGTCCATATAGACGGAAAAGAGGAAATAATACAACACATAGCAAAGCAGGAAATGCATTAACAACTTTCATTCTACAGCATAGTGCACGTTCTAGACAATTACAGGTCAAGTCAAGTCAACTTTATTCAGGAAGCACATAAATAAACGACAGAAGCGATGTAAACTCTCTAAGCTTGGGAGGAACCAAGGCTCAGGAGGGAAACATCTGGTCAAAACCACCAGACATTATAGGTGGCAGCTTAAAGCCATGATTGCCTTTGGCAATAGAGCCACATAACAATTAACTAAGTGGCCACTTTATTATAAACACCCACCTTAATATATTAATATAGTGACAACTCCATTTATAGTGCCTATGGTTTGGGAATGGGACGTCCCACATGCTCAGGCTGTCCCGCATCATACAGTCTAATGATCAGGTGTCCACATACATTTGGCTATATGGTGTAAAAGGTGGGTGTTTCTAATAAAGTGGCCACTTAGTTAATTGTTATGTGGCTCTATTGCCAAAAGCAATCATCTCATTTGAGAGAGTATTAATATTATGTGACAAAGTGTGGGATTTACTCTCTCAGCCAAAGAACTGAAGATAATTATTCATATTAGTGAACATTTGAAGTGAGTCTAATTCGTGCTAACAGCTGTGCGTATGGCTGATTATCTTATTTCTCCAAAACTGGATTTACACTCTTCTCTCCTCCACTGTGACACAAAACCAATAAGCCTCCTTGTTCCTAATTGTATTTATTGGTCTGTAATAATAACTCAGGAGCCTGAGCAAGAAGAAGCATCACTAAGGCTTATTGATATCCCATTACAGGTGTGACACATGGCCCAGCTCTCCTTTCTATTCATCATGTGAGCTCCCTATGGCTGCAGAAGGATGTAGAATGGGCCACTCAAGCTAAAAGTTGGAGATATTTCTGCCTTCATTTGAACCAATGGTCCCTTGGTGGTGTTTACTATACAATTCATGGTTTGTACTGGTTTTTAACTTACCACCATCATGAGACTGCAGGCCAACATCCTCGCGCACTTGTTTAAAGAAATGGTCTAACAAATCTCATTTATAGTTTCCCCTTACTCCAGAGATTGTCCATCAGACATGCATGGTGTTTAATGCTAATGCTAATGCTATGCTAACATTGCTAACAGCCATCCAGATCTCTTCCATAAAGCCTTAACTAAAACCAAATCCACTTCTTCAACATGGTCCACACTTGTCAAGCAGTTTAGCCAAACAACACCAGCGCTGGAGAGGACTGATCACCCAAAAACACAATACACAGCTTACAACTTGTTCAGAATGCAGCGGCAAGAAGAATGGACATGAACCGAACGTCGCAGCTCTATTTTAGCAGGAGTGCACTGGTTACCTGGCTGTTGATTTTAAAAAAACTTCTATAGTTTCAAAGTTATAAATGGTTGATTGTGCCATAGAATATGATTTTGATTTATTTTATTCTTTTATTATATGACTCTCCAGAACGCTGACAGATGCTCCATTGAATTTGAATGGGAAGGTGTCCCGGACATGTGGCATTATTTTATGATAATTAGCGCAGTTAGCAAACATGGACACTGGTTTTAATATACACTGTTATTTGTTTGGTGAATATGGGGTGTTGGAGTCTGTGCACAGGTCCAGGGAAAGAGGCAACAGCGCGTTGGTGAGCGACGACCAGAACGTTTTGCAAAACAATTTCTTTTCAGCACACAAAACCACAAAACTATCATTTCTTAGCACATGCCATAAAACTGGAATTAAATCAATAAATATAAATACTTTGAAAACGTTTATTTTCTTGTTTTGGTGTGGATCTAAATAAAAAGTGGGACTATGTATTGTGAGACGGCAAAATATTGAAAAATAAATTCCCTGCGAAAGAAGACTCTGGATTTATTTTCCCGTAATGGCCGTTTCACAACACATTATCCCTTATGGGCAATATCCCTAGCGTAACTGAGGGGAAATCGGTCTCTGCATTTTACCCAACCAAGGCTGTGAGCGCGCACACACACACACACACACACACACACACACACAGAGCAGTGAGCAGTCACTGTAGCGATGCCCAGGAAGCTTCAGTCTGCCGGTTCCACAAACTCACGACCCTTCGATTTGCCTAAAAATTAGACCATCGCTGCCCCAACACGTCCTTAAATTCATCTAGTGCTGCATGTTCAACATTACAGCAGAGAAATTTAAGAAATATTGATAATCTGCATTTTTATGAACCAAATATATGAAACAACCTTAGATTATTGTCAGGATTCTTCTCTCTGTATCTTTAAAAAGTGTCTTAAAACTCACTTTTTTAAATTATTTCTTCTTTTCCCATTATTTTGAGCTTGAAAACATCTTAGCTTTGTTTTAATGTGTTGCTTATGGTATTTATTTATTTGCTTATTTATTATTCACTCCTTTATTATTATTTGTATGACTTTTATTCTATATTATAACTTCTTGTACAGCACTTTGAGCTGATTTATGAACAGTGCTAAATAAATAAAGTCATTATTAATCTTGGAACAGATTTCTCTGTATTTCTTCTTAAGTCAAGTCAGTTTTTTATTTATTTAAAAAGGTCATTTTACTTAGAAAAAGTTCCTCCAGGGCCAAATGACTAAAACACAGGACGCAGGACACAGGACAGTGCAGGAAAGTGAGGGGCAGTACACAGTTAGAGTGTTTACTGTAAAAACACACCTGTTTAATAGCTCACAGTGAGACGTATCTCAGGTCTGATCCTGATTAATAAAAACTGGATGCAGTTTGAGGAAGAGGAGAGAAGTTATGGAGATGCATTTATGGAAAAGACGTTGGATGATGTGAATTTGGACACTAAACATCAGCTACTGTCCAGGAAAGTGGAGAGTTAATGTAATTCTGAGCTGATTACAATGAATAATTCTCAATGCTTCAGACAAGTGCATAATGACTGAACCGTGCAGTTTCCAGTTAGTGAAGTAAACACGTTCATCATTTAACAAAACCACACAAGCTGCAGAAGCCAAACAAATATTTGGAATAAAAGAATGATCACAGTTTTTCTCCTGCAGATGATGAACAGGAAAAGGAAAGAAAGAGCGAGAGATATTGGTTTTGCTTCTACGTATGTACAGATGGACGCTGTGTTAGAGGCCGTGCTTGTATTACTAACTCCATCTGCTGGTTAATTATGATACTGACATTCGCGTTCTATGCTAAAGGCCCAAAAATATTTAACATGTATATATTCAGGGGCTATATGTGACATAGCTAAAGTGACCCCCCCCCCACCTCAATTGAATTAATTTATATCAGAGAATGAAAAAAAAAGATCATTCTTTCAGTTACAAACATGTAATAAAAATGTAAACAAAATAACAGAATATACATAGAAATATTGAAAAGAATAACTGGAAAGTTGGAAAGAAAAAAAGAAAAGAATGTGGAAAGAAAAGAAAAAATAAAGAATATGGATATTGCCCCAGAAATAAGTGCTGAAACAAAACCTCGTATCATCTAGTTATACCATCTTGTGGCAATACATAGCCCTGTTTTTTTCCATCAATCTTTTGTATATGTGAAGTTTACGTTTTTTTATGTGTACATTAATGCATTTATTTTATTAAAGGCATTTATTTGATCAAGTTTATGAATAAATTAAAAGGAAAAGCTGCTTGTTTTGTGGTCAGTAGCAATATAACAATCTTTATATTGTGCTAAATTGCATCAAAATATGCTTTTATGAGATAATATAAGAATAGTGATACTTTTGACACTGGAGTTTGTGTTTTTATCTCAGCTTCCAGTGTGATGTAACTGGTTGGAGGTCAGCTGCCGTCCTGGAGCAGATGGAGTTTGAGTGCATAGCTTGAGGCCACCAGTACAATCTACAGAGCTGGAGCTGTTGTCCACACCTCGTTCACACCTGTGCCCACCGCAGGGCACTGCCCGGAGCTGGAGCTGTTGTCCACACCTCGTTCACACCTGCCCCATCTGCCCCACCTGAAGCTCTTACACACTGGGTGGACAATACATGAAACAATAGCTCCAGGGTTGTAGTTTTATACCACTGGGGCCCTGTTCACCTGTGTGTGTGTGTGTGTGTGTGTGTGTGTGTGTGTGTGTGTGTGTGTGTGTGTGTGTGTGTGTGTGTGTG
>JBBIGC010000039.1:4513631-4526719 GCA_037576955.1 Lepidarchus adonis
AATTAGAATCTAGACAAGCAATACTTCACTAACACTGCACTAATTAGAATCTAGACAAACAATACTACACTAACACTGCACGTATTAGAATCTAGACAAGCAATACCTCACTAACACTACACTAATCAGAATCTAGACAAACAATACTACACTAACACTGCACTAATTAGAATCCAGACAAACAATACTACACTAACACTGCACTAATTAGAATCTAGACAAGCAATACTACACTAACACTGCACTAATTAGAATCTAGACAAACAATACTACACTAACACTACACTAATTAGAATCTAGACAAACAATACTACACTAACACTGCACTAATTAGAATCTAAACAAACAATACTACACTAACACTGCACTTATTAAAATCTAGACAAGCAATACCTCACTAACACTGTACTAATTACAATCTAGACAAGCAATACTACACTAACACTACACTAATCAGAATCTAGACAAGCAATACTACACTAACACTACACTAATTAGAATCTAAACAAACAGTACTACACTAACACTACACTAATCAGAATCTAGACAAACAATACTACACTAACACTGTACTAATTAGAATCTAGACAAGCAATACTACACTAACACTACACTAATTTGGATCTAGACTCTGCACTGATAAGAGTCCAGAAATGCACTACGACACTAACACTGCGGTAATAAGAGTCCATCTTTACTTCTGAAAGACTCTACCTCTGTAAGATGCTCTTTTTACTCCCAGTCATGGTACCGACACATACCGACCTCCAGTTCTCCTCCAACTTTTCCTTTTAGTGTCACCGACTTTTCCAGCCTTTTGTTGCCCTATTCCAACTTGTTGCTGCATCAAATCTGGGGTCTGCGCGGCTCGGGCGCCGCAGGGCATCATGGGAGAATAACTGAGTTCAGGGAGTTGTGAGTGTTCATTACTGTTGGGGGGGGGTTGTAGCTCAATGAAGGGATGGTGTTATTGTGTGTGGGTTTTGGGGAAATGGGCCAAGCCACCTTTTAAAGGCTGGTAAATAAACCGGAAGCAGGCCTCATCCCATATTCGCACTAGACCCTTGTGTGAAGTGACCCTTGATGAATTTTTAAAACGGATATTCGTCACAATATGTATTTTATGTTCTATTGTGAATAAAATATGGCTTTATGGTTTTGTAGATTTGCTAATTATTGCATTCTGTTTCAATTTACATTTTACACAGATTCCAACTTTTTAGAAACGGGTTAATTTTTTTTAATGATTTAATCAAATGAATAATGGCAGACATAAAAATCGCTGTTGAATATCAATGTGTGACCTGTTCTGTGATCTGTGTATTTTTAATTCTGAGCTCGAGGCGTGAATTGAAAACCCCACCCTCCTCATTCGCGTCGTTTTTATGACGTAGCAGCCAGCAGGGTTGGTCGCGCTAGCGAATAAAGTTGCGCCGGTCACTGACGTCAGGCCACAGACACCCAGCGCGCTGCCGGTGAACACACACACAGGCTAGTTTAGCTCAGCTCCGCGGTCGACAAGATACTTAGCTAAAACTCACCCACAAATTCACCCCCCCCCTTCCCCTCGTTTTTATTTTTTTCCCCCTCCTTTGGTAACAAACACAACAAAGCTGAAGGTCTTTTAGAAAAGGTAAGGTGTTGTTACTCTTGACAGATGACTGCATTCCTGTGTGGTTTTAACGCTGTTGCTGTTGTAAAATGGCTTCGCTAGCCGAGTCCTGCCACGAATCAGTGGTTGTGGTGATTTCTAGTTACTTCAGTTCTGTTTAAGATGCGAGGACGCACTCTGAAAACGGGAGCTCCGTTTTCTTGCCAACTTCGCGATGCTTTGACCAGAAAATGGCGTCCGGCTAAAGCGGCTAGGCTAACGCGTTCGGCTGAGGCGGCTAGGCTAACGCGTCCGGTTAAAGCGGCTAAGCGTTAGTGTTGCCCGATCAGCTGTGGACTCACGCTGCGGCGCTACCGGCGAATTTCCCCTGAGCCCGATAACCGCAAAATCTGCCCGTTTATCGGACAAGACACGACCATACCCATATTTGTGCTGCGTTTCAATAACTTGGTTCTTTTTCTTCTTGTGTCTTTGTTATTTTTTCCTCTCAGAAAGCTAAGCGGCTAGCTAGCTCTTCCGCCAGGACAATAAAACATCTGCTTCGGAGACTCCGAAAAGCTCACTATTTCTAAACCAGCAGTCTTATTTCGGTGTGGACGAGTTTTCCACGACGAATGCCCGACTCGGTAAGCTTTTAACCGGCGTTTTAGTGTCGTGTTTCCTCTTCCACAGAGGAAGCAACATGGCAGGAGCAGAGCCTTTGTCCCACTCTCCAGCAGCACGGGCCGCAGAATACTCCGCGATCTAACGATATTCTGAAATTATACAGCAACCAATTCCCCCTACACTTCCCCTAATAACCTTCCGGCGTGTCCGTGTAGATGATCAGTAAGGGTTTTTTGTGAATATTTGTTTGAGAGCAGGTTCCCCTCCCCCCTGTAGGCCTGAGCACTTACACGTCTCCTGCTCAGTGCCTTGTGTTCCTCTTCCAGGTCGTTTTCTCCACCCCACCCTTTCTACATTATTCTTTTCGGGTATCCTTCGTTGTCAAGCCGCCAAAGTGGAGAGTGCGATCGCAGAGGGGGGTGCTTCTCGTTTCAGGTGAGTTGTTCCAGGTTTCTGCTTTAATTAGTTTACGATAATTGGCTTTTATTTATAAGTCTAGCTGATCACATGATGCGTGTTGTGTATCAATGTGCTGTTAGGAAAATAATTCCTGTAAATCCCACACACCATGATGTAAATTTTACTGAAATCCTCTTGTCCTACAGTGCTTCTTCGGGCGGAGGCGGAGGTAGGGGTGCACCTCAGCACTATCCCAAGACTGTCGGCAACGGGTGCGTTTGATTGTTCTTGTCTTTTGTTGTTGATCCAGTAACCTGGGTTGGATATGCTGTGTAAACGCTGCTTTGTTTTGCTCTGACAGCGAGTTCCTGGGGAAAACCCCAGGGCCCAGCGTTCAGAAATGGGTTCCTTCACGAAGCACTAGACGAGAGGTTTGCTCCTCCAATGAAAAAGAACGACACGATGCAATCTTCAGGAAAGTGAGAGGGTAAGGTCTGCATTATTGGTTTAATCTTGGTACTCATTCAAAGCATTTTGATACTGGAATGCAGTGGTGTATATAGAATTTCATTGGATATGAACAACCACATTCCAACCTTTTGTGATGTGCAACACTCACGACTCCACTCTTTAGTTAATTCTGCAGATCATTTTGTTTGTACCTGTACTATGTGGGTAGACATTAGTTACAACAATTTTGACGTCAGTTTGCTGTTTTTTAAGACCGTTCTTAATTTCCCCATAGCATACTTAATAAACTGACCCCCGAGAAGTTTGACAAGCTATGCCTTGAGCTTCTGAATGTGGGCGTGGATTCGAAGCTCGTCCTCAAAGGAATCATCTTGCTGGTGCGTATCCGTTCACCACCCTTTATCTGTTTCTTCTCGATGGTGGTTTTAAACTGATGCATTCTTTTTTTATTGTTTTTCTTGTCTACTGTTTCAAATAGATTGTAGACAAAGCCCTCGAAGAGCCCAAGTATAGCTCGCTATATGCTCAGCTATGTCTGCGTTTGGCAGAGGATGCACCAAACTTTGACAGCCAACCATCTGAGAACCAGTCCTCACAAAAGCAGAGCACTGTAAGTGTCTTGAATTTCTTGCTGGTGTTACAACCCTGTAAAAAAAAAAAAGTAATAATAATTTAATTTTTATTTCAGACATTTAGGAGACTTCTGATATCAAAGCTTCAAGATGAGTTTGAAAATCGTGCCAGAAATGTTGAAAGTAAGTTATGGTTTAGTGTGTTTATTGTTGAAGTGTTAAAAAAAAAGCAGTTCTCATGTCTTTTTTTTTTTCTTTCCTCAGTCTATGACAAAAATGATGGACCTCTTACCTCTGAAGAAGAGGAGCAGCGTGCCATTGCCAAGATCAAAATGCTGGGCAACATCAAATTCATTGGGGAACTTGGCAAACTTGATCTCATTCACGAGTCTATCCTTCATAAGTGCATCAAAACAGTAAGTTGACGTGAAGTTGATTTGTCTTTTGTTTCTAAATCTTTTGAATAATTCAAGTAAGATTTATTTTTTTTATAACAAGCTTCTGGAAAAGAAGAAAAGAATCCAACTTAAGGATATGGGGGAAGATCTGGAGTGCCTCTGTCAGATAATGAGGACTGTGGGGCCCAGACTTGATCATGAGAAAGCCAAGGTGCGTTTGTATTGAATAGTGTACGTTAGAAATTGTAACACATTGACCATCTTCAGAATTTCATCTCCAACTGTTACATCATGAATGCTTTTTAAATACTTCTTTCTCTTGTAGTCTTTAATGAATCAGTACTTCGGCCGCATGCGATCCTTAATGAACAACAAGGACTTGCCTGCGAGGATTCGTTTCCTGCTGCAGGATACTGTAGAGCTGCGAGAGAACAACTGGGTGCCTAGGAAAGCTTTTATTGATAACGGACCGAAGACGATCAACCAGGTCCGACAGGATGCTGTAAAGGTTGGTGTTCGCGTCAGTGACGATTGTATGGAACTGTTGTGTATGACTTCATGTAATTTATTCACTTTGTTCTTTCTGCCCAGGATTTGGGTGTGTTTATTCCAGCTATGACTTCAGGAATGAGGACTGACTTTTTCCAAGATAACCCCTTCTTGCCTACGCGGATAACCAGGGAGGCCCTCGGGGGGTTGGCAGATATGTTTGGGCAAATGCCAGGTGCGTCCCAGTGTCCCTTTCTCTAGTCCTTTGCTGTGTAGTTTGGTGTGATATTAAACACTTTGCTCTCGTAGGTTACGGGATCGGAACTGGGCCTGGGGTTATTCAAGACCGGTATTCACCCACCATGGGCCGTCATCGTGTAAACCCGCTCTTCAATGGGCACATTGTTCCTTCTTCCCAGTCTCAGTTTGACAAGCCTTTCATGAAACCCAACCAGGTAAAGACCTGGACATTTTACCTTTTTCCTGATTTGTGTTTCTCATCCAATTTAGTGGATTTGTATTTGATTTGTCACTGTTTCTGAAGGGGCAGGGTCTACTTTTCCAGAACCAGGCTCAACAGCAGGCTCAGTCCAAGGATATGCCACCACGTTTCTCCAAGAAAGGACAGCTAAATGTTGATGAGGTTAGCTGATGGGTTTACCCAGATTAGGGGTTCACCGATTTATCCGATTTCACCGGAAGAAATGCTTTTTAATGACATCTTTATCGTTGTGGAACATGTTGCGTGCTATGATCTCTTAAAATTATCCGATTTGTTCTTATGCAGATTAGCCTGAGACCCGCTCAGTCATTTCTTTTGAACAAATCTCAAGTGCCAAAGCTGCAGTCGCAGATACCCACCATGATCCCTCCCAGCGCTCAGCCTCCCCGCACATCCACTCCTCCGCTTGGACAGGTAATTGTTTTAATGGGACATAGCTCCATAGCACCAAATAACAGGGATTTGTTTTGTGTGTTAACGGTTTCCTCCCTTTCTGTAGCCGCCACAGCTCGGTCTGAAAACCAATCCACCTCCCATTCAGGAGAAGCCTCAGAAAACAAACAAGAAACCGCCTCCTTCAAAAGAGGAGCTGCTTAAGATGACTGTATGCATAATATTCTGCTTCTTATTCAAAGTTTAGAACATTGCTTGTAGCTTTTTTTGAGAATTAATCCAGTGTCTGAATGTCTTGCAGGAAACCGTGATCAACGATTTTCTAAATAGCAAGAACATTGGGAATGCAGTGACTGGTGTAAGGGAGATGAAGGCTCCCAAACACTTTTTGCCAGAGATGTTGAGCAAGATCCTCGTCTGCTCTCTGGACAGTCCAGACGATGATAAAGAGCACGTCAGCAGTCTGTTCCACGCACTCCGTGCTGAGGGGCTGATCACTGGGGAGAGCTTCATGCAGGTGTGTGAGCAGTTTTGTATAGTCTGTTATATTAACAGGTATTTAACGGTTTGGGTGTTTATGCTTATGAACCAAGTCCTGTGTTCACAGGCCTTCCTCAACGTTCTGGACCAGTGTCCTAAGCTTGAGGGTGACATTCCCCTGGTGAAGTCCTATTTAGCACAGTTTGCTGCCCGTGCCATCATTGCGGAGCTCCTGGGCATTGCGGACTTGGCTCACCCTCTGGAGAATGGCACCCACTTTCCTCTGTTCCTGCTGTGTCTTCAGCAAACTGCCAAGCTGAAGGATAAGGAGTGGTTGACTGACGTGTTTCAGCAGAGCAAGGTTAACATGCAAAAGATGCTGCCAGGTACATGTCCTTGTCTATTCCATTAAATGTGTCTGATGCTCATTAGCTGTGATGTGATCTTAACCACAGATCTTGTGATTTGCAGAAATAGACCAAAACAAAGACCGCATGTTGGAAATTCTGGAGGGGAAGGGTCTGAGCTTTTTGTTCCCACTTATGAAGCTGGAGAAAGAGCTTTTGAAGCAGATCAAAGCAGATCCATCTCCTCAGTCCATTTACAAATGGATTAAGGACAACATTTCTCCAAAGCTTCACACCGACAAGGGTTTTGTCAACATCCTGATGACCAGGTAGGGTTTTTGGTGGGGTTTTTTTTTTTGTGTAATCATGTTTGTTGCACCGGACACTCATTTTCCTTTTTCAAATGTAGCTTTTTGCAGTACATTTTCCATGAGATGTATACCGACGCAGAAGAGGAGCAGTTATCAGCACCTTCAAAAGAACAGCTCGACCAGGAGAAGCAGATGCTACTTGCCTTCAAACCGGTGATGCAAAAGTTCCTGCATGATCACGTGGACTTGCAAGTCAGTGCTCTGTACGCGCTGCAAGTGCACTGCAATGCCAATGCTTTTCCCAAAGGTGTGTTTGAAAGCAAGTTACAGGTTTTCTTGGGTGTGTATTTCTTGGCAGAGATTAGTAACTGCGCTTCATTCCCCAGGTATGTTACTGCGCTACTTTGTCAACTTTTATGATATGGAGATAATTGAAGAAGAAGCCTTCCTTGCATGGAAAGAAGATATTACCCAAGAGTTTCCTGGCAAAGGAAAAGCGTTGTTCCAGGTACTTTATGTACAGAATGATTTTACACATTGATACACGTTTCCAGATTGAGTTCTGTGGAAAAGATTCAGCTCCTTTGCTTCTGTCCTGACCTGTCTCTCTGACTCCTCAGGTGAATCAGTGGCTTACCTGGCTGGAAACGGCTGAAGAGGAGGAGTCTGAGGAGGAAGCTGACTAAGAAACCAGCCAAAGCCTTAAGGTGCAAAGATGTAATTGTACTGCTTTTCTTCTCAACCCCTGTACTGTCACCCACTCCTCTCCTCCATACCTTTTTTGTTCTGTTAATCCTTCAGCCCCCCCCCCCCCCCTGCTTTCATCATAAGTCATGTTAATGGTTTACTATCTGTTCATGAACCACCTACAATATGGTATTAGTGGCTTGAAACTTTTGTTTTTTGCTTTTTAAAACCATGTATTTGCAGAAATCTTTCCTGCTGCTGTTCACTATAACACAACTGTAGAAATGCACTTTGTGCTCAGTGTCATGAGTTGTTGCAATACGCTCCCATGATTGTTACAAAGAATCCTTAACTGTAATCATTGGAAAGCATAAGTTTTAAGTCGTTGGTTTGTTTCTACCTCTTTAGTAATGGGTTTGGTAATTGGGTTGAATTTAATCCCTTTAGAAATGTGTGGGGCTGAACTCGCCAAACCTGCGATAGAAAAACCACCGTTTATTTTCTTGCTGTAATCGGATTGTAAGAGTTTTTTTTTTTTTTTTTTTTTTCTCACCCCTTCACATTTATCAGAAAGCCATGTATGGGGGGTGGTCATCACTTTTATTTCATTTTCCCATGTTTGTCCCCTCCTCCATTACTTGTCAAACTTTTGATACTTGAAATTTTCTTTACAGCATGTTCAGGGAAGACCAAACATGGCCTGTTCAGACACAACAGTATCTTGATTAAAACGGCGATGTGTAAACATGAATTTTTAAAGAGGACTTTTAATTGGAGAAATAAAGTTAAAGAAACGAGTATTGGTGTCTGACAATTGATTAGTGACACATTCTACGTTATGAGCTTAATCTGTTTGCCATAATATCGAAATGATATTTATTGAACCTTTATCATGAGAATCAACTGATGCTTTATCTCTAGGTAGAACAATAAAACTTGATGCACTCGTGGCATACATCTGTACAATGAATGACTTGCTATTTAAAGTGTTACTGTAAGATGTAAGCTCGGAATGTTCTGTGTACCACTATTGCTTAACTTTCAATAAAGTTACACCAGGATCCTGTGACATTTCTGTGGATGTTCATTAATAAACAGGTCGGGCTGTTTTAGAAGCTCACAACGACCCATTAGGTGTTTGAAGAACCGTCAGCGTTCTGCTGGAATAATGTAGAGGGTGTGAAGGAGAAAAGACTTAGTAACGTTGGGAAACATGGTGCTTGGCTGCATTTTGTCTCAGGACCATCATGTGGGGCAGCTGGGAACCGGCCAAGTCATTTCTTGAAAGAAACAAAGGACAAGATGAATCACTGACCACTGTTCCTTTCTTCAGATGGAAGTTGTGTCCGGTATTAAATATAATTCCTGAAGCTAATGAAGCACAGATCTTGTTGAGACTGAGTCTGTACATGTACAAACATTTGCTTTTTGTTAAAACCCCAGTAATTGTTAATGGATTGAATGTCCTAACTACTCACACTGAACTGCCAATCAATGGCCAAGAAAAATCAAGGTAAAATAAGTTTTTGCTAGAACTGAAATGACAGCACTTCAATGTTCTTTTTAATGATAAAGAACCCACAGAAGGTTCCTGCGAGCACAGTGGCCTCCATAATCCCCAATCAGCACAACCAGAAGCTGGTTCTACAGCCAAACAATATAACTAAGGCCCTTCAGAGATGACCAAGAACCCAATGGTCATTGAGATTTTCAGAAAGAAAACCTTATGTCCAGCTCCACAACCTGGTTTTTATGGTGGCAAGACAAATGGGACGTTACAAAAGGTACTTAGGTTTTTAACAAATGTTGAAAAAAATGTCAAACTCTGTCTGACATTATGGAGGAACTGAAGATTAATGAGGAAAAATAGAATTTATACAATTGCAGCATCTCTGTCCAACATAAAACTGAAGAAAGTCTGAATACCTGAACCCACTGTACATTACTCAACCCCTTAAACACTTTTCAACTATAGTGTCTGATCACACTGAGTGGACATGTGACAATATAGTAGTTTGACCGTCCTGAACCTCAATGTATTTTTATTATTCCAATGCAGTTTATAAATGTACAGGATTTAATTTGAAGCTTGGTTTTTCCTTTGATATATGCAGAAAGTAAGAAGAAGCACAATGTTCAGTTTTTTCCAGTTTTACTCAAAGCATTGGAAGAAACTTACTCCTCCCAAAATAACAAATTTGGGGGGAAAAAGTAATTGAAGGATTATATAACTCCACAAGCTGAAATATGTCCAAAGAAATACAACAAAACAAAAGACACATAATGGCTACAAAAGCTGAGAGAAGATGAAAAACACAATGACTTTCTGTTCATCAGATGAATTTAGCTCAACATTATGTGATGAGGGACATTTCTACTGAGATCACAACACCTCCATCATCATCATCCTCAGTCACTCTCCTCCTCAGAGCCTCGGTTGGAGGCTTCGTTGATGGATCCCTCAGGTTCAGACTCGTTGTCTGACCGCTGGGGTGACCCCTCGTTGTCGGAGCCCTGACCCGAGGCCGCCGCTGGAGATCCAGGCTGAGACTCGTCCTCCGATCTCTCCGAACGGCTCCTCTTGCTCTCGTTGTCCGACTGCTCCGAGTCGGACTGTGGCTGTGGTCTCTTCCTCTTCACCGGCCTCTCACTGCCGGACTCATCTTCATCAGAGTTGGCAGAGCGCTGAGGACTGCCCGCCTCGCTGCCCGAGCGGTTACGCCCTTCATCCGACTCGCTGTCGGAAGCAATGCGCTTCTGGTGTCCGCCGTCATCCGAGCCAGAGCCACTGTCTCGAGGGTTCCTAACAGACAAAGCACCATTACATTAGAAAGAATGAACACAAACTCACGTTCTGCCCATGTTCTGCTGGTTTTGAGATGTTGACAAGAGCTTTAAATCTGTATTTCAAAGTGGAAAAAGAAAGCAACTCAAAATCCAATTATCTAAATCATTCCCAGCTCAGAGCACAGAATCCCTAATGTAAAATCTGCACATTATTTCTACTTTCTGGATAAAATGTGTTAAATGTCATTGCCAGTGCAATTTCAAATACCAAGGAATCAATGACTTCTTTTGGGGATGTTGAGTAATGGACAAATAAATAAATAAATAAATAATCATATTTCCCAAACGATAAAAAGGCGAGTGACCGAAAAAGCAACATCGCGGATACAAGCGGCTGAAATGAGTTTCCTCCGCAGGGTGGCAGGACTCCCTTAGATACAGGGTGAGGAGTTCGGCTATCCAGGAGATACTCAGAGTAGACGCGCTGCTCCTCCGCGTGGAGAGAAACCAGTTGAGCTGGTTTGCCTTTCTAGGAGGGTGTTCTAGGCATGCTCCACTGGGAGAAGGCCACAGGGTAGACCCAGGACACGCTGGAGGGATTATATCTCTTGGCTGACCTGGGAACCCCTCAGGGTCCCTCCAGAGGAGCTGGAGGAGGTGGCCGGGGAGCGGGAGGTCTGGTCTGCTGCCCCCATGACCTGACTCCAGATAAGCGGTGGACAATGGATGGATGGATGGATGGATAAACCGTAGCCAATACAAGTTTAACAAACCTGCTATTGGGTGTGGCTTGCTTAAATGGGGCGGCCTATCTAAAAACATGAAAACGCATTCGCGAAAAAGTACAGAAACAGACCACATCCCCGAATGCTTAGCTGAATTTAAATGTACCGTTTACTGCAGAAACGAACAGTTCGAAAAGGAACAAAGACACAAAGCTCAAATGTCACTTAATTGGCGCTGCCGTATCCAACCTCTCTCTCTTTCAGGCGTTTGCTACATTACATTAAATCCTAGTATATAATACAAGCTCGGAAAAAGCTACGTTTAGCAGAAATAAATGGAACAAAAGTTTATTGTTGGCTGGGAAAAGAGAAGTAAAAGTTTAATTTGAACGACTAGAGGGTGGGGTACTGCAGTTCAGCAATGTCAATACTTTATGTCGGACACGCATTCATCAGCGCTATCGCTCTCTGACATTGCAGATGTTGCTTCGCCAAAGCAACAACCTGGAGCTTAAATTCTGCTGCGTAGGACTTTTTGCTGCATGATATCTGTAAATTTGAAGTTTTAGAAATGTAATTGTTCTCACTCAACTACAGTATTAGGTCAGAAACATAAACGCTCTGTCGTACGCAAGTCCGGTTCGGACAGAAATAAGAGGCCAGATCAACACTTTAATCGGTATAGAGCTGCGAAGGCTCCAGGGTCCATGATGCTTCAGTAACACTGTGGCTAATAACATGGGGCGGCTTATCTTAGAATTAAAAAAAATAAATGAGCATTTTCTGCAGCTTATAGAACGAGGGGCCTATCGCTGGGGAAATACACAATTTGGTTCATCCCTAATCTTAGTAACGTTCTTTTATTTCATTGTTTATCAGACAGATGTTTAAAATCAGCAGTATTTGTTTAAGAACCAGTGGTACAGCTGCATTTCCTACGTCAGTACCAGCACATCAGTATTATAGGATGTTACTGGGTCAGCTGACTGAAGCAATTAGCACAACACTTACCTCTCCTCTGCAATTTTCAGGCCATCCTCATCAGAAGAGGAATCCGAGGATGAAATGATGGCTTTGGATTTGATCTTCCCTTTGAGAGATGGAGGCATGCGCTCTGGTTTGGGCTACATGAAGAAAAGCAGTTCGTATTAATATAGAATATATACACATATTAACCCTGGTAACTTTCTGGAATGAGGCCTGTACCCTCTCCATCTTCTTGCGTTCTCTGGGTTTACGGGGTTTCTTGGGTCTTGATCCTCCCTCTTCATCATCACTTCTGTCCTCTCCACCTTTGGTTGATCTAGAGCAACAGTAACAGAATCAGAACAGAGAACCAAACCCCAACACAACCCAACACAACACTGTCTCAAACAATCCCTCACCTCCTCCGTTTCTTGCGTGGTTTCTTCTCACCGTCTTCCCCTTCCTCCTCCTGTTCACTCCCGCTGTTAAGTTTCTTCTTTTTCCTCTTCTTGATGGGCAGATCTTCATCGGAGTCATCGTTGACAAAGTCGTCATAGTCTGCTCCTTTCTTGCGCTGGATAAAGAAGATCATCGTTTCTGAAACTGCTCCATCTTCTAAATACAAACCACACACGACGCTCCGCTACACTCAGACTCACCCGCCCACCGCCTCCTTTCTTCTTCTCTTTCGTGGACTCCTTCATTTCTTCAGTGAAAGAGAGGAGGTTCTTGGTCTTCTCCACGTACTGAGCTCTCTGCTCCAGAAGCTTCTTCTGCTCCTCTGCCTCTTTGATCCTCTTTTCTTCCTGATCACGAAGCATCTGCTGCCTCAGAACTTCTCTCTCCTGGTCCTGCTTTGCACGCAGCTCCTTCTCTTCCTCGTCCTGCTTACGGGCCCGGGCCACATGGTACTGTGCCTGGCTTAGCAAGTCCGAACACTGCCTGGAAGAGTCACGTGACATCAGGTTTACACTCCGGGTTCAACCCTTTGTTCAACCAACAGACATCATCTGAAACATGCCGAGGTCTCTCGACTGCTGAGCTAGTACAGAGTCTTTACTCCATTAATCAACGGAACCCACCTGGCTTCACTTGAGGCTAGCGCCAGGTCGAACCTCATCTTGTCTCCTGCTTTACTGAGATAGCTGAAGTACCTGTGTGAGTACGGAGAGTGGTGTTAGTACAGTCCACACTAGATCATCAGCTTATCCTCGTTTACAATTTTCATATTTGTAGTAACAGTGAGTGTTCATGCACATTTATGATGCTTTGGTTCCTCCCAAGGTTTCTTCCTCAGTTTCAGGGAGTGTTTCTCGCCTCCGTCGCCTTGGCTCATTATGGGC
>JBBIGC010000039.1:4564742-4575109 GCA_037576955.1 Lepidarchus adonis
CTGATGTTAAACATGCTAAACTGATGCTAAACTGATGTTAAACTGATGCTAAACTGATGTTAAACTGATGCTAAACTGATGCTAAACTAATGTTAAACTAATGTTAAACTAATGTTAAACTGATGCTAAACTAATGTTAAACTGATGTTAAACTGATGTTAAACAGGCCTCAGCTGCCCCACGGATGCTGTTAGCTGTATTTTTGACTTTTTTTGCTCAGATCTTTTCCTAGATGGTTTCTAAGTGACCGATATCAGTCCTCTGTCCTGAAAAGACCTGCATTCACTCAGTTCAGCACCAAGTTTTCAGCTGCTGATGTAGATTGTGACGCGTGGCCCAGAAATTGATCAGAAAAGACGTTTTTGCATTTGTTTTTGAAAAAAAAAAACCCCAAACCCTCAATTTCAGCCATTTAAAGACCCAAGTCAGTGTAAAATATATGTGTGTGGCTGTAAAAGCAGAGCACTTTTTATTACCCTCCATTCCTGCGACTCAGAACAGACGACGTCAGCTTTGATTTACGCAGAACGTTTATTGGAGGACAATGTTACTCTGACAAAATAAATCACATTCACAAATATATTATTACACACAGCAAAAGACAAGATTCTTCGACCACAGCTTGAAACAAAATGACATTTATGACATGAAATGAATAATAGACAACATACGTACAATGCCCTTACTTTTGGTTTGATACCTGTACAAAAATAGCTCTTTTTAAGTAGTAAAAAGTAATATAAAAACAATTAAATAACAATACATAGACATTTTGGCATATATACATATACTGGCAACAATAAAACACATTACATATAGATTGCACGTATCTCTATACAAAAAAATAGTTCAAGTAGAGTACAATCCTTATGGACCGACAAAGGCATTTCTCCTAGAATCTAAGGCGTTCATCCCTCACAGTGTCCAGAGAACAGCTTCGTTGCCTTATCTCCCCAAAATCATGGATATACACCTGTCCCAGGTCAGTCGGATGGCTTTAAGTCCAGAGGTGTGTTTTTTGTGTCGTTTTTTTCTGAGAGAGTGTATGAGAAGACGTTGTCTTGTAATCCCATCAAATAGTCCGACTTAGGAGCAGCAAGAAGACACTGAAATCTGTCCCATGGGAGGTTTGTGCTCCTGACCGGTGCCTGTGGTCAGTCCATGGTGCTGGGGATCAGTGCAGTGACACTCACTCTCAGCTCTCGCCACGGCTCCAGTGCTTGACCACAGCATCGCTCTCTCTCTCTCTGTGTGTGCCTCTGTCTCTCGCCCTTTCACAGTGCTAATGGAACAGCTGTTGTTTTTGCGCTGACCGTGCCTCCTCCTCGGCGTTTCCCCCGGTCACTCGGCCTCGGGAAAAGAATGCGCCAGTGAAGCTCTTGGCAGGAGTCTGAGGCATGTGTAGAATTGCGGAGTTTGGCCCGGTGAGCCTGGCGGGGGCGCTGCCACCCATCGCGCTCATGTCCGTCTGAGCAGCGCCTCCAGCTGCCGTAGCCTCCACACGGGCCGCAGCGCGCCTCCCTCCTCCTCCCTCTCCAGGGTCCTCCTCCTCTCCGGGACGGACCTGCGGCGCCGCCCGTAGCCCAGCGGGCTGATCTTCTCCAGGGGGGCGCTGGCGATCTTCAGCTTGTTGTTGAGCTGTTGGAGGCGGTGGGCGAGGTCGTGCACCGTGCAGGTGCCCAGGGCGCAGCCGGGCCTCCGTGACTGGTTGGTGGAGCTCTTGGAACGTTTGGTCCTCATGCCAATGTGGCTGGCACTGAAGGGGAAGAGAGAATTGGTTATTCCTGCTCTGCATTCCTTGGCTTGAGGACTAACAACCTGTGAAAGGTTCCAGACTCGTGAACTGCATTCCTTACAGGTGATTGGTCACTAATTTGTAAATGAATAATGCACAGCAGTCACTGCGTAAGATGCCTGAACTTGACAGAACTTCTTGTTTGACAAGTTTGTTCAAACTTGATGCCAAATCTGATAGACCTTGTTTGCTTCCATGCTCTTCGTTTGACGAGTTCTATACTCCTGAGATGTTTGACCAGTTCCATAAACTGAACAGTGGAGTTGAATTAAAAAACCCTAAACATCTGCATCACTCATGAATCTTACCTTGAGTGTGGAAGCAGGGCGTCTTTGACGTCTTCGGGTCTAACAAACTGCCCAGGATCTGCTTCCCTCAGAGCAGATAAGCTTCTCAAATCCCTTTTCGTTCTCTGTAGCCAGACACTAATAAAAAAGGAGCATGAAGCCCATTAGAGATGCTACAAACCAAACCACTAATGACCCACACACAATCCCACAGAACTGAACTTACCTCCTTTTCAAAACTTGTCTGAGGTTGAGTTTAGCACTGTCCACACCAGGCGTGACAGTGACCAGCAGACAGCAGCAGAAGATGGACAAAAGGATCAGGTTCATGTTGCCTGATATCTGTGGAGAAGCAGGAACAAGGTGTTCAGTCTACATCAGGTTCCAGAAGAAAGCATCTACCTGCTTGCAGTTCCCTTTCTGTGACAAAGGTCTGAAACGAGTGTGTTTGCCCTCATCACACGTTTATTTAATGCGGGAACTGGGGCCGCGCTCTGTCCCGATAAAACTTAACCACGTTTTGGGACAAAGGCTACACAGCTCAGCTGAACATTAGTCTGTACTCACTCAGCCCCAGCGTACGGTCCAGGCAGACCAAAGTCAATGCTGCATTAAGGTTTAAACTACTGTCTGCACAGTAACACAGCGTATTCAGTTCAACACTTCAGCCCTGACCTGAGAAAACAGCAGCAGCTGCAGGTTAAAGAGCAGCGTCCGTACCTGTGAAGTGTGAGGTTCGCTCGGGGGTTCGTGCAGAGTAATCCAGCGGCTTCTTCGCTCGCCCTCACCCACAACTGCAGCGGTGACACTCAGCCAGACTGACTCTCCACGCCGAGTGTAAGGGCATTTATACTGCAGGTGGGAGGAGCCGGCCGACACACTCTCATTCACTGGACACACCCCCAACAGCCATCAAACATCAGGCTTTCTCTCCTCCTATTGTTCAGCAAATGCAGATTGGAAAATTCCTATCAAAAAACAAAGTCATCTAAATAATTTCAAACGCCAGAAGCCGACAGTTCAAGAAGAAAAACCCTGAACTGAAAGAGTCCGACTGGTGACATCGCTCATGTCTGAAGTATTTGGGTAATTGAACACAGTGACACAGTAAAATGTGGATTTAATTCAGGAAAGATAAACTCTGACACCAACAACCCCTCTGAGAGGACGACCATAATGAGTTAATTACACCTATTACGAAACGAGCTACATTTTGGGTCTGACATTCAATCTGTCCCAATATTTTCCCAATTCTGTAACTTTGCATTGTGATTGGATTTGGTCTGATGCAATCCCAAGCAGAACTTCATCACATTTACTGTCAGTGGATCTCGTGTGTCCTACAATCCTTTGGAGTCAGTTTTCCTCGTCCTTCAGGGCAGCTGGTATTATCTCTGTGTTATTATCGCACAGCTGGATACCACCGTCGCCACGGCGGCTAAACGTCAGAATGGGAAAATCAAGTCGTTATCAGAAAGAATTTTTGCTACATGGAAAAAAAGGTAAAATTAGAGACGTGGGTTTAACACAATGTCAAAGAGGGTCGTCAAGCAGATGTTGATTATAAGCCCCTGGGGGTGAGGGGGTGAATATTTTAACGGTGAAAAAAAAGCCCAAAATGCCATTAGGATTACATGTCGTATCGCTTTTGTTTTGCAGAACTCGGGCACAGGTCGACCCGTGATTGATGAGGTTAGGATGGAGTTATGCGTTTTTATTTTTTGACCTTCGCCCCTAATATTTACAGTCTGAGAGAACTGCGTGGATCTGGAAAGCTTTATAACATAACATTAGGCATAAGTAGGTGTGACAGCTGGGATGTAAATGCTGGATGCAGGGAGGTTTCGATTCCTCGGAATGCAAATAGATTACGTGTGACCTACAGATTTGATCAATCGCCGCTGGTTCTGTGCACATCACTCACGTGGAAGTGCTGGAATTTCCTGCGATTGTTTGATCCATGACAGACAAACGTGGCTGTTATTAAAGAATGTGCCGCTCATGGCTCAGGCCGCGTGTGGTGACTGTGCGGTAGCGCTAATTGACGCGAGGCAGAAAGTCTTCACTGTGCACTTTAGCTCTTTATCCTTTTATGGGCTGATGGAGAGATTGCCCCACACGGTCGCTGACTGTTTGTGTCCATATATGGTTGTTGTTTGCTGACTCAGTTGGCAATAAGCATAAAAAATGATTAGACATGTTCAAACAATGCGGATGTTAAGGTGAGGACCCTCGGCCTGGAAGGTGTTGTGTTGGAGATGAAGTTCTTCAGTGTGAGGGTACTCCATTCTTTAGAAACTCATACACCACAACATGTTTCTCTTTCGTCTCCATCTCCAGCCACTGCAAAGATTCCCAGCAGAACGGATGAGGCTTCGGATGAGGGTGGGAACCGGGCAATAAAAAGAAAAACCAGCAGGATCTTCACTTCCACTTCCCACTACAGACATTTAAACCTAAAACATCCCAAAACAGGTGCAGGTGCAGGTACGTCCTGCTGAGTAAGATGACATGCAGACAATTATGGTTTAACATCATCATTATGCCCCAGAAAATGCTCATTTATGTTTCAAAACTCTAAATCTCCACGTTATTATTCACTATTTACTGATCTGAAGTAAAAGCATCTAACTTGACCCCTGGAGACCTTGCAGCTCTATCCCAGTGACATTGCACCGTAGAGCATGAACATTTAAATTGTTAGAGTTTGGAATTTACCGATATTATGTCGCAAGTACGCTTATTACGCAATGCAAGTACCACGCTGTAGAATTTAAGCTCCACGATGAACCCGTCAGCATTAGCGACAGCAACGCAGCACTGAGGTTTATGGATCTGATTTGAAGAATAATTTTTCCATTTGCATAATTTTATACTGCAGAATTTACATGTACATGGATGATTGACATCGCTGTGTGATGCTGGGTTTATTATTCTTCTATCCAGAATATGAACCATATTGTGAGGTTATACTTAGTAAAGCTAATCTTATTCTGCATTTAGACAAGACCAACTCTACACCCGCTTTTATTTTACACAGTGAGTCTGCGTATTTTGGTGCATGGCGGCTAGGCTAACTGCTAACTGATGTTGGTTTCGGCAACTTGTCTGTTTCCGGTTTCCAGTGGAGTGTTGTCGGGGGAGCAATGTGGCGTGTGGAGCGGAGAACAGGTGGGAAGTGTGGAAAGAGCGTTGTTTTTAGCGGAGAGTTGTAGCCGGTTAGCGAGAGAGCAGCACGTGTTGGAGCAGCTTGGAAATGGGAACAGGAAGCAGAAATTGTGCTCTGTGTTGAGAGAAAACAGAAATAAATAAATAGTCACAGGTGTGTAAACGGAACTGTGTCTCTGAGTGAGTCTCTGGTTCAGAAGCAGTGTCACGTTCGCAGGTGGAGAGTTATCCTGAGTGACGCTGCCGCTCGTGGGCCGAGCATGGGAACGGGAACATAAGCAATGCCGCTTCACTTGTTCAGCATTTTACACTGACCTGTCACTGATCTATCTTTGCTTCGTGCTGCTTTTCTAACTGTTCATTGCTGCAGTAAACAGTACATTTAAATCCAACTAATCATTTGGGGATGTTGTATTTTTGTACTGAATTATGCTTTTATGCTGTGTTTTCATGTTTTTAGATACGCCGTCCCATTTAAGGCCACACCCAATACCAGGTTTGCAAAATCAACGTATAAGCCGCTCTGTCATTGGGGAAATACAGTACACTAACTACAGGCCCCAATAATAACACAATTACCTCAGACCAGACGGAGTGGCAGGGGTGTAACAATTAATTGATCTACATCGATGTATCGACCAAAATAGAAGATGAGTTCATTTCACAAATAAACATACTTTTATTCATTTTACTGTGGGCAGTGTTTTTGCTTTTGGATATGACTACCCCACTGCGTTTTTGATTAATAATAAATTATATTTGGTTTGCAGGTTTGAATTGAGGAAAATGTAGCTGATTGTGCGTCATATTTCATACTGACTGCAAACCCCAGTATTGAATTAAATTAAATTTAATACTATTTTAAGAAATTAGATAATAATGAGTTTAAATAATGAGGCTTGAATAATGAATAATTGTGAGGACACTGTTGATGTGGTCTGCTGAATTCGGGTGGTCATCAGAAGACTGTATATGCGTAATGAGTAATTTCACTATGTTATGGTTCTCATATGCTGATCACATGGAAATTAAAGCATGGAGGACTAGATAATGCTCTCAGATGCATCATTTTCCCTTGTTGGATAAGTCCAGACGTCGCATTTTATGCTACATGCTGCAAATTTGTGTATTATGTAGAATCCAGGTGGTACGGTAGTGCAGTGGTCAGCACTGTTGCCTCACAGCCAGAAGGTCCTGGGTTCTCTTGACCAGGTCTCCGGTGCCTTTCTGTGTAGTGTACAAGTTCTCCCCATGTTCACATCAGTTTCCTCCAGATTCCCCGGTTTCCTCCCACAGTCTAACGTTGACTAGCTTCTCCAAATTGCCCATAGGTGTGAGGTTGTCTGTCTGTGTTGCCCTGTGATGAGTTGGCATCCTGTTCAGGGTGAACCCTGCCTTGTGCCCAGCTGGGATTGGCTCCAGCTTCCCCATGAAAGTTTAAAAAAATGAATTTCTAGAATCCAGAATTCCCCCTTGTACATGATATTGTGTATAATGTATTATTTTACAAGTGCACCAACATGATAAACTGCTGTCAACACTCGTTCACATACTGGTAAATCTTTAATGCTGTGGTATGCAGGACTGCTGGGTAGCCATGGCACAACCAAGGGCACAGACTTTACAAAAACATCACAAGGGCTCAATCTGTGAAACTGGACGCAGTGGCAGAGAAGCAGTTGCTGGGAAAGTGTCAGCAGTAATGGAGAGCCCATCCCACCCACTACCTAAAACACTGCAGGAGCAGAGGAGTTCACTGAGCAGCGGGCATCTCGAGGTTCTGCTACTGCAGGTCATTTCTCCCAGCAGCCATCAGACTGAACAACACTGGACTCTTTATTCATCTACACATCTGTTTATCCATGCGTCATTATTTATACTGTCATCTGCAGTGAACACTTTACCTGTAGTTATGTTATTACACCTTTGTTCTCCACAGGCCATGCTCTCCTGCACAGGACTGCACATGTACAATGTGTGTGTAATACATAATCATATATGTATAATAACAGGTAAAGTACATACAGTGTATCGCTAATGCAAATAACAGGAACTGTGATTGTAAGTGCATCTGCAATTCAGCCATAATCCAACACACACGTACATATAGCGTCGCTCCTGCTCCCTGCCAATCAACTTCAAGAACTGACTGTTCAGTCTTATATCCCACCCCCACGGTAATGAATGCTGGGGTGCACCAGTCTCATCCACAGAGGGTTGTGTGGGTTAGATGAGAGGAGATGGATGACCTGAGGAAAGGCATGGGTCAGTTGTAGGTCCTGCAAGGCCAGAGCACTTGTGGCACTTGCTCCCCTTTACGGCGACGAGCATCTGGGCAATGGGGAAATGAAATTTGCTGTGCTAAATCAGGCACTCTCCCATCAGGACAGAACTTTTTGCACAGTGCACCGTGGTGATGCACTATCAGGAGACTTCCCTGGCCCACGCCCATGCAGCAGCAGGAGAAGCTTGGAATTGCGCGCATGCGCCGTGGCGACGCTGGTGTCAAACATGGCTGTGCTTTGGAAGAGAGAAAAATGCTGAATTGTGGTGGAGGAATTCGAATAAAGAGGCAAGCATGGCTAGGCTGGCTGATTACTTCATTGTCGTCGGATACGACAAAGAAAAAGCAGGTGGGTTTCCGCGCGGAATTTGTCCCCTTGGCAGCTGAGTGCTCATGTTGAGGTTTATTGACGCCGTCGGCTCTGGCAACGTTAGCCAGTTAGCACTGGAGCTACCTCAGGTCTGTGTCCGCTAGCACTGGAGCTACCTGAGGTACTGTTAGCACTGGAGCTACCTTAGGTACTGTTAGCACTGGAGCTACCTGAGGTACTGTTAGCACTGGAGCTACCTGAGGCAGCTGCGCTGGGCTTCGTGAGGGGAAAACTGGGGCTTGTGTATGTGTGTGTCCGCGAAGCTTTAAATGCTTATTATCCGACAATCATTAGAGAAACGCTGGCTGGAAAACCCAGCGCTTACTGTTTGTGTTTGTGTTTATATCCCGGGACGTGTTTGTCTCAGTGCAGAGGCTTGATAACAACATGCAGTTGTGATGAGTTTAATTATTTATGTATTGTTGTTATTATTATTTCGATTAATTTATTATTACATTTATTTACATTTATTCATTTGGCTGACACTTTTGTCCAAAGCGACAGGAACAATATCATCTTTTTCTTCTTCTTAGAGAATTATCAATAAAAAACATGAAAAAACAAAATGCCCTCTTCCAACCCCCAGACAGTTTTCACTTTTTGGGGGAAGGGGGGAGGGCGGGGGTGCTGCTTCAGTCCTCTGCTCTGGCAGGAAAAATGTGGGCGGAGCGAGTGAACCCCGCCCACATCCACAGCTGAAGTACCGTGGGAAAGTCACGTGATCCCCTAGCTAAGCGTGCAGCTCACTCCTGCTGTAAATACATGTGTACAATTAAATTATTCTTACAAAATGTCACAGAACCTGTGAGCAGAAATGTGTACTTGCTTTAACAATCGCACATAACTTTATACACGTGTAGCAACCGGTCTGATGACAACCCATTACTTGGGCAGTTCATCTTTGTGTAAATGTCCAGTTAAGTACTTTATTGATTTCCTTAATGGCAGTTGCACTGGGGTCTATTTGTCATTGATTTTTTTGTCTGTTTATGTCATGTAGCTTGCAGGGACTGAGGAAAGCCCAGCTTGGTTACAGCCGTTGAGTCTGGGCTGCACGGGAAGGGCTCAGCGCAGAGAGAGAGAGAGAGAGACCTTCCTTTGTTGTGGAAAGCGGATGCACAGCCCAAACCAAAAGGAAACAGGCGTGATTATGAGTGCAGAGTAGTGCTGAAATCCCGGGTGGCGCAGAGAAAGCTCAGTTTGCTTTGCTTTTTGCTTAAATAAGCCATAATATTTTCCCCCCATTCTTCTATTCTCCTGATGCTCTGGAGTGGAAAGTTGAAGCTGCATGTGTGTCAGTGTAGTGCAGGCGGTTTGTCATTGTTGTTGGGGCCGAATGCTGAAGGCTTTAATGTTATTGCATTTCAGACACCGGACCCAAACCGTGGATTATTGCGGAAAACCGTTCCTTCTCCTCCTTCTGTTGTCTCGCATTGTCTAGGTTATGCAAGACATGTCGTGCAGTGTTTATGACCCTCTGTTATTCCAGATTCCACATTCCTGTTGATAATGTGGAGCAATTTGTTCTTCATGGAAATCTGTGTGAGATTAGAGGCAGAACGACTGCTGCAAATGTCATTTTCAGACTTTGTTTTCAACAGAACCCGTTATCCTTCACAGTGAAGCTCAGTTAATGTGTCTCAGTCACTTCTGTGGCTCAAACGTTGCTCAAACGTTGCTCAAACGTTGCTCAGGCTTCACTGGGAGCGTCGCGAGCCGAGTCCCCGGTGCCAGTTGTTGTGAATAGGTAAATGGTGTCTTTCCATCATGAGCTTGCACACATTGCCAAGGGACAAACGACTTTCTTGTGCAGGGGGAATAAAATGTTCCTGGCATCTGTTTCTCCAGCTCTGGATTCAGGCGTCTCGCTCGGAACCGTTAGAGAAAGATAATAAATGGACGAGTCTTTGCAGGAGTGAGATCCCCTGAGAGCAGCCCTTCCTCTCCTCCGATTTACATGCTTTATTTTTCCTGCTCGTTCTCATCTACTGTTATTGACGGCGATGACGTCGTTGCCTGCCACCATTTGAACTCCACGTTCACATCCGCTGGTAGCGGAGCTGCTTGGAATGCTGCTTGGAATTCCGAGGGACGGAAGTGTGTATCATTCTCCATGTGAGATTATGTTTTGCCTTAATGTAAGTGCTGTAAAAGGAAAAGATGGAGTCTCCTGTTGTAGCATGGGTGTTGAAAGTTGCTACTAAATTAAGGCTGCACAATCTCGGCTGCTAGAGATGGTTCTGCAGGAAAATCCCAGATGATTAGCAGTCATCTTTCCTTTCCATTCTTCTCCATCTTTCTTCTCCATTCTTCTCCTTTCTTCTCCATCTTTCTTCTCCATTCTTCTCCATCTTTCTTCTCCATCTTTCTTCTCCATTCTTCTCCTTTCTTCTCCATCTTTCTTCTCCATTCTTCTCCTTTCTTCTCCATCTTTCTTCTCCATTCTTCTCCATCTTTCTTCTC
>JBBIGC010000039.1:4604218-4617500 GCA_037576955.1 Lepidarchus adonis
TGCTGCCCGGGCGCTGTTGATAGCTGCTCACTGCTCCACGTGTGCACGTGTGATGGTTAAAAGCAGAGACACATTTCGTTGTGGTGACTGTGTGCAGTGGTGTGTTCACTATGACAGAAATTCACTTTCATTAATTCACTAATTCATTAATTCACTCTAAATGTGCATTTTAGTAACTGGCACAAATCCTGAGTCCTCCTACCTAATATCGTGTAGGTCCTGCTCATGTTGGCAGACATCTCTGAACTGTTAAATGTGTACTGTGGTGTCTGGCACCAAAGCTTACAGACTTTAAGGCTTTAATGTGACTTTATTATCCAGCACATTCCAAAAATGTTCGATCCCATTAATAGGGTGAATCTGGACACCTTGTCATGTTCCTCAAAAATTCCTTAACAGTTTTCCTACTACGGGACATATTAACCTGATAAATTGGCCACTACTGTCAGGGAATCTGTTGCCAAGTGCACTTGGTCTGCAGCACTGTTTAGGTAAGTGGATTGTGTCAAAGTAACATCTGCTTGAAAAGAGAACATTGCCTTAAACGTTGTACTCCCATTTCCTCCCGTAATAACAGAAAGCTGGAGGGACGAACACATTTGTCTTTTGCTTAACTGATTGGAGGAATGGAGTAATAAGCTTTTTTTTTATCCCAGTGGGCTACTGGGATTTGTGGTTCCAGTTCTTTGAATGGCTCTGGCTCACAACGCGAATAGAGCAACAATCATTGTAGTTGTTATAACAACAGACACAACTGTTGTCTTCTTGATTTCAGCCTGTGAACGCTGCCTGTCCTGGAGCGCACTCACATTCGCCTGTGGGACGTCTGATGGAACTATTTTAATTCATGGGGGGCGAGTGCTTTTCCTTGCTATGACAACAGCACCTGTTCCACCTTAGTTCTAACCCTAAGCTGTAAACACATCTGGACTTGGGATCAACAGTCATTGCAACCATCAGTGCATTAATCAACACTTGGGTTGTTTTGTATAAATTTGTATTATTTATGTTTTCAGATCTAGAAAAAGTCCTTTATTCATTTACATCTGCGAAACCTGTCGCTGACCAGTAGCAGGAACCTCAGAATGGGTCCTCAATGTGCTAGCGTATGTCCTGGAGACTCCATCTTGCACCTGCCATCCTACATTCTATCCAGAATAAAGCCGAGAGCATTTGGCTGTATTCACACAAGCAGAAGTTCTTTTGTTTTAGTCTTTTTCTAATGTGACACAGAACCTTAAATCTGACTTTTTTCAAATTGAGCTTTATATGTGATGTTGAAATCTGAAATAAGAAGATCAGAATTTATTTCAATTTAATTCAGTCTTAAACAAAAATCTTAATCATATTTGCTCAAATGAACATCCCCCAGAAAGCCATTTAAGAAAGAAATTTTGTAGTTTCTGTCTTAAGGAGGTGGTGTGAGACGAGCATGAGCAATGCAAATTACAGTAGTTGCAGTATCCAGGTTTTGATAACTGGGATATTAAAAAATTGAGTATTAATTTACTTAATCAGTAAAAAATTCACCAGTAATGTGGTTCACAGTGAGTGGTGTTTGTAGAAATCATAAGTAGCAGTCACTTTGGTCAGAATACGATGATCAATACATGTAATAAATGACATTAAGCTCTTAGATATTTAATCATTATTAATTGTGCTCATTTTCTATCCTGGTTATTGCAAATTTTTTCTGTCCTGTTCAAAGAAATTTTATTTTTTTTAGCTTGATAAGGTTTTACAATCAAAATAAGCGCAGAAATCCACTGATTCTGCTATTTTCAGTGCCTGACATTTGTATTTTAATGTTATGGGTTTTTAAAAAAAAAAAAAAAAGCTCTTAAGAGAAGATGGACAGCAGCTTTGTATGTTGGATGATGCTGGGTAGTTTAGTGTTCTTTTGCCTAAATGGGTCAGTTCAGTAGTGAGTTATTTTCAGAGGGATGCCAGATACACATCCCATTAAAAAAAAAAAAATAATATTAAAAAAAAACATAATGTGAACGAGTAACTGGAAAAATCACATTTGCGCAATAATTCGGATTTTTACCTGCGGTCTGAACGCAGTTTTTGAGCACTCAGCCCATGGTGCATTATAAATCTTCCAAATCCTGCAAATTCGACACTGAAGACTGTGCTTTTGTTAAGTGTGCATCTCAAGGCCCGGAAACAACGTCTTGCAATTTGTTTACAGGAGATTAATGGATTGTGCTTCCACAGCAATTTTTAATGGATGAAGCGTTTGCACCTGCCACTCAATCTGTTCTGCAGAGCCAAAAAAAAGTTCATTGACCAGCTGTACAGGCTTCTTCAGGTTTACAATTCCTTAAGACATCTGAAAGCCATTTCTCTATGTATTGAATTTCCTGTTATTCCTACTCTACTTTACGTAATCATAAACCTGATTAAAGCATTATGTAAAAAGGCTAAAAAGTCAGGTTTTCCTAAAAGGAGGTGAGAAACATGTCTAACGCTGACTTCAAATGCATCTGGCAGAAACCTGGTGCACTCCCTCTATTCCAGGAGGCTGATTTATTCCAGTTTTACTAAAGAATGGTATTTGTTTGTCGTTTTCTCACGCAAAAGCAAGGTCAGTGAGTTTAGGCACAGTGCTTACTGTTTGGTGATCGATGAACTACCTAAAATCTATCATGAGCATGAAGACAGTACCTTACAGTGATGCACAGCAGTTTCACTGTGGTTTTGTCCTCAGATAATCCTTGAATCTCTCTTCTCTAGCTCTGTTTCCGCCCTCTCTCAGCTCCCAGTAGTCTTATGCTTATCCGTGCTGCATGTTTTTTTGAAGGGTGACTTCAAACGAGCTCTGTCTGTCTGTCTGTGTCTGTACCTTCCTCCCCGTGATACATGAGGGCTCAGCCAGAAGGAGGACAATAGTTAAGGAGAAGTAATAATAAGATGTTCCTGTGTCCAGTTACTAGTGAACAAAGGAAATCAGGAACCGCAAACTAACATTTTATGCTCATCTTCACGTCAGACATCGAGTAGCATCTCTGGACTTGACCTGAGTGGATTTGCTGTGTTATCCTGGATAGAAGATTAACTCTGGGTCCAAGGCAGGTCAATCAATCATTTCTACAGCACGGTGTGTGCAGTATGGGAACCTTCTCTCTACATTTTCTCCTATACTCGTCTGCCTGTTTTAGAAGCCCTGCAGAAAGTTTTTCTGGGATCGCTCATGTTTTGTCGACCCATTGTATAGTGAAAGTGAATTTTTGTCATTGTGAACGCACCACAGCCGACAGTCACCACAACGAAATGCGTCCTCTGCATTATACCCATCACACGTGCCCATGTGGAGCAGTGAGGGGGACGGTACTTTGCTCAAGGGTTCCTCAGTGGTTCCTCAGTGGTTCCTCAGTGGTTCCTCAGTGGTGCCCGGGCTGGGACTTGAACCTGCAACCTTCTGATCCCGGGGGAAAGTCTAAACACTAGGCCTCCACTGCCCTGCTGTAACCTAGTGGCCAATTAACAATGCATTGGTCCAGAATAAACTCACTCAACCTTAACTTTAAAGCTTTGCTTAACCATTGGCAGAACACAAGAGGCTTTATGCTTAAACATTTGACTTTGTAATCATCACACGACCACTTCAGGTGCTCATGTCTAAGAGTGAACTCCCAGTCACAAGGTGTTCACTGAGATGGTGTTCATGCATGAATCCTTCTGCTCACTGAACATCTGTCCACATGCACAGCTGGTGTGTCCATGTCATGGTGTGTGTGTGTGTGTGTTTGTGGAAAATCTAGGTCAGAACTTTCAGGAATTTATCATATTAAGTTGCTTTTGCTATCAAACAACTGCTGGACACCTTTTGAAAGGAATATCAGTGTTTTGTGCCACTATTTTATAATATATGTAAAGTTGTTACACATAAATAGGGATATTTTTTGTCCAGTTTGAGAAGTATGGTCACTCTTAAAATCACTCCTAAATCTTTTCACTCAGCCTTTGAAATAGATTTTATCTTTTGGGCATGGTCTTCAAGCTACAGGTCATTTAAATGTACTTGAACCTTTCTTGGCTTTGAAAAATGGCCTTTAACCACATCTCTCCTGCTGTAATGGTATGACATTTGAATCGAGTCAGTTCTTCTGCAGTTTCTGTGAGAAATACTAAAACTATGCATCTTTTAGGATGTAATTGACCTTAAATTACCTGTTTGAGTATTTAATACTCACCTGTATCTCACCTGTTTTCCTCCGCATGCCATGCTCTCACTCATCTGTGACATTTCACGCTAAATTCTTCTGCTTTTGTGTTTGGAGTAAACAGACAATATCCATTGAACTGAGTGAAAACTGGAGGCAGAAGTGACCGACATCAACAAGTCCTGAAACACTGCTGTCGGTATGCAAACTTGAAAGGTCCACAAACATCTTATACGTACTTGGCGAATTTCAGGTCACGCTGAGGGAAATTAATTGAAAACAGCCGTTCTGACTAAAACTCAGCTTTGGCTTCCAGCTCTGTACGATTGTTTGCATTTTTTCAGTCACAGTTTGTGCAGCAGGGGATTTGAGGGTTTTCTTTGTCAAACTGTTATATTCCTCAAACTGGTGCACACTGAGTGTGACCCCTGCATGCTTTCAGCCGTCCAGATCATGACCTCCCCGTGTTTACTTTGCGTCGTGTTGCGTCACGCTACGATTACAGACTGTCCTGTGGTCGTCGTGCATGGTCAAGGCCGTTTTGCTTCAATATGAAACGTGTTGCTGTTCTTTTCCTCTGTCTTCTTAGTTAAATGTCACACTTGCAAAAGCATTGTTTGGTTCAAGGTGGCTGTCAGCGCTTCTAGACACAAATATCTTGCCTCATGATGTATTTAATTCTACGGCAGCACCTTCCTGGGCCTCTGTTAAAACCCTGCGCCAGTTTATTAGGGTCGAAAGGGGTTCTTTCGACTCCCTTGTGGACTGCGCAGAAGAATGTGAGTTAGTATTAAATAAGCAAGGACGCCAGATTATTTGTTCCAAAATACTTGTAAATCATTGCATTAAGCCAGTCCGTTCATGGATCAAAGCCTGAGCGTTTTCCCCCTCGTCCCCTGACGCGATTCAGACAGGTTTTATGAGACATAGCGAATCCCTCTGGCACTGGGAGGCCTCTGCTTTCTCTGGGTTAAAGACTTGCATTCCCTTCAGTGAGACTGCGCCAAAGCCCCTGCGCACTGATCAGATGCATGAGACTACTGCAAGCGATAGCACTGCTGTCTCTGGATTCTGTTGAACTATTAGGTAATGACCTCCTCCTTCATTTCCAGGATATAATTGTGTTTTTGCGTGTGTGCACACATGCAGCATGTGTTGTACTGAGGGATGGTATAGATATTGTGTCTTTGGACACACATCCCTCCCTCCTGCACTTTTAGGGCATGTTTTCAGTTTAGCATTCCTGATCGTTTACCAAGCAATGCACTCATTTTCTACCTCCCCCTGCTGTGTACCTAGAGCAGGTCACCTTGACCCCATCACATCTGTAGCAAGAGAACAGGCACACACACACCATGGCTTCCAGTCTGTCAACCACCAGTCATGTGGCACATGATGATGATCACAGAGGAGGTTCTGCTGATCTCCTGGTGTGCAGCTTGCAAAAAATAACAACGCTGCCTCCCTGTTACTTTGTCTTTATATGTCATCCTTTGGAAAAAGAGTTTAAACTCCATGACCCATTCCTTGATAGACTCGTTCGTGCATGATGAAGTATTATTTGCTATAGTAGTGGTTGCCTTCTGGTTGGGACTTTGCCCTTAGTGTCACAGGGTTGCAGGTTTGAGTCCTGGCCCAGGCAACACTGAGCCTTGAGCGAGGTACCGTCCTGATAAACTGCTGCGGGTGCTGTTGATCGCTGCCCGCTGCTCCACAGGTGATGGGTTAAAGGGCACATTTAGCTGTGATGCACTTTGTCCTGTTCTGTTACTGTATGTGAGACATTTCAGCTGCAGACGAGCAGTGGTAGCCTAATGTTTAGGACCTTGCCCTTGGGATCAGAGGGTCACCAGTCCCAGCCTGCTCCATGTGTGGATGGGTTAAATGCAGATGTCACATTTTGTTGTGCACTTTGTGTGATGGGCAGTGTTCATAATGACTTTCACTTCACACACTTTCAACCTATCTTCACAGTCATTGAGCAACACATTTGAAGAAAAAAGCTTCATATCACTGCACACGTTTAGTGTTGCACCTGCTGTTTACATAAGTGTACACATAAATCAAAAGAAGGTGCTCAGCTGATCCAGTCCTGCAACAGGTGGCTTTCTGCTGCCCTCTAACGGAAGAGAGGCTTCTGAAGATCCCTGGTGCCAGAAGCTCTGTTTTTTCTCTACTATTACTCGATTGTTTGCTACAACCTCTCTCATTCTCTTGCTTTCGCTTTTTTATAGTGGACACCTTCTCTTTCCATCTGTCATGTCGATTGTGGATGCGGTTTGTTTGGTTAAGGGAGAAGTGGGTAACAGAGGGGACCTGTGGCATTGTGCACTCTTAAGCTGAGAGGAAAAGAGATCAGATGCTAATCTAATAAGAGGCTTAAGGCTTAAAGAAAGGCACATGGCCTGCGCTCCGAGTCTGAGGAAACCCGAGGGTGAAGGGGGCTTCATTCGAGCACAGTGGGTGGGTGCACTGGCTTTGAATGTACAGAAGCCTATAACAATGTCTTTAGCAGACCTCCTGTATGTCCCCTTAGATTTGCAAGTAATCAACAAGTGCTGTGATTTCATTTGAAATTTCAGAAAACACAAGAACCCTGTTTTTGGAAGAAAGAAAGAAACACCCTCTCCATGATCCAGGCTGGTTCTCACTCAGAGTGGGCAGCTACCATGTGTTGAAGAATGATTGTTTGCACTAAAACCTTTGGCAGCTTTTGTTTTCACCATACTTTCACACTCTCCTTACAAGCCAAGTTGCTCTCATGGTCTGTGAGGCTGGACTGTGTCCTAAGGAGCATACAGGAAGTGAACAGTAGTGATTGTGTTTTTGCTGGCATTGTTCATGAGATGATAGGCTGCTGGTCTTGGCAGGAGTGAGACCGGTCAGTTAAAATGAGTTCTCTTTTTGTTTTCAGAAACTGGCTCCTGGGGTAAATCAGTTTGCCTACACCTGCGTGCAGGAACACCCTATCTGGACCAATCAGCAGTTCTGGGAGGCTACTTTCTACTCAGAGGTACAGAACCAGATCAGAGCCCTGTACTTAAATACCCCTGAGGACAAGCATCTCATCACAGCCAAACTGAAGGTATGGACTTAGATTAGAAGACCCAGACTTGTACCATTTGAATTACTGTTACTAACCAGATTCAGAACCATTGTATATAAAAAAGAACATTTTTGTTTTGTCTGTTACATAGAAAAATTAATATTTTGTAAATATCAGATGTCTGTAGTTAGACACACTGTTGTCAGCATTGACAAGTGTGTCCTGATGTAATTAACTACTGTTCAATACAGTGGGCAGCTTGTGTGTTCTTGGAACAATTAGAATTAGTTGAGAATGTCACTTTAGTAAACCGCCTCTACACAGTTTAAATCAGCATTTGGAGAACTCTGCTCTTTTTTTGTGTTTCCTATGATCTATGACTATCTGGAGGTGGGAACCTTGCCGCCACCGGCCCCGAGCGAGTCGGAGCGTACAGCTATGGACTTGGCCGCTGAACAGCTGCGGGTCTGGCCCACTCTGAGCAAAGAGAAGCAGCAGGAGCTAGTGAAGAGCGAGGAGAGCACAGTGTTCAGCCAGGCCATCCACTACGCCAGCCTCATGGTCTATCTGCTTGTGCCCTTGGACGCTAGCAAGAACAAATTGCTCCGTGCAGCGCCCACTGCAGACTGGGAGAGCGGCAGCAACAGCATTGTCACCAACAGGCAAGACAATATGTAGTGACCAGAATGAACTTACCTTACTGACATTTTTTGGCAAGAAAAGGTTAGGGGACACTTTTGGACTATCCAGCATTTATGTATAAATTTGTTTTAAACAACACAACAAGGCATCCTAAGAATATGGCTGAGCGAAAGCAGTTCTGTAAGGAATAATGGTCCAAAATTCCACATGAACTTGGTGCAGATCTTATTCACAACTACTAGAAGCACTTGACTGAGGTTATTGCTGCCACAGGATGGCTGAGATTACTAATGTGGCTGAGTGTGTTCCCCACAATGTCTCCTGAAATCCATCACCATCTTTTTTTGTTTTGCTGTTGTTCATTGAGAGATTCACAAGGTTGTCCACCTCCTTCCTTTAGGCCCTCTCATCATTACTTGTGATGAGGCTTACCACCACACAGTCCGCTGTGTAGATGGAGTACAGTAGGGGACTTAGCACACACCCCTGGGGGGGCCCTATGTTCACTGTGAGTGTTTGGAAGTATGCATCCCCCACTCTCACTGTCTGTGGCCTTCCAGTTAGTAAACTGTACACCTATCTACACAAGAATGTGATTAGTGGCCCTCAGAGCTCTCCTTAATCCTGAAATCAGTGTTGCTGGCTCAGTGGGTGTAGTGTGTGCAGTTTGCAGGTTGCACGGACTAGCAGACATTTCAAAATGCATGAAGAAAGCATTCAGCTCATCAGGTCCCGGTTGACGCTTCTCGTGGTGCACGGTTATAGTCTGTTTTTGTTCTCAGCCCCTCCCACATGCGCAGCAAGTCACAATTATTCAAATGCAACTCAACCTTATCCCTGTTGCATCGTTTTGCAGCTTTCACATCCCTCCTCAGTCCGTAAAAAGCAGCCTTGTAACCTGACGTGTCACCCGAAATTTGCCCCGTGTTGTACGCGGTATTCCATGCTTTGAGAGCTATGTGAACAGACAAATCAATTCATGTTTTTTGGTTAGGGAAAACTCAAATAATTGCCATGGGAAGCTAATTGCTACATTCGCAAACACGTCAATGTTAGTGAAATTAGACTAGAATACATCCCAGTCCACGTCACAGAGGCTGTCCTGCAGCGTCGCTTCTGATTGGGCAGTCCAGCATCTGACCTCTCTCGTCACCAGAGCTTCCTGTAGAACTAGTTGTTTATATGTTGGCGCGAGAAAGATGGCAGCCTGATCCAACTTTCCGAACCACCAGGAAAATCACTGCGATGAACTCCCATGGTAGGTAGTATGGCCAACAGTGAATAGTGTGGATCTCCAGTTGGGGAGAGCACAACGGAGAAAGGACTGTAATATTCTCACAGTAACACTATTTGTCATTAACCATGAAGCAAACCTCACCGCCACGCAATTTACCACAACTCTGCAGTTCTATCCAAACGGAATACGGCAAAGGAATCTGTCCAGAGGTCAGGATTCGGTCAGACAGGATGTTGCAGTCCCTGAGATCCCATTGGTATTGTTGTCCAGCTTGTTCTCAAGTGACTGGACGTTGGCTAGGAGTATGCTAGGTTCAACCAGCTATTGTGAAACATTCACACTGCTAATGGGGAAAAGTAAGTGAACACTTTTCACTTACTTTTCCCCATTAGCAGTGTGAATGTTTCACAGGTATATTCAGTTATGAGTTACTTTGCATATTATTAGCTTAAGTACATCATTTTTCTTTATTTGTGATGATCAGATCACCTTTCCTGACCAATTAATGCTGAATGCCAGCTAATACCAAAGTGTTCACTTACTTTTTCTTGCCAATGTAGATCATGTAGAGATCAGTAAAACATCCCACATGACACTATAAATATCTTCTTTATTTAACGTGAGATTTGAATTTGAGTGTTGGTGGCCAGTGATGTGTAGTCCTTTATATTCCATTTATTCATTTAGCATACGGCCATATTCAGAGCAGCTTATTAAATGTACAAACCCTGGACACCAGGCCAAGCTGACACTAACAATGATCATCTATTTGTGGTGTTTTTTTGTTTTGTTTTTTTGTTTTTATCATTGGAGCATTTGCTTTGCGAACCTGTGTTTGGAGAAGTGTTGAAACACCTATGTACATTTTGATACAGTACTCATTTCCCGCAGTATCAGTACTGTTGACATAAAAGGCACTGTCCTGCTTGCACTGCTTTGGACACCGATAGGCTTCCATCGTGTGCCACTGGGGAAGTGCGTCGTGTCCCAGACGGATACTAGCACAGTAGTAATCTTTAGGACACAGCTGAGCTCTCGCTCTGCTACATGACAACATGCATTTGATTAGATGTATGAAGATGCACGTTTACAGGCCAAAAGTATCATTGCACATCCCAGGACATGCACAAAACATGGAATTGTTAAAATGTTGAAGAGAACATGAAATGACTGCCATTGAAGGAGTTCGCTTGGTTGCTGCCTGATTTCTACCAGCTGCACATGAATGTGTGAATTGGGCTGCCTTTGGTATTGTACATGTAAATAGGAAAAAAAAATATATATATATATATATATATATATATATATTTTTTTTTAAAGTTTCATATTGAAGTTGACATTTTAAATATCATTACAGCACTAGTTTGGCATCACAAAAAATTACAGAGACCATTTTTTGTCTAAAGAGCAGTTTAGCAGAATTAAATTAACCCAATTTTAGCTAGAATTCTGGAGCCATTTTTCTTTTCCATAAGAGGAGCCATTCGGGGGAAGGTGCTGACAGCTCTGGGGGCGTCGGCTGAGGACACAGTGCAGCTCCTGGGAAGAGGGATCCAGTTATGTGCCACTCACTCCACTTCCTCCAGCTGGCGCCTTTCGCAGCCAGACTGCGGCTCTGTGCCTCAGCTGAGTGGGTGAAATGTTCTGGCTTATTGTGGAGAGAGCATTCAGCCACAACCAAAAACAACAAAGAGGAGGAAACCCAGAGCTTTGCACACATAAAAAGAGTGAAGACTGGCCAATATCTCTTCTTAGTGTTTTTGCTCGTTCCTTTTTTCCAGGCCCAACAGTAACCGTTTGAAAACGTTAGTGAAGAATACACACTGGACAAAACTGCCGATACTTTTTTTCTTCCATCCGTTTGGAAGTGTGGTTATTGTTTTAAGTGACGTTGCTTAAGAAGCACTTTCTTTTCAATCTGTAACACATAACAAATCTCCCATTTTGTCATTGTTAAGGGATTTTTATTATGTCTTGTTTTCAGACTTTTCTTAATGTGCATAAATGACGAAGTTTCATTCATTTTAGTAAGCCTGGTATCAGAGTTTTCCATTTGTGAGTTATGTTGCAGGCCAAGCGTAAAGGACTCTGCTCCTCCTTAGGGATAGTTTGTATTAGGGCTGCACACTATGGACAAACTATTAGTATTGCAATTATGCTGCTATGTAGATTGCGATATCTTCCCACTTTTCTCAAATGAAAAGGCTGTAACTATCGTTAAAGCTTCAAACTCTGTTGAACAGACTGTTTTTAAAGCTGGACTGTATGGATGGGGCCAGCAAACGTACATGGTGAAGCTTTAACAATACTTTATATAATACTAAAATGTAATATATTGAGAAATATATTTAGCAGCATAATGGCAATACGGATATTTTGTACGTATAGTGCAGCTGTATTAAGAAAAAAAACTTTTGCATCAATGATCTTGTGACTATTCACAGTTATAATCATTTCAGCGTCAGGACAGGATATTGGGCTGCATACCTCTGTCTTACACACTTGTGTTGTACACTCTCCAGTATCGCAGGCAGCGTGGCAGAGAGCTTCGACACCGAGAGTGGATTTGAAGACTCTGAGAACAGTGATGTTGCCAATTCTGTGGTGAGGTTCATTGCTCGGTTTATTGACAAGGTGTGCACGGAGAGTGGAGTCACGCAGGACCACATCAAGAACCTGCACAGCATGATTCCAGGTATGATGAGCTGTTACCAGATTAGCTGAGAGACGCCAACCTGTCCGTTTAGAAAGAGTGATGTATGCCACTAATGGCCATTTTCAAAGGCCCTCAAGTAATTCACAAGATCAAAAGATCCGTTTTAGCTCCAGCCTGCACTAAAAGAAAACAGTGATTGTATTTTAAGGTGGAAAGTGCCTTACATTGTAGCCTAAGAGCATAACAAGACAACCAATGAGAATTTATTTTTATTAAGAGCCTAAAACACTTCACATCAACTGGCAAAATTTGATGTACAGTTAATATTTCACTTCTGTCATTCTCAATATTTAAAATGATTTAGAACTGACCTAACCCAAACCAAAATGTCAGTGTTATTTCCTAAAGGAAATCTGTTGTATGGCATTTAAGGTCCTAGGTCAGTTGATGCAACTGCAAAACTAACATAAACCTGTAAAAAATAATATAAACCTAAATGTAAAAAATTTAAAGAATGTCAAAACCACCATAGTTCTGCATATTTTTTTAACATTTTTATTTTTATTATTATACTATTATATATAATTTTTAGTATTTGATTTGTTTGCTCAATTTATGTTTATTTTTAAATTGTTTAAATTTAATGATATCTAGCAAGAAAAATTTGGTCAGATTGACAGATTTTTTAAAACATTTGAACCAAAAAATTAATAAATGTTCTATGCTGTGTGCCAGACAATTTGAGCATTATCCATAAATACGTCTGCAGAATACAAATGCCATAATACTGTGCCATCTTTAGTTGAAATTTCTGAAATGTCTTCTGTCCAGGGATTGTGGCCATACAAATGGAAACTCTAGAGGCTGTTCATAGGGAAAGTAGAAGACTTCCTCCCATTCAGAAGGTAAGTGTGTTCTTTGACAATGCATATTTCCTTATCCTTTTTATTAATTTATGTAATGCAATGGGCCAATCCATGTGTGGCATTCAGTACAGAGATCTAATAAACAACTGAAGCTAATAGTCTACACATATATTAGTTTCAACACTGATGCTGTTTTTCTAATTCTGCTGGACATGTAAGGAGTATTAAGAGCTCATTGATGAGAAAAACTAGATTTTTATAGATAGACAGAGGTGTTTTTCATAAAGTCCATTTGGTGACTGTTCCTGATTTGTTCTCTCCGTGTGTGTTCTGACCTTAAAAAGATTCTTGTAGAGAGTGCAGAACTGTCTGAAAGCGATGTTGTTTGTGAGTGTTGCAAGGCCAGTAGGGGAACTATAGCTAGTGTGAGCTTCAGGGAATGGCCTCATGGAGAACTGGATTGACCTCCCTTTCCCTTGGCCTCTCCTATGTGATGTGTGAGCGGTCAGAGGTTCTTCCAGGGTTCTAGTCCTCATTGCAAACATATCTCCACCGGCTTCACAGGCCCATGGAGAGCTGCCCTGGCTTTGGCTGTGAAGAACCTGGGCCATTTACACACACACACACACACACACACACACACACACACACACACAAACACACACA
>JBBIGC010000039.1:4735526-4747498 GCA_037576955.1 Lepidarchus adonis
ACCAGTGAGGGACTAACTAGTGAGGGATTAACCAGTGAGGGACTAACCAGTGAGGGATTAACCAGTGAGGGACTAACCAGTGAGGGATTAACCAGTGAGGGACTAACCAGTGAGGGAAGATATATTTATCTACATAACAGAGAAAAATCCTGACTGATCTCTTCCCTTTATAGCAAATAATGATTATTTTTATTTCCCAGAAGTTATTAATCTTTCTCTGAAGTTATGACAATGAGGGTTCTTCTCTGATCTGATCTCATGCTCTTGAGGCTGCAAAAAAATTCTCACAGCAATGTTCCAAGTGTAGAGGTTAGTACAGCGAGGCACTAACTCCTGATTAAAACCCTCGTTTTCAGATCAAACACTGAAGTGTCTACACACACATCGCTCAGTCTCAGTAGCCAATAGCGTTTGAGCAGTAGTTTTAGTGTGTATTGAGTTTTTGATGTTGATTGGACGTGTTTTTGCAGCTGGATCGCACGGAGGTGATAAAGAGCAACCTGAACCCAGTCTTCGCCAAGGTCTTAATGCTGGACTACTACTTCGAGGAGGTGCAGAAACTGCGCTTTGAGGTCTACGACATTCACGGAACCCACAGCATTGGAACCCGGGACGATGACTTCCTGGGGGGTGTGGAGTGCACGCTCGGACAGGTCAGATTTTTAGCTTTTTGCATTTTGCACAATTTTAGTAGAACACCTTCCTTGTTGAGTGTTTGTTAAACATCCCCAAGCGCTTCTTTAAAAACCAGAAAATTTAGAAATACAACAATAAATTGACCAATTGTGCATGAATTTAATATCCATAATGGGCACATAAGGCAGGAGGACGTCCTAAAGTGGAAATAATCAGGTAGGTATTTCTTATAATGTGAACTATGAATGTATTTAATCTCAGTAAACATTAACATTGATTTTTTTGTGTTAATATTCCATTTATAAGCAAATTTTTTATAATCTATCCAACAGATAGTGGCTCAGAAAAAGATGACGAAGCCTCTTTTACTGAAATATGGAAAATATGCAGGAAAATCCACAATTACAGTAAGATTTACATCAGTTCCGATATGTCATATGCTGCTGATCTTCCCACATATATTCGCTGAACTCTTCTGTGCTTTCACTGCCGAGGTCTTTAGGTGCATGTCTGCATCTCATGCTATTATAATTTTCTCCGTTTTGATTTATTCATCACAAGGAGATTACTGCAAATGGAAAACAAAAACAAAACATTTAATAAGGGCTCAATAGGCTGAAGTACCTCAGGCGAAAAGAGAGAGAGATGAAGAGGAGGTTGGGAATTGAAAAAAAAAAAGAGCAAACACCATCTGTCAGGCCAACGCACTGTTCAGTCGAGAACACTGTTGGCAGAGATGTGTTTTCCAAGGTCCTCAATTAATGTGTTAATAGATATGAATATGATTCTGGGTGTTTTCAGAGTTAAGGTGAATCACTCCAATTATCTCAGACTTTGTAGCTTCCTGCCAATGGCACAAATAGTCTTGCAAAGTTCCATGGAGCTTCCACCTGCAACCCCAGCGAAATATCTGAATAATATCTGAAGGTTTTGTGATATAGCAGCTCTATACAAATTCTTTGACTTTTTCTTTAAAGTTTGGCTGAAGTTGCAGTTCTAGTCAGTTCACTCTCTGGATTAAAATGACCCAGGGACTCGGCCGCTTGGACGAGATCTGCTGCTGCGTGCGATAGCAGCTGCTTAGAAAAATGGTTCTGCAGCCTTATAGTTCTTTTCAGACCAGTGGCCTAGTTTATGTCAAAGTTTCTGTGTTTCTTCAATAAAATGACTGACCTGTTGGGATAATATTGCTATGATTATTCTGCTGGAAGCGAAGGCCATTGACGGATTTTCCACAAATCTACTGTTATGCCTCTAAAAACTGCCCATTTTATTTTATTTTTGGTTTAGATTTATTTTTTTTTGCAATGTAAAGCGACCTTGAGTTTGTGAAAGGTGCTATATAAATTCAAATTATTATTATTATTATTATTATTTTCTGAAAAGCTCCAATCGGAAAATAGCTAAACTCATTTCTCAAACCAAAACTCACATAACTAAACAGAATAAATGATGTTTAAAGAGTCGTTTCGCACATTTCCAGCCTGTAAGAAGATGCTGATGCTTAAAATCCCACCCACAGTGTTTTGCTTGCTCATCAGTTCACAGAAGTTGCACTTGACTGTGTTTTTAGTCAAATTCCCTTCGCTTGAGTTTTGAACGCCCACAGGATTGACCCATGACTCCACAAGGTCTCTCTCATTAAATTACACACTGGTAGTAGATTTTTTATTCTTTTTTTACAGCTGACATAATTACTTTATGGCTTTAAAACTCTTTAAACATCCCCCAAACTGTCAAGGACATCTACTGAATGTTTTTCCATTTCCATTAAGGGAAGGAATTTATGTGATAATGTGCAGTAAGACGTCCATAACTGTATCTTTATGATATTACAGCGTTGGTCCTGAGTGCATCATTAGCGACAGTGTTCCTCACATGCTTTCAGTCTCCAGGACTTTAAAAAATATATCTACTTTAGTCATTGACGTTGCTTTTGCTGTTTTATGTCTTTATGGATCTAAAATAAGTTAAACTCCAGTAATTAGATTACAATTTATAATGCTATTTTACAAATTAATTTATAGCTACTTTCCCTTACTGTCAGCAGTTGTTAATAAATCAGGTTTGTTTTCCTTTATTTCTTTGTCATAGAGACTAAGATTATATTTGGATTTTGGTAAAAACACATATTTTATGCATTTAAAGCACTTTTTCCACAATATGCTTATTCCCAAATAGATTAAGTTCATCCTTTACTTTAAAGTTCTACACACAATACGCTGTAATGACAAAGTGAAAAAAGTTTCAAAGCAAATTTATTAAAAATAAAAAACTAAAATATAACATTTGCATAAGTATTTGCAGCGTTTGCTCGATACTTTGTTGAAGCAGCAATTATAGCCTTTTTTAGTTAAAAAAAAAACCATATACAAGCTTTGCACACACCTTCTTCTTTGCAGAACCTCTCAAGCTCCATCAGGTTGTATGAGGAGCATCGGTGAACAGCCATTTTCAGATCTCTTCAAATCAAGGCTCTGGATGCGCCATTCAGGGACATTCACAGAGTTTTCCTGAAGCCACTGCTTTGTTATCTTAGGGCTTAGGGTCGTTTTCCTGTTGGAAGATGAACCTTCACCCCAGACTGAGGTCCAGAGCTCTCTCTGATTATAATCAAAGCTATTTCTGTTCATTGCTGCATTTATCTTTCCCTCTACCCTGACTAGTCTCCAGTTCCATCCCTGAAGCATGATACTACCACCACCATGCTTGACTGTGGTGATGGTGTTAGCCAGGTGATGACCAGTGCCTGGTTTCCTCCAGACATTACGCTTGGCATTCAGACCAAACAATTTAATATTTGTTTCATCAGATCAGAGAATTTTATTTCTCATGGTCTGAGAATCTTTCAGGTGTCTTTTGGTAAACTCCATGTGTCCACTCTACCAAACAGGCCTGATTGGTGGAGTGCTGCAGAAATGGTTGAGGCTTCTAGAACGTTCTCCTCTCTTCACAGAGCAATGCTGGAGCTCTGTCAGAGTGGCTATTGGGTTCTTGGTCACCTGCCTGACTAAGGCTTTTCTACCCTAATTACTCAGAGCAGATGGATGGCAAGCCCTGGGAAAAGACCTGGTGGTTCCAAACTTCTTCCATTTACAGATGGAGGCCACTGTGCTCATTGGGTTCTTCAATAAAGCAGCAGTTGTTCTGCAGCTCTGTGCCTTGATACAACCCTGTCTCTGAGCTCTTCAGACAATTCCTTGGACTTCATGGCTTGGCTTGTGCAATGACATGCACTTGAACTATGGGACCTTTTATAGAAAGGTGTGTGTCTTTCCAAATCATGACAAATCATCTGTATTAACCCCAGGTGGAAGCTGTAGATACTTCTGAAGGATGATGAGTGGAAACATGATGCACCTGAGCTCAGTTTTGAGGATCGTGGCAAATGCTGTGAATGCAGCATTAATAAATATTTTATTTGACCTATTTTTACTTTTTACTACATAAATAAATAATGTATAAAAGTTTCAAACAAACTTTTTCACTTTGTCATTATGGGGTATTGTGTGAAGATTATTTTAAATAAGGCTATAACATAGGATACTGTGGAAAAAGTGGAGCATTCTCAATACTTTCCAGGTGCACTGTACTACCTGTATTATACTAGCAATCGAGCAATGGACCTAATATTTTAACACCTATTCAAGTAATTGGAAAGGGACAAACAATACAAATGGACCAAACAGAGAAGGAACAAATGACACATAAGATTTTTCAACAATTCCAAAAAACATAAATGTATTTATTTATTTATGTATTTACTTCTATTTAACCAGGAAGGTCCCTTTGAGATTTGAAACCTCATTTTGAAGGGAGTCCTGGCCAAGATAGGCATCAAATGGTACAAAATAGTTTAAAATTTCACAGTTAAGATACAAAACAAAAAACAGATAAAAGAAAAATAAAATGTAAAATAAAAATAATTACTTGCATGCCACCCTAAATGCACATATGACTCTTTCATCTTTCATTTGAATCATCTCAGTGTGTTCTGTGTTCTGTGGATCTGCTGCACTGTAGTGTGTAATTGAGTGTAATGGAATGTGATGACTCTGGGCAGCATGACTGTGCAATCCGATTACTAAGTGCTCGGCTGAAAGCAGTAAAATACCACTTGTTCTTTCCCTGGTCATGTCTCATATTGTTCAAATGTTTCTTTACATTGACAAAACAGCTCGCAATACCAGCGAATAGATGTATAATCCTTTCAGGCAAATTCCATTTATGTTTGGCAACTTAATAAAAACAACTGACCTGCATGTGAAGAATATACAGAACCTCCTCAAAATTTACAGCCACATTAACAGGAGAGCAGTGAAAATACTGTTTGGAGAAACATATATATAACATCCCATGCTTTAGAAAATACCACTACTAATAAGAACATATACAAAACAAATATTACATACAATGCCCTGTTTTTTTCTAAGATTCATGCCGAGGAGATTTCTGGCAACAATGGATATGTTGAACTCTGCTTTTGTGCAAAGAAGTTGGATGATAAGGTAAGAGAATGTGTTGCTTTTCTTCATAATACTCTACAATCATTGGTGAGCACCTGTTCTGTGCAAATATTACCCTTAAGCCCCTCCCCCCTTCCCCCTTAACTATTGATTACTGACCTCCTGAGTTCATTTGCTTTAATGGTGCGTAAAAGTTCATGAATGTTTAAAATCCACCATCAGAACCACTCTTAGGTCTGTTGTAGGCGTTGGGTGTGGGCAGGTGTGTGGGCTTTTTAGTAATGTGAGGTTTTTCGGGTGGAGAGCTGTAGTTGGGGGCTAGTTGGCTGCCAGGGATGAAGATAGCAAGGACATCTGCCTCCGTTTGTCTAAATTACCCATATTTGAAGAACATACGGTATCTCCTCCAAAATGTGACTCAGTAGTACTATTATCTTGGCTTTTTATGATTAGGACTCAGCAGCTCCAGAATAACTGATTCATATTTATGGGACAGGGTGGAACATTTCTATCCTGATGTCAGCGAGCAAAATCATCTCTGCTTCTGGTTATTATTGTGACACTGTGAAAATAATCAGAAAATGTCATTTGTTACACATGTTGAAATGTATTCACTGCAGGTATTAAGCCCACAGAGTCTTATTTAACATATTGCATTACTACAAAAAACTTCTACTGTTTAAATCAATGCCAAAAAACATTAGCTAAGCATTCCTTATCCTTATGTATATTATAAATTATTATCATATTAATATATTATCATAATAATATATTATTATATTATATTATATTATATTATATTATATTATATATTATTTTATGTAGCTTTTATGTAGCAATATTATTGGCTGACAATAATATAATATAATATAATATAATATAATATAATATAATATAATATAATATAATATAATATAATATAATATAATATTGTCAGCCAATAATATTGCTACATACAATCACAGGACACAGGACAGTGCATTGTGTGCAGACATATTGGAATGATCAAAATATGAGGCATGATGGTTATTTTTGGATGACGATCAAGATTCTGATTTCTAGAGCAATATTTAAATTGAAGCAAATTTTTGACACTGACCAAGCTAAAGATTTTTTACAAGCCGCGTCTTTTTTTTTTTAACTCTCAGGTTGATCTGATCTTCTCATTAGAGGCTTCTGCCCAAACTTGAAATACATGCAAATAATACAAAGATAATTTTCACTCATATTGTTCAATAAAGTGGCCTGATAATATATTTTTTATATTTTGTTGCCAATTTATTACAACATAGAGTTGATACAGGACACGTATTATATATGACTGGGATGCAGAATCTGCAGTATACAGTATGAATCACATGGTAAACACATAAGGTCAACAGACAAATACTGATTAATGTTAATGAACCCAACAATCCAAGTTCTCTGGGTAGAAAGGTCTGTCAGTGCTGAAGGCAGGAAGGGGCAGAACTGCAGGAGCAGGAGGACGTCTGACTGCGTCTGTTTGTACAAACAGCTTCTCCCACTCAGGACCACAAGCTGAGGTCCCCAGGTGTGCTTTCCATCCCGACCACCTCTGCTCCTCTCCTTCCCACTCTCTGCACTCATCTCCTGTTCTTTAGCTCTCTCCTTTCCCTCTCCCTCCTTTCCTATTCTATCTCCATTTTTCAGATTGGTGCTTCTCCTTCTGTTTCTCTTTCTTACGCCCGATCTGCCCCCACTTCCTGCTACACTCACACTCCGCCTGAGGCCACGCTTGTGCTGAGTGATAATCTGCAAAATGCAGCGTTTTGTTCATTTATTTACCACTGTTGCATCTGAATTAATGCATCTCCAGTAGCGTGGGACGACGGCCTGTCGATATCTGTGGGAGATCAATGATGAAGCAAGTCTAGTGGTGATTCGTCCATATCCCAGCATCAGCAGCAGCAGCGAGTCTGGAAGCCAGCGATGGCATTTTGGAATCCGTGTGGTGAGGCCGAGAGAGCGCCGCTTGCTCGTTTTGTTGGTGGAGCGGCTCAGATTTGGGCAGCTTCAAACGCGAGCCGCTGAATCGCCCACATAGACCTTCCGGCGAAGATTTCTGCTCCCACGACCTGGAATGCCATTCAGCTGCAAAACCTAAAAACAGAAAAACAATCTGTTTGCGAATCTGGTCTGCTCAGACTCCCACCGGGACGCCCCACGGCCTCATGGCGCTGACTTCGCAGTGGCCTTGTTTCCTATGACGGAGACATTTCTTTCCTTCTGGGGCTGGCAAGTCGTAAATACCGCACGGCCACATTACATATTCATGAAAGCCGTGAAACTGATGCATGTTATTAATTTCTTTCCCTCTGAATGTTGAGTCTATCAGCCTGGCTGACAGTGTCAGTGCTCCCGAAATCGAAAAAGCTAATTATGGCAACTTCCATAAGGAAAAAAAAAACCAAATCTACATTTTCATTGCCAGTGATCTTTGCCATCAGCAGTTTTTCAGTGTAATTTCATTGGTCTTGTAGTTTTAATGATGCTCTAGCATGATGAGTATAGTTTATTATTGCTGTGGACATAATTGCCACTTATCATAAAGTCTATGCTTTGCCCTGGGCCTTATCGTTTAAGAACCTTTTCTCTTCCTTGGTGAAGCCAATCGTGCCTCTGAGACTTTATCACATTGTTTTTTACACAATTGCTCTCTATAGTCCATGATTGTTCATTAAGATTAATTTATCCGGTTCATTTTTCCTGATCAACATCCCATAGTTGGCAGTGTTCATGAGTAATCAATGAGCAATGGCAAAATATAATGCTGATGGCATGTAGCTCAATGCGTGGTCCTTGAGATTTGGGCTTTAGTCGCACAAATGTATCAGAAGATGGATTCTGCTTAACGTCCAGTCAGAATAATGGCCTGAACTGCAATCTTCAGACGTGATCTGTCTGTTCAAATGACTTTGAGCTTCTCATTATTTCCAGCGCAAGGACACATTAGCAGACCGAGCTCAAATGGACATGATTATACAGTATCTTCTCCAACATGGCCTGGTTTGGAAGCCCATGTACGTCATTTGAATTTTAAATTGCTCTGTTACACTGCAAAAATGATTTTTTAACTTAGCAGTTTTGTCCTGTTTTCAATCCAAATATCTAAAAAATCTTAAATCAAGATTCATTTACTAGACACATGAAATAGCATAAGATATTATGTCTTGTTTTCTGAACATATAACTCAAAATTAAGTGATCGTTTGCTTAAATCAAGCTAAATTATTATTAAAAAATAAATATCTAAAACATCTTAAATCAAGTTTACCAGACCAGAAAAATGGCATGAGTAAATTAAGTGATGCTTATTAAGATTATTTTTCTCACCCCATTGGCAGATAATTTAGCTTGTTTTAAGCAAACGATCACTTAATTTTTAGTTATTTGTTCAGAAAACAAGACACAATTTCTTATGCTATTTCATGTGTCTAGTAAATGTATCTTGATTTAAGATTTTTTAGATATTTGGATTGAAAACAGGACAAAACTGCTAAGTAAGAAAATCATTTTTTGCAGTTTAGAATAAAAAGTTGCATCTGGAATGTAAGAAATTAATGCACATTTGACATCTGTTGGAAAAGCAATGCAGTCAATAACTTTTTGAATGCATTTGCCATGCTGATGCCAAGTCCAAATGAGTAGATCCATCGGCTGAAAGCACACTGACAGCTACATCCGCATTCAGATTAGACAATAAATGCTGCACGGGATGCTCTGTTAATGATGCCATTACCGCTGTTATGGCAACGCTGTTCTGATCATGTTCTGTAAGGCTAAATCAAATGTGCTCAGGTTCATCTTGGCACATAGACGCTCAGGTGTGATCCCAGAGATGCCTGTGCAAAAGATGGAAAGTCTAAGTGTGTCTAAACGTGGACAAATCGCTCGTCTAAATCAGTATGCACTCAAGCCACTAGCAAGATGTTACCTTGACAACCAGATAGAGGGGGCTACCTCCTGTTCCTCTATCCCTGTGGAGATGTAGCAGCAAAAACGTAGCGGTGTTGGGGGGGGGGGGGGGTTGACCTCCCTCTGTTTTTTTTTTTCCCCCCCGAGTCCCTTTCCACCCCTTGACCTACCTCTGTTTTTGTGGTTCCTCCCCGAGTCCCTTTCCACACATTCATACACTTACATCCATGTCCTCCATGCCCTGCAGAATCAATTGCCCCAGACTGATTACCGAGGCTGCTTTCAGATCCTCCTGTCAAATGATTGTTCCACACAAGTTTTCTCTGATCTGATTGGTCATAGCTGTTAGCGGAAACAAAAGCACACACCAGAAAATGATCTATGACAAATCATTGTAGACTGAAATCAATATCCTGCTCCACAGGCCTCACGGGACACCTGACGAGCATGTACTGCCCTTTCCATTTAATTGCAGCACTCAGTTCTTGCCTAACTACAGCCCATTCATATCTATGACTGTAGGATCTCTTCAGCAAGTCCGACCCGTTCTTGGAGATTTATCGAGTGAATGACGACGGAACGGAGCAGCTTGTTCATCGAACTGAAGTGAGTGAATTGCAAACTAAAGACCCATTTACTCTTCTTACGGCTGACCCCGCCTTCTCTGTGAATGGAAGCTATTGGGTAAATTCTACTAGGGATGTCCAGATCCATTTATTTGGCCCCAGGTCTAATTCAAATAATTTATTATTGAGTATCTGCCAATACCATGTCCCAATATTTATAATTTCAATGCGCAATATCAACAGTTACCAAACTCCAGTCACTTCTGATGAGGTAATCTTTATTGCTTTTTTACTGTCTTAAGCAAATCTCTCTAAATTTGTCCCCCAGTGTGTTTGGCTTCAGTTCAGTGTAGTTATCGCATCATTCATTTTCCAGTTCAAAATATTTCCACACTACTGCCATTTGAACCTCGTGCTGCCACACAGCTAAAAGCTCGTTCATGCTTCAGTTCATCCAGATCATTTAAAAATGCCCCGATCAGCCCTGATATCAGACTTTCAGATTGGATCGGGACATCCCTACACTCTACTCTTACAGGCCATAGATTGAAACGGGCATGAAATCATTTTTTGATGCTTTTGATGCTGCAGTGCCAATTATATTTGTTTCTGCCGAAGCTGAAAGTGACAATTTGTGAACACACTCCATCACACAAAGAAGTATGACCTTCAACCCATGCACATTTGGAGCAGATAGTTGTATCAACCCTCCAATCACAAGGGCAAAGTCTTAACCATTAGCCATGACAAGAAACGGCAAGTCTATAAAAAGTCCACTGCACCATTATACTCGTAATGCATTATCACAAAGTCCTATTAAAATGCCTGTTTTGCATAAACACTTTATGACAGAATGAATCTTCTACCTGTTATAAGTAAGTTCTGCTTCTTTATATAATAGTCTTTATATAATGTATCTAACATACATTACAGATGTGGTAATTATGGTGAGATTATGTTGATGTTCCTTTAATTATACTGGTGTTTGTTGCAGGTGATCAAGAACAACCTGAACCCGGTGTGGGAGCCGTTTAAAGTCTCGCTGATCTCGCTATGCAGCTGCGACGAGGACAGGAAGCTGAGGGTGCGTAACCGAATGAATATATTTATGAGAGAATCAGCAAAAAAGAAGGTTAATCTAAGGTTCTGTCTGAAATAATTCTGCTCTGGGTGCCGCCCACAGTGCCTAGTGTGGGATTATGACTCCAGGGGGAAGCACGACTTCATCGGCGAATTCTACGCTACGTTCAAAGAAATGCAGAAAGTTTCCGGAGGTAACAAGGTCAGTGAGAGAGATGCTCAGTCACGCAAGCGAGTGTGGGATTTGCATCACAGAACGACCATTTTTCTTGCAAGAAGGCAATTGTAGGTCATGTTATGTGCGGGTGTGTTTGTGGTAGTGTGATTTTTGTTTGTATTGCATTTTGGTAAATATTTCAACTTGGGAAAACAGGACAAAACTACTAAGTTAGAAACGCGTTTTTTGCAGTGTACGCACCTGGGAGTCAGGAAGTCCATCCTACCTACGTCGGGGTCACCAACAATGTTGCGGTATAAATCTTGACCTCTCATCTTGATAAGACACACTGAAGCACACAGCTGGACTCAAAGTAGCCGAGAGAAGCTCCACATGGTTCTCTGTTCTCTTCTCTGCCTGAATGTGTCTCCAGACAGGTTTAAATAACCTTAGTTCTCCAGGAATATCCTTCTATTCCTTACCATAGTTGGAGTTCAGCCCTTCCTTCATGAGCCCAAAACTGGACCACTCTATGCTTTCCCAACATAGCCTTTCAAACCTTAGGCTTGTCGACCTATGCCCTTTTAGGCACAGCACTATAAATGTACTGTCCCTCCAACAGCTGTAGGGGAGATGGCCCCAGTTTCAGAGAAGATGAGAGAGGATAACTTTTCAATTAGAAATTACCTCCATAAACTACCACAGCAACTCCTTCACTGTTACGCTACCACTTACAGAGTATGAGGACATACAGTGCCTTGCAAAAATGTTCAACCCACCCCTCCAGCTTTTTACCTATTTTGTTACATTCCAACCTGTACTTACCTTCAAAAGTCAAATAATTTGTGAAATTAAGTCCATCTGTGTGTAAGAGGCTGCAATACCACTAAGCAAGAGGAATCGCACCATGAAGAGCTCTCCAAACAAGTCAGGGACAAAGTTGTGGAGAAGTACAATTTAGGATTTGGTTATAAAAAAATCCAAATCCCCCAGAGCAACATCAAATCTTCATCTGCAAATGGTAAGAACATTGAACCACAACAAACCTGCCAAGAGAGGCCGCCCACCAAAACTCACAGACTGAGGAAGGAGGACAATAATCTGAGAGGAGACCAGTGGTAACCCTGAAGGA
>JBBIGC010000039.1:4787942-4798572 GCA_037576955.1 Lepidarchus adonis
GTGTGTTGGCTCTGATCTCTCCGGGTGTGTTGGCTCTGATCTCTCCGGGTGTGTTGGCTCTGATCTCTCCGGGTGTGTTGGCTCTGATCTCTCCGGGTGTGCCAAACTCAGACTGGGGTCTCAGTCGATTTTTTTGCTTCCAACTGTTGCGGTTTCAAACTTTAGAGCAAAACAAGCATCATCTTCTGCTCTCCAAGTCAATCAATCAAGTTGAGCAGCGCCACCCAGAGGAGAGGAGGCGACGACGCTGGTGAGTCAACATGGCGGCAAATTTAAATATCGATATTGCTGCCAGCGTATCGCGTGAGCAAGGACGATGATATATTGCAATATCGATATTATGGCCCACCCCTACTGCATACTGTTTTCTAATTGTGCAGTTCTGTATGCACCATCTTTGTTTTAGGCATTATTTTCCGAGTGTGCCATATCTTTTTGCATGGCTGAAGTGTATATCTTGTTATATTGCAGTTGTGCTCATTATCTGGCTCTGCTTATTCCTGCTCCCGCGTTTGGTGATTTATGTCCAAGCTGCTGAAGCCTGTGGGTTTGCTGTTCTCCTAATTCCCCCTTCTGTCTTTATTCCTCAGCTACGTCGGGTGCTGGAGTTCCTGAGTGGGTGGAGTTTGTTGCGGTGTGGTTACCGACCTCCAATGGCTTCCTCAACTGCATCTTTTACTTCTGGATTAACAAAAGCTTCCGACGGAAGTTCCACCTGCTTCTCCACAAACTGTGTGTAGGACTCTGCCCCAGCGTGGTGAAGGTGCTCGGGTGGAGTAAGGCAGCAGAAACTTCGGTGGTGTCTGTGTGGAATAACAACAACGCTCCACACGAGCGCTCGTCCAGCGTGTCCTCCACATGCACTCTGCTCACGATCGCTGCTGAGACCTACATTTGAGGTTCGGATCAGGTGGACCTCAGCGTGGCCTCTCCTGACCGCTCCAGAACCGACCCGGGCGTCCGGCGAAGAGCATCGGTATTCCTGTGCTGTTCAAACATCCTGCAGAAAACTCACCTGGAGCGAATAAGGAGCCTTTATGTTCAAGTAAAATTTCCAACGTCCTTAGACTGTTGCATAATTTTAGAACATGGGCAGCTTGTGCCTTTTTACTTTCACTGCACTTCCTAGTCTTTTAGTTGGGAAATCATTTTAACATAAAGACCTTTTCTAGTTTTTCAACCTCATTTTTACAAATTTCCCTTCTATGCACTTATTGTGCTATAGCACCCCCCCCCTCGCTCTATCTCCCTCTGTCAGCTTATAACACATCATAAATGTTCTCTCACCTTTCCTTATCAATATGTCAGCGTCTAGCAGTTCAAAGCTTTAACCTTTAAATTCCAGTGCTGTGCTTTTTGCAGATAGAAAGTAATTAGGCACTTGCATGAAATAAAGGTCACCTCGTCTGTGCCTGTTGTTGGAAAGGGATGTTTTCTTTGTCTTTAAAGCGAATCCTGTATCCGTTATCCATCCTCCTGCTCTGTGCACTGGTGGAGTTGGTTCCCGCTGTAGCATACAGACGGTTGGGACTTTTCAGGAACATTCTGTGCAAGTTTTTTTGTGTTTTGTAAAGTTTTAAATATTTTTGTTTGTAGCATTTGTCGTCTTTCCATTAATTAAGACGACCAAGCTAGTCACTGTGGAAAAAAAAAAACATGCTGAAAATGAATGTGGCTAAAATGTGAGCCGGATTTTCAATTTGGGGAAATCAAATGTAAAATATTTTGTAAATAATTTTAGTGTTTTGTAAAAAGGATCATGTTGATTGTTTGTACTGTAAAATAAAGCTTGAAAGCCCTTGTATTACATTTGGCAGAAATGAATGATTTTTTTAAAGGAAAATTCCCTCAATGTTTTTAATCAATAGTGCAGTTTAATTTAAAAGGATTAGTTGTCAAGAAATTCGGGCAGAAACTTTACTATGCGTAAAGGCCGCTGATGTTGATAATGGTAAAAATAGTGGTTAATATGAAACCGTTTGACATGGACTTGCTTTTAAGAAGCCTCAGTGGATTAACAGATTTGAGCTTAAACATAAATCAATGTCTCCAGTTTTAGGAAGTGTATTCATCAAGAAGGGGATTTTCAATCACATGCCGCGTTCCAGTTTCTGGTCTGAATCAAGCAGCTTCTGAACTTCTCCCTTGTCTGCAGGAGACCATTTTCCATTAGAAAAATAGGCCCCTATGGATTTGACAAATTACACCAAATATCTTCCAATGTATCATTAGCTTCATCTGAAAAACTACATGTGGTGGAGAAAAAGTAAACCCAGATTTGAAGATCTGCATTAAACACACATCCAGAAAATCAGTAAGTGACCTGTTGACGTGTTTTCTTAAATACATTCACGCATGTATCATGTCTAAGTGCTTCGTTTTGAAGGTTTTTCCCCAGAGAATCATCTGCAACATTTTGAAGCTGCAGTAAAGATACGATTGGAGCGTAAATGTGTCCATAGTGTTTTAAACAATGAAAATGATCATTTCTTCTTGTTTAGATGCTGTTATACACCTTTTAACATTTTAACATGCAAATGTGTGCTGTTTTATTCCCAAGTGCTAAAACACTGGTGAATGAAATGTGTGTTTTAAGAAAAAATTTCTCACAGTTACACAAAAACACAGTTAATCTCAGTCTTTCCATCAAAGTCTTATTTTCTTCTTTATGCTACTGGTTAATGTAGACGATTGATGTTCTCTTTTGAAGCCTTTCATCTGCTCAGTGCTTTAGAAAAAACTAACCCGCTAGAATTAAAGGGGAAGGTGGAAGGAATAACCTAGAGGAAAAATTCTTGGTCCATTTTTGGTTTAACTTTTTTTTATTTTAATTAATAAATAATTAAATGTAATTATTTTAATTAAGAAATTCAAGTCATTTTGGAGCGAGGTGTAAAGTCTATATTAAGAACATTTCTAAAGAATTTTTAAAGAATATTGGAATTGAGACTTTTGCAGTTTGTCTCAACTTTTACCTCAATTACTGTATAAAAACCAAACACCAGTAAATCACCCTCAGCAGCAGAGACTCTCTCCTGTCCACGTCTCTCTAACACAATAAAGTCTAGGACGTTAAACTCTGATGATTATAAGAAAGTCTTCAGGAAGAAATTTCTTTTTAAAACCCATTCAGCAATTTTTATAAAAATTTGAACGTTTGGTATTTGTTCTTCAGACTCTGCACACACTCATACACATTTAAATAGAAGTGGGTGATGCAACAAAAATAACTTTCCATGTCATTTGTTGGAAAAAATAAAAAGAGCTAACAGTGCTGTATATATAATTATTATATCATCAAAAATATTGAGTACAAATGATTTTATTCAGTGTTTCTCACACCACAGTTGAAGTTATGATGCTCTCTTTGAGGTTGATATGCTCCAAAAATCAGATTTATCATGATAACGATAAATAGTCATATTTCCCAGCTCCGAACATGTTTAAAAATAACTGATTTTTCAGTTCTACAGTTGTATAACAGGTTTATTTTAATCACTTATGTATAATAGTTCACAGAGCATCATGGACACTATCTGGCATTCAAATATTAATGACTGATTGTGCTGTTAATTGGCTAAATGTTGACTTGTTTCTCCACCACATATTTACTGCTCCAGGATCTAGCAGATCTTTCCCTGAGGAGATTTTAATTTCATTTTAACACTGGTACTTCAGTACCACATTTATATCAACACCTTGTTCACTTTGATAATCATCAGTTTAGGATCATCATGAATCTGATGTAGAACATATTTGTGGTCTGAAAGGTCCAATTTCGGTGCATGTAAAAGTGTACTGACAAAGGCTCATCATCATCATCATCATCATCATCATCATTAAGGGAAGAAAACCTGGTGAATGAGGCTCACTGTTCTAAAATGCAATTGTTAACAATGGGGCTCAAGTAGTTGTTTCTTTTTCTACTTAACATGATTCATACCTGTGTTCTTATGATGAATCCCACCAACGTGTGTGTAAAATCAGATTATTTTTGCCCATGTGTATAAAATGGGTTGCCTAAGTGCTTAGTTTGTATTCAGATTTCGTCCTGGAGGACACGCCCCCTCCTCAGGGAAAGATCTGCAGCAGTAAATTTGCCATTAAGGTTCAGAAGTAGAACCTACTTTCAGACTAAATTGCAAAATCAATTACTCGTTATTGGACGGCATGGTTCCTTAAGGATCATACTTCATGTAAATTGAAGTGTTAATGCAGTTTAAGGTTATAAGTTTGTAAAACAACAGAAGTTATTAACTTGATCAAGTGTTATAATTGTACAACTGTAGGATTGAAAGTCCTCGCATGTGCTTCTGAATGTACAGAGTTTCTGTAATAAAAAACACTGGTAAATGTCAAAAATCTTTGTGAAAACTGTGTAGAATTAAATTAAAAATATTTTTTTTAATAATGACTGGTTAATGCTTTTAAAATTTCCTTACATGTATCATGTTGCATTTTACAACTTACAGTAATAATAATAATAATAATAATAATATTAATATCTAAAAACATGAACACATTCATTAAAAGTATAATTCAGTACAAAAAGACGACATCCCCAAATAATTAGTTTAATTTAAATGCAACAATGAAAAGTTTGAAAAGCAACGCAAAGCAAAGATTAAAAATCACGTAATTGCCGCTGCATCCAGCCTGTTAAACCTTTTCAGGCCTTTGCTACATTACATCACATCCTAGTGTATAATACAAGCTGGAAAAAAGCTCAATTTAATAGAAATAAAAGTTTATTGTTGATTTGGAAAAGATGAGTTTTTAATTTTTGTTTGAAAAACTGGCGAGTGGGGTTACTGCAGTACACAGCTGTCAATCATCCATATACATGGAAATTCTTTAGTATAAAATTAGCAACACTGAAATGCTAAAATTATTAGGCTTAACTTTCTTCAAATCCTTCAAAATCAGATCCATAAACGTCGTCAATTGCGACCTGTGCTGCTTTGCTCAGATATTGTAGATGTTGTTTTGCGGAAGCAATGACCTGGAGCTTAAATTCTGCAGCGTAGGTCTTGCATTGTGGTATTAGTGCGTTTCAAATTTGATCAATTTAATTGCTTATGCTGAACTATGGGATAATGTCACTACTGGTATAGAGCTGTAAATGCCTCCAAAAGTTAGATGCTTTTACTTCAGATGAGTAAATTCAGTAATAACATGGCTTAGCTTCGAATTTTAAAACATAAATGAGCATTTTCTGCAGCTTATAGAATGGGACGTCCTATAATGTGGGGCGTCCTATCGTTGGGGAAATACGGTAACATCACAAATGTTCCTCTTTCAACACAGTCTCCATTTAAAACAAAAATTTAAGCAACATCTTTGACAAATATTCTTCTTTCTGAGAACTTAGCAATAATGTGTCATTTTATCCGTTTTAAACCCTCCACAAATAAATAAATATATAAATAAATAGTAAAAGGTGAGAGTATCATTGGGTATAAAAGCAGCATCCACCATTGGATCACTATTGTCAAGCAAAAATAGGTTGGCGCACTTGTGAGATTTAGCTTTTAAGAATCAATTGAAAAAGGACATTTCTCAATGCAAGATTACAAATGAAGGTTTGTCATCTACAGTACATATAAATTGTGAAAAGATTCAAGGATTCCAAAGAAGGCCAGAGTGTATGCATTCCATATGTGTTAGAACAGCACGTTTCTGGGTTCTAACGGTTCTGCCAGGAACCTTAACCTGTCACTCACTAAGAAAAATAGACTCAAAAGCGACAAGAGGCTGAAATCCTTTATCAGCCAATAATGGAGGCTTTTCAGAACTCCAGTACACCACACTGAAGATGTTTATTTACATCTTGCAAATTAAATTATGCAGAAATGTAGAAAATCAATGATGGTTTATGTGAGACGTCTTTCATACTGTAGGTTGATTGACATTTCAATAAACACTAGGCCTCAGGCTTTAAACCACATCAGTTCAGATTTGTCATGAGAAAGTCTTCACAGGCGACTGAGAAAACAGATATTAGCTACGTTCCTGTCACCTGCAGACCAGGGTGCAATATTACAACCTGCATATTTTTAACAAAAGGCAAAACCCGAAACATTCTGGCTGCTTATTTCCTGGAATCCGACATATTTGCAAGATCTAATATCTCTGCCTCATGCTATCAGCTTAGAGGCATCATAGAGACGTTCTGGAGATGACAGCCTGGCAGGAGTTGCTGGTGTGTCAGACGAAATATCGCCCTTTCTGCGCCACTGAGGAGCGAAACGCATGAGCACTCAGACGTGTGCCCAACGCCTCCGGAGCTGTGAGAGGCTGTTCTCGCAGGGAAAACCCTAGAAGAAGCCACAGCGCAGATGACGAGCGCTATCTGCTTTAAACCAGAAGGCTTAAAGTTGAGAAAAAGACCTTTAAATGTGGGTGATTTTATTCATAATGTAGACAAGAGCGTTGGAATTTCAAAATAATGCAGCTTATCTAGTAAAAAGGTATTAGTGTAATGATTTATTGGTTATAATTACATTCTCAATTAAATAAAAAAACTCTTTTGTATAACTCTTCGAGGTTATATTTAGGTTGACCCACTAAAATACATTGCTGACATAACTATGTTTGTATTTTGAGAGTAATGTTTTGAATTCATCCATTCATCAGTTCAAGTTACAAATCCCATTTGGGGCATTTTGCAGATGCAGTTTTTATTTAAGTACAAGTATTCTTTTAATGTTTTCATTGGTCAGTATTAGATGCATGCAGTACACTGAAAAAAAGTTGGGATGGGTCATGTTTGAATTTCAATTCAATTACATGTTTTCATTGTTTTGGAACTGAGGAAACAAATTGTTGCAGTTTTGCCCATTTTTGCTTGATCAGAGCTGTTCAGCAGGTGACTGTCGTCTCCTCTTCACAACATGTCATACATTTTCAATAGGAGAGGGGTCTAGAATGCTGGCAGGCCAGGTTAGCACACACACTGTGTCATGTGTGGTTGTTATACAGGCTTATAAACTAGCACTGAGTCATGCTGAGCAAGAGAAAATCCTGTTCTAGAATCTCAAAATCTTGTTTGAATTAAACAAAACTCTGATTGCTTCATTAATTTTATTTAATTAATTGTAAAACTGTTGGTAGTCTACTCAAATTATCAACAGTGGCAGCAGTACAGTTTACAGGATTTTTCACGTTTTCTGTTTTCCTCCATTTTGGTAATGCACGTCTACACAGAGCTAGTTTCCTCATCTAAAAGATGTTCTCCGTAATCATTTTTATTTGCTTTCTGCATACATTCATTTGTTATTTAAATGCTTTGTTTTTCTTTTTTTATGCACAGCAACAATGAAACAAGGTGACAGGGGAGAATAAGTGAAGCCATGCTTTAATGTCACCTAGTGCCCTTTGCAAAATGGGCCACACCGCATGGTCAGAAAGACGTACCACTGCACACGTAATCTCCCTCTTCTCCATTGCGGCTTCTCGCTGTGCAATGTGCATTATAAAGGCTGGTGGAGCGCTATCAAAGAGTTTGCAGGGAAGGCTGATGAATTCAGCTCTCTTTTTGGTCTCCATAATGGAGGAACGGGAAGAGATAACGTCTCGGAGACTGAGCTAAATCCTATTACTCTGGTCATATGAGACCAACTTCCCAGCCTTCTAGAAGGTTATGATTGAACTTAAAACTATTCAGCGCAGGTCTTTCAGCTTCGGCTAAATGGGTCTGAAGATAAATCTTGCAGGTCAAACAGAAATTTGAGCACTTCTACCTCTGGCTGGAGAAGAGGTTTCATTGTGCAGAAGTGCTATTGAAGAGCCAACTTAGGTCCATTCTTAGAATTATGAATTTTTTTCTAAAAGAGATGCCACCACATCTTTTAAAACTGCGGCTAACCCAACATTGCTGGACAGCTCAAAGCTCATGGAGGAGAATACCACTCTCCAGCTAATATGCTTATGCTTTTTAAATATGCTTAAATATGGGCATGAATTATACTCAGATAATGATAGAGCCAATGATTAGACAGTCACATCACTCAGGAGCATTGGGATGATATATAAGCTTTACATTTTGTAAATCTATACAATACAAACTCATTGTTGTAGTAAAGAGGGTGAACAGTGCAGTAAAATGCATTATGTCTATTGAATCTTCTTAGAAATGTGTTAGACACTGGTTTTGGCCACAAAACATTTTCTTATCGTCATTTTCATGCAGTTCCATAAAGTGACAACAATTCCCATAAGAATTTCTAACAAGCACATCTTCATGTAATGATGGACTGAACATTGGATCAGATGTTGGAGGTCAATAAGAAACCTCCTAACACACGGCATTAAAGTGCTGCCAACATGGAACTTTGACATTTAATTTTACATTTGGGACATTCGCAAATCTGCCATGGGTTGTTCTCATGGTGCAGCCGTTAGAAATCATGGCTCCTTCACACGAAAGGACAGCGAGACGACGGAGAACATTTTACATTGGTACAACCTCACCAGCACAGACAATGCAGTCACTAATTGCTTCGCTGACTCTTGCATTGTGAATGAATGAATCAGTCCCAGGAATACAAACTAATATTTCACAGTTAGATTAAATTTTTATGCAGATATCCATTTTCTTAAGTGTTTTTTGTAACTTTTTCTTCTTTTGGAAGTTGATTTATGAGTTGGGATGCTCCAAATGACCATGGGAACTGCAGTTGCACCTCCCTTTTATCATCATTGCTTTTTATTTTGTTCCTCTAAAAAAAAAACCCACACACAAGGGTGGACAGGGTGTAATTGCCTTTGGAGGCCTGGTTTTGGAGATCCAGGCAAGAGCTGTTCATCATGTTTCTAATGACGAATTGCTTTTGGCTTAGCTTCCCTTCTGGAGAGTCTTAATGACAGGAGAGCATCATTCACTGCTGCTTAAGAGAGGAATAAACTCTATTTTAGTTTTGGTTTGTGATTTAAATTGTACATCAGGGCATTTCAGACTTTCCCATGTAGGCCGCTATATTGCCCCGGGTGATTGACACTCTGGGAGGGTTTTACACTGCTGCATGGATTTGATTGCTTTCAGCCATTAGTGAGGTCAGGTAATGATATTGAATGGTTAGTTCTAGATCACAAACTTCACTCCAACTCATCCCAGAGTTTTGCTGCTCTACTGTGGGGCTTACACTCCTACTGATGCACGTCAATGGGCATTATGATCTTAGGGTCAAGGGCATTGCTTTTCTTCAGAGATACAAGCTGTGTGAACCCATTTTTACACAATACTTTTGGAAATATGATGAATCATAGATTATACTGTTCACGAATTAAATACTGTTGCATTCAGCCTTTACTTTTCTGAGACAACTCCTTCTTTTTCATCACTCTTTTATTTTTCTGTTTTATTTTTAAGTGCTTTTTACAGGTGACATCTTCACAAAGGTGCTTTATACGTAGAATCCAGGTCCAAATCCCCTAATGAGCAAACCAAGGTCAAAGAAAAGTAGGAAGAAACTTTGGGAGGAACCAAAGCTCTGGGACAAAGAAAAGGAAGTTTGGAAGTTAGAAACCTGTAGCTTGGAGATACAGGGAGACGGTCTGTGGTAGTTGAACTACTCTAGCAGAGGTAAAGAGAAGGCACCAATCATGAACCACAGCAGCTGTTCTGCTGTTCACGCTAACATGCTGCCCTGTCCTTGCCCTTCCAGCTTCACAGCCTTTGCAGCAGACAGACAGTTTGTCAGTTCTTGAGTGACCTTATGATTCATGCTCCATTCTAACAGCCGATATCCCAGTCAATTCATTCAGTACCAGCAGTGAAAGCCTCTCCACACGTCTTATTTTTGAACACTCTGTGGCCGCAGACATATCATATACCTGCTGACAGTTATCACAAACCAGAAGACAGAAAACCAGAGCGCTGGACAAAGACGGTGAGAGAAAACAAATTGTATGATGGCCAATGAATGTTTTAATGTTTTCATTGGTCAGCATTTGATGCGTGCAGTACACTGAAAAAAAGTTGGGATGGGTCATGTTTGAATTTCAATTCAATTACATATTTTAATTGTTTTGGAACTGAGGAAACAAATTGTTGCAGTTTTGCCCATTTTTGCTTGATCAGAGCTGTTCAGCAGGTGACTGTCGTCTCCTCTTCACAACATGTCATACATTTTCAATAGGAGAGGGGTCTAGAATGCTGGCAGGCCAGGTTAGCACACACACTGTGTCATGTGTGGTTGTTATACAGGCTTATAAACTAGCACTGAGTCATGCTGAGCAAGAGAAAATCCTGTTCTAGAATCTCAAAATCTTGTTTGAATTGGCAAGACTCTTAAACGAAACTCTGATTGCGTCATTAATTCTATTTATTAATTCATTGTAAAATTGTTGGTAGTCTAGTCAAATTATGCAAGAAATTACTCAAGAAATGCAAGGTATTCGTACAGGAGCGTTGCACTGATGACAGAGTTCCAGCAAACCAAAGCTTAGCTGAATGGGTTATTTTGCATTGGGGTATGGATACAATTGTGGCAGAGCATAATGACTCATTCCCTCTTAGAATGATCGTAATGCACAACTCCATATGGCACTGAGAAACGAGAGAGCGAGAGAGAGAGAGAGAGAGAGAGAGAGAGAGAGAGAGAGAGAGAGAGAGAGAGAAAGAGACAGA
>JBBIGC010000039.1:4798672-4813263 GCA_037576955.1 Lepidarchus adonis
ACAGTAGTTCGGTTTATGTAATTACACAAGTGAGCTTTGATTGTTGTAATAACACATTTAAACATCTCATCAAAGCAAACTTGTGTAATTACATAAACCAAACTACTGTAATTCATGTGTAACAAGTGCTACTTCCTTAGTAGTTATACTGTAGTTACATGCATTGTTAATGTGTAACTACACAGTAATTATAGACACTAAATCTAAAGTGGGACCGAAAAAACATGTTTCCCTGCATCATGACATTCGTTCTTTGCTGTTCACAGAATGCCAGCAGAACCGTAAATGGTAATAATAGGACACCGTACAGGCTATCTACACGATATCTACAAGATAATCGGTGGCAATACAGGTTATTTACAAGGAAAGAACAGCGCTGTGCTTATTGTGCAATCCAGTCGTAGTATGTGCGAATGAGCAGACATTGTTAAAATGTATTTTAAAAAGAGTGAAGGTAAATGTATTTTTGAATAAATAGAAAATCACTATTCTAACATGGGGCAGTCTTCTTAAATTTAATTTACACCTTTTTAAAAGGAACCATTGGACGGAGGTTTATTGTGATGGCTTCTAACTTTAACCCCATGTGTTGTGTCAGCATCCAGGTGGTGAAGAAGTGCTTCTAGAACAAGCAGGTGGAGATGCAACAGAGAGCTTTGAAGATGTTGGTCATTCCACAGATGCAAGAGAGATGCTCCAGCAGTACTACATAGGAGACCTGCACATGGTATTTTATTCATTCGGTTTAACTAAGCACCTAAATAATCAGAATCAGAAAAACTTTATTGTCCTTAAGGAAATTGCTTATGTGGCGACTGCAACATGGAGACAGTGACAAAAAATAAACATACATCTTATACTAATTAAAATACAAAGGTATTAAATATAAAAAGTACTAAAGATACAAGGTAAAAATTACAAAAGTCATGGAAAGTACAATGGTAACACAAAACTACAAATGTCGACTGATTTTAGATGAAAGCAGTAAGATAAGATAAATAGCATAAATTATAGTAAAGAAGCAGTAAATTTAAGTGATTGCACTCATACTGTAGATTGTACAAATACAGAGTTCAGTAGGAAAACGTCTCACGAGTGGGAGGATCAAAGCTCCTCAGTCAAGCTTATCTTTCCAGTTTCACAATGATCTGAGATTAAATTTTGCATAATGCATTGAAATAGGACTCAAGTATCAACAGACCAGTTTTGTTGTTTTTTTGGTTAGAATAAAGTGGAGAAATACAGTAGCATACAATTAAACAAAAATTAAATTAAGGCTATGTTACAAAATAGCAGTGTCCTTCATTAGCAACATTAACATTAGAAGTAGGTCATTAATTTTACTGGAGCATCATCTGTTTTGCATTCAGCAACACCACCTTTCTACCGATACTGAACTGTAATGAAAACATTGTATTTTTGCCTTTTTTAGAATGACAGGAAAAAGGAGGCTAAGAAGGTAAGGAAATGCTTTGGTATTCAGTGAAATTATAATTCTGGCTTTTTCTATTTGAGCTTAATACAATAGAAACCATTAATCAACTTTTGATTCAGTACATACAAAGTCTTTGATGTTAACCAATGTCTTAAATCATCTTTTTTCTAGGAAGTTTACATCACAACTTCAAAAGAATCCAGGTGAGAAACCGTGTTGCACAAACGTCCACTTCTGAATGAGTAATAGCGGTCAATCACCACTGATATTTGACTGTTTTGTTTTTCATTCTTCAGCTCGTGGACCACCTGGCTGATTCCCGCTCTGGCCGCAGCTGTAGTGGGCGTCATGTACCGTTATTACATGCTAGAGCACAAATCCTCTTGAGCACTACTCACAAGGGCCTGAATGACCAAAACCGTTATAGCATAGTGTTTACTGTTAGAGGTGAGGGAGTGTCCATTGAGGTATGCACACAAACATCAAATTTGAATCAGTTTCTCTCGATTTTCTCTGGTTTCTGAAAACCCAGGCCTTTCTTTCCTTTCTCTCTTTTGTCTCGAGGCCTTGACTTGTCTGTCTACTCCATCACCGCCATGCTGAATTCTCATCCACCCTCTTATGCCAGCAACTTTGCAGGGAGAATGAGAATTGTTTTTGTCCAGTTACTCTTTTAGGTAATAGAGCAGGTGGAGCAGGCCAATGCCATCGCTTCACCCAGTTCACACACAGCACTGAATCTGAATGTGGTGTACACTGTGCCTTGTGTGCCACCTTCTGTTAGTGCCCACTTCCATGCTTTCTGCCTTTGGAAGTGATTCTAATGCATATTTTTAGATTAGAATCTGTTAACATGCTTTTTTTTATTTGCATTTACAGCTGTTCAGAAGTGGAAACTGAATCACAATTAGTACTTTATTAAATGTTAGCCATATTGGTGGAGTTCTGGCAAAGTTATGTACAGAAAGATAACTGCCCAGGCTAATGGGTGGAGGCTGCGGGTGCAGTGGGTCGAGCCTCAGCAAATAGCAGATTGTGGGGCGTTAAAATGGAGGATTCCTTAGCTGAGCTGATGATCATACACTGTCATCCATATCGAAGAAGAAAGCAAAAGTAACAACGGTCCAAACATAATAACTTTGCTTACAAGCCTGAAACTCCTTTTTACTCTTTGTTCTCCGGTTGCATATCCTGAATGAGGCTGTTCAAAATGATTCGAACACTTGGCCCTTTTGTATTTTTACATGTATGTTTATGGAAATGTAATGAAAAATATAACTAATTTATTTGGCAGGAGATACAGATTTGTGGTTACGTATTTAATACTTGAATTGTCACAGTCTATACGTTCATATGCCGACACTATGCATTACACATTTTCCATCTCTGATATTGCCAGCACCTGTAGTGTGTGCAGTTTAGCCTCAACGCCGCCAAATTCAGTCTGTAAGGTGTTGCATCCTCCTTAAACGGTAACACTGTTTGTGTTCGTCTTGTGATCACCTTTGTCGTGGTTGTGCTTCTGTCTTAGCATAACTTCTCATCTTTTCCAGACCATGCAGCTATTTCTTGCTTCCAGTGCTTTTACAGGGTGGGTTAGCTGAATGTGTTAAATTTAGTGTAATGTTTATTGGGGGCAAATGAGAATTCAGTACATTGTGATGTTATCTAACCTCTTGTCATGAGATAACTATTGAAATAATTGCCCTTCGTTATCTAATTTAATGTCTAAATAGGTGATTGTCCTGCCAGACCACAATGTTACTTTGCTTTGTGTAGACATGGACGTCTTCATTGTGTGTATATTTTATTGGCTGTCTGATATATTTTGAATATACTAGATTTTAAAAAAGCTGTACATTTCTTTTGAATACAGGAAGATTAACCGTGTCTACTTCTCTGGTCATAACTTGATCAAAATCCTTACTTTTTCATCTGTAATTACAATATGTGAAATTTTAACATGGAACTGCAGTTACATTTCAATGAGTATCTGCATGGATGAGTAGAGGGCAACATGAGATTTAAAGTCTTGACCTGGTCTGACTGTTACTGCGAAATTGGCAACCAGAACCAAGCATTTTTTGGTCTGAAAAAGCTCTGACACCCGAATAAAGAGGTTAAGATGCTTTTTACAGAGCTTTACGTGGTCACTAAACCATCATACCACGTATAAGGTACGAGGCTATTCTCAGTTATTTGAGTATGTCAAGATTTATTTTTAAATGGATTAAAATCTATAATTTTCCATAAAACCAATTCTCTCAATGGGGGACGTTTCCCAACAGTACCAGATGCTACAAAGTTGAGGAAAAAATAAAATAGTTACATTTTCAATTTCTTCCTCATCAGAGAAATAAGCATTTATTTTACACTGCCTTCCGATCCTTAATAAATCTTGGTGAATTCCACACACTCAGGTCATGTCTGGTTCTTCACAGAACTTTATTATTTTCACATTATTTAAAGCCTTTATGTACTTTATGCTGTGGTCATTTAATTATAGTCTTGAATGGAGCCTCAGTCCCACTACATTACCAAAAGTATTCACCCACCCATTGAAATAATTAAATTCTGGTGTTCCAAACACTTCCATGGCCACAGGTGTATAATGTCAAGCACCTGGGCAGCAGACGCTTCTACAAACGTGTGAAAGAATGGGTCACTCTCAGGAGCTCAGTGAATTCCAGTGTGGTACCGTGATTAGATGCCACCTGTGCAATAAGTCCAGTCGGGAAATTTCCTCGCTACTAATTATTCCAGTGAACTGTCTGTGGTGTTATAACAAAGTGGATGTGATTGGGAACGACAGCCGACTCACAGGCCACAGAAAATGACCGATCGGGGTCAGCGGATGCTGAAGTGCACAGAGGTCACCAACTTTCTACAGAGTCAATCACTACAGAACTTCAAACTTCAAGTTGCCTTCAGATTAGCTAAAGAACAGTGCATAGAGAGCTTCATGGCAGCTGCATCCAAGCCATACATCACCAAATGCAAAGCGTCGGACGTAGTGGTGTAAAGCGCCACCACTGCACTCTGGAGTAACGAGTAATGCTTCTCCATCTGGCAATCTGGTTGCTAGGACAACGGTACTTGTCTAACTGCATTGTGCCAAGTGTAAAGTTTGGTGGAGGGGGGATTATGGCCTGGGGTTTAAAAGGAACTTTGAATAAACTTCAGGAACTTTTCCCTCACCATCTCCCTCCTAAACAGCTGAACTGTCACTCTGCCAAATACAGCAACACATTTGCATCTCTGTATATTAGAGTTATAGCTTATATCTGTATTTATTTTATATTGTACGGACGGGTGTCCATTTTTGGACATGTGTAGACATGTATATTCATACTTATATTTATAATTACATATATGCATATTAATTTATATGTACTAAAATACTTATATACACTTGTACACCAATGAACACGATTCTGATTCTGCACCAAGAGATTTCACACAGACTCCGCCCATGGTGCATTTACTGTATAAAAAATATATAAATGATAAAATACACTTAAATACATGTCTAAAAGTAAATTAAACAAAATTTGCAATAACTACCAGTCTGTATATATATAGCTGGAAAGAGTGGGCAGATGTCATATTAAACCCTGTGGGTGTAAAAGCAGAGTAGTGAATACTTTTGGAAATCGGCTCAATATAGTTCGTGACCATTGTCATGAAGCACAAGACCAAAGCAACACTGAAGTAGCCTAACAACATAATTTGTTGAAACCGTTTGATGATATTTAATTGCACAAGATTCATCTACTCATGTATTCACCACCAGCAGATCTGTCAAATTAACGAAAGTAATGCCCGATATTTTTTATTGCAGGCGAAACCCCACATGAAAGTACCTGGAGTTCACAACCTTGTTTGGATACGTGGCATCATTTAATCTTTAAAGTGCCAGCGGTCTGCCTGCTTCTGATTATAAAATGATTAGATCTGATCTTCCAGTATTGTATTGATCCAGTGAGGAGCTGAAGAAGTGAAAGATTGCACTGAATACTGCTCGACCACATCAACTCATGAGGAAAACTCCACGCAGTTAATGCAGTAAATTAATTTTGATGTGGAAAAATTACTCTTATTTTTCAGTGCAACAAAAGTAATGATGAAACGATGTATACAGTGCCCTCCCTAATGATAAGTACAAAGACATATTTTTTTCTTGATTTGACCCATGATTTCTGCTCTACAGTTTCACATTTCAAATAACATACACTGGTTCTACCATGATAAGATTACACACACACGAAGACACTTCATCATCCTCTTCACCACAGCACCTCTGCATCTTCCTCTTTGAAACCAACGGTCTGCATGTCCTCTTTCATCACTTCCCTAAAGCTTCTCATTGGCCTTCCTCTTCTGTTATCTTGCCTGGCAGCTCCATCATCCGCATGGCAGCTCATTACAGTTTCCTCCGCACGTACAAACCAATGCTAATCTGATTTGTTTCTCTGATATACTCATCTCTAATTCAAATTTTAGCAACTTTGCCATCCCCAGCTCTTCCATCTGTTTTTCTGTCAGTGCCACCATCTCCAACCCATAAAACATAGCTGCTTACACTACTGTTTTGTAAATCTTCCCTTCACTTTTGCTGATACCAGTAGGATCATTATTTTCCCATTCAAAATGGAGGCTTTTACTGGAGCTTGAGCAGATAAGATATTTCTATTCACCACCGGCAGTTACATAATCATTGAAGATAAGTTGCCTTACATACTAAATTTTATTAAATCTTAATTTGTCCAGGAAAAAATTTATTGAGATTAGTAAAAAAAATTGTTTTACAAGGATGTACTGGCCAAGATAAAAAGCAGCATAATGTGCAAAGTGCAAAACAAACCACAATGCAACAAATTGTTCACATTTACCACACAAATAAAACAATTTATATATATTTATTAAATATAACTATTTTTTTTTCTTTTAATGTATTTATTTATTTATTTTTTCATTTCCAGACATTAGAATTTACAAGCACAGTTTGTACTAAAACTTCTTTCAACTTTTGTTTAAAATGAGATAAGGGGACAAGAGAAACTTGAGCTGCAGATTCCAAGACAATGGGCCGAAATAAGACGGGTTTAATTTTCCTGATTCATTGCTCACCAATGGGACTTTAACCCGCAGCCAGTTACTGGCTCTGAGAATGTAAGAATTCTGAGCTGCAATAAACTTGGTGTAGATGTACAAGGCAATTTTCCTAGAATGGCTTTGTATATAAAACTATATCAATGGTACAGCCTTCGATTGTAGTAAGTGTGTACGAAGTGCAATGGTGAGCCCTGAAATGTGATCCTGTTATACTCTATGCCTTAGGGCAGCATGGGAAATCCAATTTAGCCAAGGTAGTAGGATGAGCAAACCAGTAGATGGCATCACCATAGTCCAACTGTGATAAAAACAAACTTACTACAAGTCGTTTACGTGAAGCAATAGAAAACAAAAATCCATAATACCCCCACTACTATATTCCCATGCAATGCAAGCAGGGAAGTGTGGTGAGATACCTCACTCATGTTATCAGAGAACCATGGTTACGACAGTAACTCAACGTTCTCTTTCAAACATTCGCTTGGTACATAGATAAGGTGATATGCGTTGAAACTCGCATAGTTACTTTTCATCTTCACCTTACCTGCATCAGAACTATGAACTCAAACTCAATTTTGTCTACCCTCAGGACCTTTTATTCAGGATTTTAATGGACTTTTTTTGAAGGTGTAATTCAGCTGTGTATATTTTTTTGTTGCTGCCTCCTGTTTATAAACTGTGGGGCAGGTTTTTAGATGATACTTTTTATTTTCTTTCTTTCTTTCTTTTTTTTTTTTTTTTTTTACTGTAGTGGGGATTCTTGTTCCATCAACAATAAATCTTCCTTCACCTACCACTCTCTTTGTGATTACTGAGCACATCCGTGGATTCTTTCTTCTTAATAACATTATTTAGACCAGTGTCTAATGTTTTATTTTTGCTTGTCAGCTTCATAATGGCTTTTAGTGTACCCATGTTAAACAATAGCAACAGAGACCAAAGGTGTTTAAAGCATAGACGTATGTTAATTTTTAAATTAATAATATATGAATTTATTAATAATATCATCATTAATCATTAACCTGTTCTTTTACACCTGCACTGTTGTTGTTTGTTAATGTATTATTAAGAGCTAGCTCGGACTTTAGAGTGAAACTCTTATTTTGAAGTGTCGTATTGTTTTGCTTTGAATCATGGGACAGCAATGGCGTCCCGCTGTACGCATTGTTGACGCATTAACCGTCATATTTTCAGAGAAATACATTTACTCTTCAAATCTTAACTTCACTCTGACCACGGAAATGGTGCAGCTTTAATGCACTGTCTTTACCAAGGACCTAAGAGAGCAGGTAAGGCGTTTATTCGGGTTTTGTTTGATTTTTTAGCATGCTGGCTAGCTGTTGCTTCACTGTTACTATTTCAGGTTTGAATTATTTACATACTCCCTGAAATAAACACGGCGAATATATAAGAAATGTAGTGCTTTTGAAGCTATAATATTTCTGCTTAGCATGTAAGCACGAACACCACTGTTTACGTTTTCTGTAAAGTTTTTCCCCGTCAGCCTTATTATGGGACATGTTTTATATAATATTTTTATATAATCTGCTACTGAAAACAGAGTTAACATGTGTTATATAATCTGCTACTGACAACAGAGTTAACATGTGTTAACGTTTCCATTGTGTATTAAATCTGTCTGCTCTTCTCTGTAAGGGCCTGTGGTTACTGGTTACTTCACCCCCCCTGTCATCTTAGATAATGTCCCTTCAGATCAAAATGGCGACTTTACAAACACGAAGTTTTTTCAGGCTATTGAGTCTTATTTTTATACAGTTTTTAATCTTAAATTTTTTACCTTACGTAAGCCCAGATATCTATTTAAACTTTACCATCGGAAATCTACAAACTACTTTGTCCATCTGGAAGGGCTTGACCAGAATGTTGAGAAACCCTAGTGAAATGTAATTTTTTTTTCTATGAAATTACTAATGAAAATAATCACACTTTATTTAAAGTTTCCAGATAAGGATTAAAAGTAATCATGCTACTGAACTTTAACTGTCCTGTACAATTTAACCTCAATAAACCTGAACACGGCCACTCTTAATGAGCTGGATCAGCGGATGCTTGAAATGTGTGAGATATTAAAAACATATGACACATGGATTTGTTTAAACATTACACTCACATGTCTAGTACCTATCTACTTTGCATGGACATCATTGGGTTTCCCCACACTTTACCACACAAAGGGTTATGGTATCTTTCTACATTATCTACTGTTCTCAGTCTTTCTCAGCATTAAAGCATTTTTGTCCTTTTCCAGATAAGGTTCGTTACATTCTGAGCACAGGACCATAAGCCCTTTAGAAAGATGGAGGATGATGCCTCCGTGCATAGGTTGGAGGGCAGTGACCCAGGGGCACAGGTTGGTGGGCTGATAGTGAAGAAGAAAAGTGCAGCTGCAGAGCAGCATGTTTTCCGAGCTCCAGCACCTCGAACATCTCTACTCGGCCTGGATCTACTGGCTGCTCAGAAACGCAAGGAGCGGGAGGGGAAGGAGCAACTAAATTTGGACCTCGATGACCACAAATCAAAAAAGTCTAAGGTGTCTTCCTATAAAGACTGGGATGAAGGAAAAAGTGACTCTGGTTCAGATGATGAGGATGAGGAAAATAAAAGCAAGAATGAGAGAAAAGAGAGGTGTGTTTTCTAAAACAAAAGAGTATCTAAGCTACAAAGAGCATTCATTTTCTTTTTGCATTTGGCAATACAATTTAGTACAATAGTTATATATATAATATAATGTGTCCCAGCATTTAGTAATTAATCTTAGCACTTAATTTCAGCCACAAGCCTACTTTTTCATAATTATTTTAGAAAGTGTTATGTGACAGTGTATTTGTAAGGTTGATTGTAAAAGGAATATATATTAAATCTTTAATATTGTATGCTATTGTAGGAAGTATCGTATGACTGGCTCAGAAACGCCCTCTAACCCTGGTGGTGTTAGTGAAGAGTTCCGGCAAAAGCATCAACAACGGGAAAGAGACCGTCGAGAACATGGAGTATATGCATCATCCAAAGAGGACAAAAGCAAGGACAGAGACCGAGAGAGAATCAGAGGCCCAGAGCGGGATCGGGACAGAGATCGCGACAAAGAACGAAAAAATGATCGAGGTGAGCACTGAGGTGCCTGTGATATTCCAAGTGATTGATGGTTTTCAATGGTTTTTAACTTTACAATCCGCATTTTTAACTTTTCCTATTCTGTATTCAGAATTTTTGACTTGTAAACGATAGGTTATTCTATTTACTGTAGTATTTTTTGTTGGGTTATATTTCATTCCCAAATGAGTTTATTTTTTCTTTTACATATATATAGATGATCGGGAAAGGAGCCGCAGTCGGGGTTCAAGCAGCAGTCGCTCAGAACACGGGGAAAGCAGTGTACGGAGCGAGCGTTCTCAGAGGGATGGCTCGTCGGAGCGTTTAAGCCGAGGGACCCGCAGGGACGAGCCTGAAAGTCCTCGCAATCGGCCCAGAGGTCAGTTAGTCAGACGTTTGAAGAGTAAACTGAGGTCTTAAATTAACCTCTCATTAACTACAAATGTTGGTAAATCATAAGTCAAACTGATCGTGTTTTTGGATTTGCCCACACAGACGCTCCGACGCCGTCCCGATCCAGCTGGGATGAAGACGACAGCGGCTATGCCAGCTCACGCCGCTCCCACTGGGAGAGTCCCTCTCCTGCCCCTTCAAACCGGGAGACCGAGCGCTCTGAGCGTAGCCACCGCTCACCGCGGGACAGCGAGAGGAGAGACAAGTTAGAACCTTTCACGCATTCCCTGTCATTGGCTAAATTTGTTTGGATGTTGGGTCCTTTGTGGTTGTTGGAATAAAGTTTTCGTGATGTGTTATGTTTGTTGCTTTAAAGGTCAGTGAGGTCTCGTTTTCCAGAGGACACGCCCCTGCCCACCCCATCATACAAGTACAACGAGTGGGCCAATGACAGAAAACACCTGGGCTCCACTCCTCGCCTTTCTAGAGGGAAAGGTAAGTGCCTCATGTTTTATCATGTTTAAGGTGGGACAAGTGTGACTGGTTTAGTCATACATGGGTGGGTCCAAAGCACAAAAAACGGAAAACCATATATTCAAATGGATTGCAATGGTTGTTTGCCTTGTTTCCCCGTAATAAAACACATTTTCATAATAAAATCAAAACCTTTATTCAGTGAATGTCATTGTAAAGGACACCTCTACAAACTGCTTGTAGATTTAATCATGTTGTTTCTGGCTACAGGCAAAAAGGAAGATGGAGAAGATGGCATCAGCTTTGATAATGAAGATGAGAAAGATCAATGGGAGGAAGACCAAAGGGTGAGTCTATTTCCCAGAATCGCTACACATGTTCATTTAAAAAGGCGTTTATAGTATTTATTTAATATAGTATTTATTAAGTGCTTTCTTTCTTTTTTGTTCACAGCAAGCCGACAGAGATTGGTACATGATGGATGAGGGCTATGATGAGTTCCACAACCCTCTAACTTCAAGCTCAGATGACTATGTTAAGAAGAGAGAGCAGATCTTACAAAAGCAGACCCAGAAACGAATATCTGCCCAGAAAAGGCAGATCAATGAGGTACAGCACAAGCTCTTCAGCACTTTACAGTGTACAGACATTAGGGATAGGAATCACATGGTATCTCATGAGACGATATGCAATACTGCAATATTGCAGTTACACTGTATATTTGCAATATACAGTGTGACTGCAATCACTGCAGTTACCATAATTTATTTTTACTATAATTTATTTTTCATTAAAAATCACAGATTTTTACCTTGTAGTTTTTGTTACCTTTGTATTTATAGGACAGTTGTATTTTTCTACCTTGTATTTTTAGCACCGTGTATTCTCTTTACCTTGTATTTTTATTACCTTTTATATTTATTACCTTTGTATTTTCATTAGTATAGGATGCATGTTATTTTATGTCATTGTCTCCATGTCGCAATCGTTCCTTAGGGACAATAAAGTTTTTCTGATTCAGATTCTGAATACATGGCCAATGGAAATGCCAATATCACGATACATCGATTCAGTATTGGGTCTTTCCTACTTTTTTAAAGAAAATCTATAGCGATGTTTTTTACTCACATTGACTGTGTTCACTTTATCTCTACCTGAAATAAACATGGGAAAGAGACACGCAGCGGATTATTATATATATTATAGCAAATTATCCGCATTCTGCTCCGTCAATGTTATAAAGGCCAAAGTGAACCCAGACTATAGATTTCAATGAGGCTGGGGCATCTCTCAGCCAAGCTTTCTCCACCATATTCCCTTTGGTAACTTCCTATTAAACTTTCACCCAAGTTTCCTGCATTTATTTGAGCAGCACCACCCAGATGAAGTAGCGACGCTAGTGAGTCAGATTGGTGGGGAATGTTTATTAATAAAAATATTGCTTTGTTTTTTAGGACAATGAACGCTGGGAGACTAACCGTATGCTGACCAGTGGTGTGGTGCAGCGGTTGGAAGTGGATGAGGACTTTGAAGAAGATAATGCAGCCAAAGTCCACTTGCTTGTCCACAACCTAGTTCCACCTTTCCTTGATGGCAGAATTGTCTTCACTAAGCAGGTGAGCTCTCATGATGTCAGCCTTTATTTTGGAGTTGCTAGTGGTGTTCTGAATCTTGGTGGTACATCCTGGAACAAACCGTGTTTTCCTAGTTGTTCGATTCTCAGCTGAGGCACCGCTACCCCCTGGGTGCTGTTTTTTTAGCTGCCTGCTGCCCCATGTGTGGATGGGTTGAAGGTCATGTTTTGTTGTGTTGCACTGGGATGTGTTCACAATGAAAAATACTAAAGTCCTTTAGTTCATTTAGCTTTTCACTTTGGCTTATATACTCTTATTTAATGTTATGCAAAAAATAATGTATGTCTCCCATTTTCCCAGCCTGAGCCAGTCATTCCTGTGAAGGATGCCACTTCAGACATGGCCATTATCTCCCGCAAGGGCAGTCAGCTAGTCCGTAAACACAGAGAGCAGAAGGAGCGCAAGAAGGTGTGTTTTACATTTGCTCACAGAGGTAGAGCTTACCCCCGTTTAACACAGAATGCATAGTGCAAAATTAATGCCTATTATGTTGAATCTTGAAACAGGCTCAGCACAAACACTGGGAGCTGGCTGGGACCAAACTTGGAGACATTATGGGCATCAAGAAAGAGGAAGATGGTTCTGAAACCAAAACTGTTAAAGAGGATGGTACTGTGGACTACAGGTACAAGCTCACAATTTTCTCTGGTCTCTCTGGTGGTTCCCCCATAGAGAAACACATAGGTTTCTGCCATAGGGTTGTAGGTCATCCCTCTTTTTTTTTACCACTCACTAGGGCAGAACAGAAGTTTGCAGACCACATGAAGGAAAAGAGTGAAGCCAGCAGTGAGTTTGCTAAGAAGAAGACTCTGCTGGAGCAGAGACAGTTCCTGCCCATCTTTGCTGTCAGACAGCAGCTGCTCAACATCATCAGGTACTTCTGCTTCCCATGCAGCTGTAATGTTGTAATTTTACTCTAAAACTGAAGGCAAATTACAACTACAGTTGTGTGAAAGTGTTTGCCCCCTTCCTTATTTTTTATTTTTTCCATGTTTGTCACACGTAAATGATTCAGATTATCAAACAATCAGTCAAAGACAACACGAGTAAACACTAAATACATTTTATGAGTGAAGGATTTTATTATTAAGGGAGGAAAAAAAATCCAAACCTACATGGCCCTGTGTGACAAAGTGATAATAACTGGTTGTGCCCTTACAGCAACAACTGCAATCAAGTGTTTGAGAACTTGCAATTAGTCTTTCACGGCTGTGGAGGAATTTTGGCCTTTTTAAAGTCACACAGCATCTCAATAGGATTCAGGTCAGGACTTGGACTAGGCCACTCCAAAGTCTTCATTTTGTTTTCCTTCATCCAGTCAGAGGTGGACTTGCTGGTGTACTTAGGATGATTGTCTTGCTGCAGAACCCAAGTTTGCTTCAGGTCATGGACAGATGGCTGGACATTCTCCTTCAGGAGTTTTTGGTCGACAGCAGAATTCATGGTTCCATTTATCACAGCAAGTCTTCCAGGTCCTGAAGCAGCAAAACAGCCCCAGACCCTCACACTACCACCACCATGTTTTACTGTTGGTATGATGCTCTTGGGGGTAATTTTGTTCAGCCATTCACTCTTGGGAAGGTTCATCACTGTTCCATGTTTTTGCCATTTGTGAATAATGTCAGACAGGTCTTATTTAAGTGATTTCTTGATTAAGAACAGGCGTGGCAGTAATCAGGCCTGGGTGTGGCTAGAGATATTGAACTCAGGTGTTATGAACCAATGTTTAGTTGGTTTAATGGAGGACGGGGCAATCACTTTGTCACACAGGATTTTGGATTTTTTTTCTCCTTAATAATAAAAACTTTCACTTAAAAATGCATTTTGTGTTTACTTGTGTTGTCTTTGACTAATATTTACATTTGTTTGGTGTTCTGAAAGTGTGACAAACATGGAAAAAAATTAATCAGGAAAGAACAAACACTTTTTCACACTACTGTATATTTCCAAAGTCTGCAATTGCTTTGCCATTAAGGAAGACTGTTTCTATTTCCTATCAATGGTCTCACAGGGACAACAGCATTGTAATAGTAGTAGGTGAAACAGGCAGTGGAAAAACCACTCAGCTGACGCAGTACCTGCATGAGGATGGCTACACCAGTTACGGCATGGTAGGCTGCACACAGCCCCGCAGAGTGGCAGCCATGAGCGTGGCCAAGAGAGTCAGTGAAGAGATTGGCAGCAACCTGGGAGAAGAGGTAAGCTCCCTGAAATATATTGCTCACTAAATCGGATTACACCGTCTTTTAGTCTGTAACTGTTTATTGGATGCTTGTGTACTTCACTTACAGACCATTTTCTGTTACATTTATGATTGAATCCTGCCATCTAGTGGTTAAGATGTGAATTACAGTCTATGTACCAGTCAATTTCAGAATGCTGGATTACCAAAAACTGGGAATTGGTGTTTGAATGATAAATTACAATAA
>JBBIGC010000039.1:4813363-4830544 GCA_037576955.1 Lepidarchus adonis
TATTTAGGGTTAGGGTTAGGGTGTATGTATAATAGTGTATAATATTTTCTTATAAAGCTGGAATTATGTAAATAATTTTATCACAGTAATTTATTTTCATATAAATTGACTGTTTCTATCAAGTTTAAAGGATAATTTTTACACTGACATTTTTACACACACAGTCAAATGTGAGAAGTATACTTTTTATGTTATTATGTAAGTTGATCCGAGGTACAACGGTATTTAAGATAAATCTTATTGGAAATAGTAAATAATATGGAAATAGTATTTAAATGTGAAATTTAAGTTGTCATTTTTTACCAAATAATCATAATTTAATGGATTTGTTGGTCAGATGTTTATCCACATAAATGATATTTTTTTGAGTCTAATGAAACCTGTCATGCTGCTCTGTACCAGGTTGGTTATGCTATCCGTTTTGAGGACTGTACCTCAGAGAAGACGATGATTAAGTACATGACCGATGGGATCTTGTTGCGAGAATCTCTGCGCGAGTCAGATTTAGACCACTACAGCGCCGTCATCATGGACGAGGCGCACGAGCGTTCTCTCAACACGGATGTGCTGTTCGGTCTCCTTCGAGAGGTCTGCTCCAGCGTTTGGCCTGTTCTGTTCTGTTTCTTTTATGGATTGTTATCCTTTTCTCATTTTTCTCTCTTGTTTTTTTTTAATAAGGTGGTGTCCAGACGCTCTGACTTGAAGCTTATTGTCACATCTGCCACTATGGACTCAGACAAATTTGCAGCATTCTTCGGAAATGTTCCCATCTTCCACATTCCTGGAAGAACGTTCCCTGTGGACATCTTGTTCAGTAAGGTAGGATGTGTTAATGGCTCCTCTTGCCTCTAGTGTAGTTTCCACTGTCTGATGGGTGCACAATGACTTTGTATGTGTGTGTGTGTGTGTGTGTGTGTGTGTGCATAGACTCCTCAGGAAGACTATGTGGAGGCTGCAGTGAAGCAGGCCTTGCAGATTCACCTCAGTGGGATGATGGGAGATATTCTGATCTTCATGCCTGGCCAGGAGGACATTGAGGTGAGTTTGTAGAAAGTTGGGAGTTTTATTCTTTGCTATACAAGATCGTCTTTAGATTTCAAAACAAAAATCATTAACTACATCCAACTTTGTCTTGCCGCAGGTGACGTCAGATCAGATCGTGGAGCGCTTGGAGGATCTGGAGAATGCTCCTGCACTTGCTGTTCTGCCCATCTACTCCCAGCTGCCTTCAGATCTGCAGGCCAAAATCTTCCAGAAGGTACCAATCAGTAGATCTTTTTTCCGACTGCAGTAAGTAAAGGATTAGGAAAGTTTGTAATGTTTGTCTGTCGATTTTGCTAGGCCCCAGATGGAGTGAGGAAGTGCATTGTTGCCACCAACATTGCTGAGACCTCTCTGACTGTAGATGGCATCATGTTTGTTGTTGATTCAGGATATTGCAAACTCAAGGTACTTTTGCACTTACAACAACTGACTCAAGTTACGATGTGGTTTTAGATTGTAACCTTCAAAAACGTGACTGCATCATAATTTAATTTCTTTCTAACATCACAGGTGTTCAACCCACGCATTGGTATGGATGCTCTGCAGGTTTACCCAATCAGCCAAGCAAATGCCAACCAGCGGGCTGGCAGAGCTGGTAGGACTGGGCCAGGCCAGTGCTACAGGTAAAACACGTTCTGGTGTAAATCACGATTCGAGTCTACATTGATTATTTCAGTGAACAATCCGATTATATATTTATATTTGCAATGCTTGGTGTTGTGGGTCTGAAATATGATGAAAGTTCTCACATTCTGCTACATTTCCATGCAAACAAATTACGATTAGTGCATTTTATTATTTAAAGTCAAGTACAACAATGTATGCATAAGCAGAAGGAACTTTCATTATTTTATTAATACCCACAGTAAAATGAAGTGAAATTAATTGTGTCTGATCTATACATCACACATACACTACTTTTATTGATGCATTGATACTAATCAATTTGTTACACCCATTATTCTCACACCTTTCTCTGGAAGATCTGGTCGACATGTCTTTGCTTAGGATCCAGAGACTGATTAGACTTTGTCAGCAACTGTGGGTGAAAAATGAAGATAGCAAAGTGAGAAAAAGACGCAATGGCATGTTAGATTAAAGTAGCCTGTCTTTCACCTCTCTTGTTAAAGCCGTTCTCCACAGTGACCTGTACAGAGGATGACGTGTTGGTCATCCATTACCAATTAGATGAAACCAGATCACCATCGCCTCACCCTCTTTTCAGTTCAAATCAGAAGTCAATTACACTTTGGGAACATTCGGTTCCACTCTGGCCTCAGAAAGGCAGAGCATTAGCATCAGTGTGTTTTTCTGTTCAGATTCAGGGTGACTGTTGTTGCCCGTACTTCATCTCAGTACTGCATCTCTCCACACCTGCCATTTCTGTCTCTGTGATTTGCAAGCCTCTCCCTATTTTATAACACCTATCAAGCTGCCAAGAGGGCTGCAGAAAGGAAATAAAACCATAATCCCGACAGAATTTCACGCTGTTTCATTTTGTTTACAGTGGGATGAATGTGTCTCAAAGGCGTCTTGTCTGCTAGGCTTTTCCACAGTGACCTTTTCCAAGCTTGCACTCTGGTGAACATGGGCACAGTCTCTCCAGCAGACACACACACACTGATGGAATTGTTTTCCATCCGTTTTAATATGTCTGGCTGCTCATGAAAGTGTGCCATCTGGGTGAACTCTGCAGCTGTGAACAATCAGTTTCTGCTCGGGAGCCGCAGACAGACAGAGAGAGAGAGACGCCTCATAGGGACGGCGTCTGTGGGTGGGCATGTGTTTGTGATGCGTGCACCTCAGAAGGACCTTCACAAGTGCCAGCATCACTTCAGCTTTGCTTATATGGGGGAAGAGAAAGCATAGTCACTCCCGCTGAGCTTTTCACCGTAATTCGCCAACTTCAGTAGGATTATCCAATAAGGTGAATGGCTGCACAAATCCCATGTTGGCTCAGACCTATCTCTGCGTGCCAGCGAGGAGAGCCGTGCTAAGTGCTTGGGATATTTTAAGCACTCATAAGCAGTTTGAAAATTGTTCATTGTGGGAAGGCTGTCTTTGGCTCCTTTTTAAGGTGGAAGTAGAGCAGGTCTGAATAGAGCGGAGACTACATTAGCCATTCCTGATGCCCCATGCAGAGTCTTTTTATTTAACAGCTTACTTTGTGGGTGGGTGGGTGAGTGAGTGGGTTCACCCCCTCCCCCTTTTTTCCCTTGTCATTTTCTGCTTCTCTCATTTCACAAACATCTGCCAAAATATAACAACCCTTCACACCTTTGCTTGGCTTCTCTTATAGGTTATACACTCAGAGTGCCTACAAAAATGAGATGTTGACCACCACCATCCCAGAGATCCAGCGCACCAACTTGGCTAATGTGGTGCTGCTGCTGAAGTCTCTGGGTGTGCAGGACCTACTGCTCTTTCACTTCATGGACCCACCACCTGAAGACAATATGCTTAATTCCATGTACCAGCTATGGATCCTGGGTGCCCTGGACAATACAGGTAAGAATGTCTCTCCATCAGTCAAAGTGAGTCACTTATAATTCTTTTCTCCCAGATATACGCACAGGTGTATATACAAGGTAGATAGATACATACATTTATTGATCCCAAGAGGAGTTTTGGTTCTAGTAGCCAGACATTTTTCAAGGAGGGCCATTTACATCACATTTTTTTCCATCCTTGTCACACTTAAATGTTTCAGACCATGAAACAGATTTAAATATTACTCAAAAACAACACGGGTAAATACAAATGTGTTTTTAAGTTAAGGATTTTATTATTAAAGGAGAAAAAAAAAATTCAAACCTACATGGACCTGTGAGACAGAGAGATTGATCAGTGGTTCATCACACCTGAGTTCAGTATCTAACTAGTATTTAGCTAGACATCATGCGCAAGTTCTAAAGAAATTCAGGAACATGTAGGAAAGGTCAGTGTTCATGAGTCCACCATAAGAAAGAGTCTGCATGGCAGAGTGCAAGATGAAAACCACTGCTGAGCATAAAGAACATTTTAAGGCTCGCCTTAATCTTGCCAGAAAACATCTTGACCCCCAACACTTTTGGGGAAAATACTCTGTGGACTGACAAGAAAGTTGAACTTTTTGGAAGGTGTGTGTCCCATTATATCTGTTGTAGAAGTAATACCAAATTTCAGAGACGGAACATCATACCAGCAGTAAAACATGGTGGTGGTAGTGTGAGGGTCTGGGGCTGTTTTGCTGCTACAGGATCTGGAAGACTTGCTGTGATAAATGGAACCATGAATTCTGCTGTCTACCAAAAACTCCTGAAGGAGAATGTCCATCTGTTCATGACATCAAGCTGAAACAAACTTGGGTTTTGCAGCAGGACAATGATCCAAAACACACCAGCAAGTCCACCTCTGATTGGCTGGAGGAAAACAAAATGAAGACTTGGGAGAGACCTAGTCAAAGTCCTGACCTGAATCCGATTGAGAAGCTGTGTGAACTTAAAAAGGCAGTTCGTTCTCAAAAACCCTCCAATGTGTCTGAACTACAACAATCCTGCAAAGATGAGTTTGGGCCAAAATTCCTCCACAGCTGTGAAAGACTCATTGCCAGTTATCACAAATGCTCGATTGCAATTGTTGCTGCTAAGGGCCCAACCGGTTATTAGCTTTAGCAAACACTATCACTTTGACTCCCTTAATAATAAAATCCTTCACTTAAAAACACATTTTGTGTTGACTTGTGTTGCCTTTGACTAACATTTCAATTTGTTTGGTGATCTGAAACAATTAAGGATGACTTAATGGAAAAAAAAAAAAGAAATCAGGAAGGGGGTAAACACTTTTTCACACCACTGTTCATTACATACTATACATACAAGTACAAACTATACACATGTAGTACATTTAAAAGAGCCTTAAAACAGGGTTCACATGTATGTAAACTGTAGGTGGTGCAAACAGTGATGCTAGTGAAATATGAATTGTGCAAATACTGGTAATACTGAAGTGACGTGTCACTATTCGAATAAAGTGAACCGTCACGTGCTGCTGAGATGTTTAGAGTGAAACATCATATAGAAACACACGCACACCTCTGTTTCTCACTAGTGCTGCCAGCTTTTCCGTCTTGTTCACCACCACTAACCACAGATGGAATAGATTATTTGTATTTACCGCACTTGCTTAGCTTTTACCTCAGCACCATCTCTGGTATCTTTATCACACCCCTTTATTCAGAGGCGGAGAAGCTCATCTCTCATGTTCCTGGTGCTCACTCATGTTTAAAAATGATCCATATTCATGTAATGCACAAACGAAACACTGCACACACAGTGGACAGTCCAGTTATGGTAATAGAAAAGAAAAGCTTTTTTAAAAAAAGAGAGGAAAAACAACCACTCCCTTAGTGCCTGGAAGTGAATGTCCATGTGAGAAGTTCAGCCCAGGATGTAGAAGGATGTACATGCATCATACAGACATGCTGCATTATCACCTGGCCTTTGGCATAGGTTTCACTATATACAGTTACCAAGTAGAATGTGGCATTTTAATTTTAGTTATTTATATAATAATGAACTTTTGAATCACTCTATAGGTATAACCTGCATCTAGCAGAGAAATAAAACTGAGAATAGCTTTTCTGTTGCAACAGAATTCATCCAAAGGACTTTTCAAGGACATTCTTCACAACAAGCAAATTGTGAAGATCCGAGTGAATGTGGGATTACCTGTGATTATGGCTTACCTAACCAAAGTGTCTACTCTGCTTTTCTCTGCACATTCTTGCTAAGCTTCTTAGACTCGGCCATGTAATCGTAGAAATCTGAGCTTATAAAATTCCGATCAGAATCTTAAACCTGCATTTCTATCAGACTGGATGTAGGAATGTGTGTGCAACTGTTGCTCTTCTGCTGCCCTTTGTACAATCGTACTTCCCATTCTCTCTCCCTCAGGTGCTCTGACTCCCACTGGGCGGCTCATGGTAGAATTTCCTTTGGATCCAGCTCTGTCCAAGATGTTGATCGTGTCCTGTGATATGGGCTGCAGCGCCGAGATCCTCATCATCGTCTCCATGCTGTCCGTGCCGACCATTTTCTACAGGCCAAAGGTTGTATATCCTTAATTTAAAAGTGCTGAGTGAAAACATTTAAAGTCTAAAATCTGTCCCTGTTCTAAATGAACCCCATGTAATTCAAGATTCGAGAGGTTTTAATTGTCAATACAGCCGTAGACACAGGACACAGTGTATTTAAAGAGTGTTTCACGCATCCCCCCCCCCCACCCTGCTGCATTTTAAAGAAAAAGAGAGAAAATCTAAACTACAAAAACAAAATATAATAACTATACATATACTTTAAAACAAAAGGGAGATCTAAAGAAATTAATTATAAACATACACTGAACAGAAAGACGAAAGACATTTGACATTTTAATGTGACAGTGCAAATGAGTGCAAAAAAAAAGAAAACATTTATTGCAAGTGATGAGTGCAAAAAAAAAAAAATCATATAATGTTATTTCCAGTAATGTGCCTTCTGTTAAATTTCTTTTTTAAAAATTTAAGTCTCATTAAAATGCTCCCATTAGGGCCGGGAAGAGGAGAGCGACCAGGTGCGGGAGAAGTTTTCCATCCCTGAGAGTGATCACCTGACCTACCTCAATGTCTACCTGCAGTGGAAGAACAACAACTATTCCAGCATCTGGTGCAATGAGCACTTCATCCACACCAAGGCAATGCGCAAAGTAAGAGAACTTGTCCGTGTATGATTCTGTTTAAATCCAGGAATTTTTGTTGCCTCTTCTCAATGCTGCTCACTGTTTGGTGAACACTGGTAACTGAGCGTCTGTTGCAGGTGCGGGAGGTGCGAGCTCAGCTCAAAGACATCATGGTGCAGCAGAAGATGAACTTGACCTCCTGTGGCTCTGACTGGGATGTGATCAGGAAGTGCATATGTGCAGCATATTTCCACCAGGCTGCTAAACTGAAGGTACCACACATGACCGCACCTTTTCCAGCATCACACTTGTTCTGAAGCATTTTGAGTTCCTCTGTAAAACTCAGTGTTATACTGTTTTTTCAGGGAATAGGGGAGTATGTGAACGTGCGTACAGGGATGCCCTGTCACCTTCATCCAACCAGTTCACTTTTTGGCATGGGCTACACCCCAGACTACATCACCTACCATGAACTGGTCATGACCACGAAGGTACTGCATCTGTCCTCATATCTGTTTGACAGTGTGTGTGTTTGTTAAATTAATTGAAAGTGGACAAATAAATGGTAAAATTCAGACTCCGCTCTCTTGCTACTCACTTTGCTCAAAATCTACTTAGTTTATACATTTTTAATATCACTTATCATTTATTAAAATTGATCCAAATAAAGAAAAAAACTAATGAAATACAAAGTAAAATTTATAAAAACTGAAGAAAAAAATACATTAAATGTAAAGATAATAATAATGATAATAATAATAATAATAATAATAATAATAATAATAATAAAGGATAAAAATGAGTATGAGAATGGGTTCCGGAGTCATCTTTATGGAGTTATTTCTTGACTCCAGATTCTGAAAAGCTGCTTTGTGATGCTAGCTGTGAAGAGAAGTAAAATTGACTTAAAATGAATATATTTTTGAATGTCCTCACTTTCATTTTGTACATAAAACCAAGCTGACCACTATGCTCTGGTTGTGGTTTGCTTTTGCAAACATGTGGGGTGATGCTGGTGTCCATGTTGCAGGAATACATGCAGTGTGTGACCGCGGTGGATGGTGAATGGCTGGCAGAGCTGGGCCCAATGTTCTACAGCATCAAGCACGCTGGGAAGAGTAGACAGGTAAGGCCCAGACTTCAGGTGCATTTTTCCCTACACTGCTGGCGTTCAGCTGAACACTCCCTCACCTCTCTATCTCTCTTTTTCATTTGCTTTCTCAGGAGAACAAACGGAGGGCCAAAGAAGAGATCACCAACATGGAGGAGGAGATGTCACTGGCCGAACAGCAGATACGTGCACGAAAAGAGGAACAGGAGAGGAAAAACAACATGGGCAGCACGAGGTACACCTCCACCTCAAGCGCAATTACGGCACGCTCATGCGACCGCATATAGAGGAGGATTTAAGACTTGCAATCAGCGCTGCACTCTTTAAAGCTGCTGTTCATGCTGTCTCACAAAACCTTAATCATCCCATTTGGGGAAATAGGCAAAAGTCTTGCAGTGCTGAAATACTAATGTTGCAATTTTGGGAAGACTATTATCACCCCCTCACACACACCCACCCTCCCCACACACTCGCCTTCCCTCAGTCTCTCAGTCCTCCTCATCTCTTCTTTTCCATGATGAGCTTTTCTCACCTCTTGTCTTCACCATAGAGGAAAAAGAAATAATATTGACTCCTTGCTGACCTCCATTACAGTAGCAATTTAAATGGCACTGATGCAGACGGGCCCAGATTAATCAGAGAAATTAATTTTGCACACATCTGCCAGCTCCACAAAAGAAAGAGATGGACTATAAAATAACACATTATTAATTAATCATTACATTTATCTCTGTATCAAGGCTTCTTACTGAGTGACGGTTCATAAGACATTCTGATGATTATATTAAGGGTGGGTGGTGTGCGAGTTTTGATTTGTGAGATTCTGAGATGTGATCATTAATGTGGTGCTCGTCTTTTTGTTCCCAATTCTGTTTTAAGTAAGCGATCGTCGGTTGCGTACCTAAGTGGCGTCCATCAAACGGAGACTGGCCTTGCCTAATCCAGGGTGTCCTGCTCTGGCCCTGGATCAGCCCAGTTTGCTGATTTCTCTGGTCAAACACACTTGTTCATTGCCCAGTGTAGTGAGTGTGTTGGAGGAGGGAAACTACCAAATTGTGCTGTCCTCCAGGCACCCCAGGTCTAAACAGACCTCTATCAGTTCTTTTTCATATTTCCCATGTCTTATGAAACGTATATAATCACCGCTACCTCAAAATCAAAAATCACTAATCTCTGTAGCATTGCTCGTCTCCATCCACTGTTGTCCATCCATAACTATACTCTCCATGCTCTTGATTGGTTTTCCTGCTCAGTCTCTTCAAAAACATCAGTACATTAATCTGTCTGCTGCTGGCGTCCTCAGTCTGCTCACAACACTGGTTACCTCATATCCTGTTTAAAATATTGCTCTCACCTTTAAAGTTCTCCATAATCTTGCTCCTCCCTCTCAGGTCTCAAAATTCTTCCCCATGTTGAAGGCAGGTCCTTGGTCCTTTAGTGACATTGCCCCCAAAGTTGGGAATTCTCTTCCTCATGATCACTCCAAACTAAAGACTCATCTTCTCAATTAAGACTTTCCTACTTTTTCTTTATTTTTCAGTGTTTTTTAAAGGTGTATGTTAAGCCTCCTTGGAATTGTGAAAGACGCTACACATATTATTAATTATAAATAAGAATAATTTGAATTTATATATATATATAGCACCTTTCTCAAACTCAAGGTACATGACCAAATAAAAATCAATATATAAATAAATTGAGTTAAGACACAAAACAGCAAATCAAGAGTAAGTGGTGGATTATTATTATTCAATTTATTTTATAATTTCAATGATAGAATTTCATTAATCAAACAATTTCTGATTAGGTCATGTCATCTGTTATTTCTATTACCTCACTACCTACCAGCCTAAATGTAAAAGCATGATGCCGTGGTTGAGAGCCATATCTAACACCAGATTTTACCCAGAAACATAGGATCAATTTGGATGTTAATTTGTCAGAAAAAATATGTTTACATAACTTGTAAAGGAAATAATGTCTGTAAATAATGAGTACATTTATTTATGGGGTTGTCGATTTTAGCATTGTGCCATATTTTTGGAATAAGATTGAAATTTAATCCCATTTTAATAGTTTTAGTTCCATAGTCATTTATTAGCTGACCAGTCAAAACAGAAAGGAGCCTTTATGGGATGTGCTTCTGATTCTGGCGTGGGTCCAGGCTTGGAGGAAGGGGTAGTGACTCAGTGAATGAAATCACTGGTGGTACAGAGGGCAGGGGGGTGGGTTGGCTGTGTGCTCTGGCTACTGGTGGCCTGTGCAGAGCAGTAATTAAAGATGATAGATCACTCTGCCACTGGTGTCAGACCCGTGCAGGTCCCTACAGAGACAAACTGTCCTTTTCTGTGTCCTTTAGCCTTTTCTTCTCTCTCTGCTACAGAATTCTTCGATTAAAGAAAATCTGTGGAAAAAGAATAGCTTTTTTGTAAAGCCCTGTGTGCATGTAGTTGTGGACGTTGTAGCCAGAGCAACAGGAAATTAAAACAGAATTGTAAGATGATTTTGGTGCACAAATGGCATAATCAACAAAAGTCAATACTGTTCTTTCCTAATATCACTTTCGTGAGGAAACTGTTGTACTTTGAAGAACTCCTCACATTCAGCCTATTGCATTAGTGTTAACATGTTGCCCTTATTACTTCCTGACAGGTCAGTGAAGATCTGCACTCCAGGCAGAAGAGAAGATGTTCCCATGACGCCAAAGCGGACTCCTGCACGTTTTGGCCTGTAGATCATCGTGTGTGTGTGTGTGTGTGTGTGTGAAAATACCAGTCACACCAAGCAGATCATCCTACATGTGGAGGGGTAGCGTCCATTTCCCTGAATGTGCATTTCCTCACACAGTCCAGCAGTAGGAGCCCTTGGATAAGGGATGTAAGTGGAAGACAAAGATCCCTCGCTCCTTTTTTGTCAGAGCCTTCAGCTTGAATTTAACACTGCTCAAATAATTTGTTTGGATTCTCAAAAAGAAGAAAGGCTGGCCTTGTTTTTTTTGTTTTTTTTTTCCGAGAGACATTTTACATTTGTATGTTTAGGTTTTTTTTGTGATATTACTCACTGGGCTGTGACCCCTGAGGTTTAGATTTTCATGTTGTCATGTTTAATGTAAGCCTAAAATATAGTTAAGCATATTTTAAAACTAAGCAGTGTCTTGTTCATTCATCTTGAACCTGATTAATGTTTAAGAATTTCAAGTTTGTCTGAATTTGTCTTCACTTTTTTGGGATTTGTTAAGCCTGCTCCTCCTAGAAAGGGTCCATCATAACGGCCGGTTGCCCAAAGCTTACTGTTGTGTTTTTAGCCACTGTAAATATTAAAACTTGACACGCAGCCACTACTCGCATGTTCACTATGATCAGCTTCTCATGTTGCATTCAGTGTGCGGTAGCAGACGGGTCCACTGGACCACGCGATAGAATAATACATGCAGGGTTATATCCTGTGCTTTTATTATGGAGGAAACAGCAGATGTGGTGTTTTTCTTTTCCTTCTTTAAATTTTTATATTAATTTTTCATGTAATGCTGAAATGGGGCCGTCACACGACTCGTTCAGTGTCTGAACAAAAATAACAAGCCGGTCCAAGTCAAATCTTGCAAACAAAATGAACTTTTAACGCATTAATTACTTCATGGTTAATGTCACTGTATCTGTGATCTATAGGGAAGTAAAAGCACCGTGGTGTGAGAAATGTTTAAATAATAATAATTTGGACATTTGTTAGCATTTCATAGTTCCATTTAAAACTGCTGTGTAAAGCTGTCTTTTCTTGCATCTCCCATATTTGCCAAGACAATATCTATGGATATTATCAAAAATGAAAATGTAATCGTTTTATTTCGAGTTATTTGTGCTAAATAAAAGTTAATTTAAAAACACTGTTAAATATTTGGAAGAATATGGTCAAATAAAAGAATTGCTTTTCCCATTGTAAAAGTCGGTCTGTCTGTCTGTCTATCCTACTTACTAATCTGCCTATTTTTGCAATTTGGGTCCAAAACCCAGGGTGGTTTTCATGCCTAATTTGGACTGTAATTAATCTGTGGGCTGTATTTCGATGCTTTGCAATGATTTCAACATTGTATTTTTTAAAATATATATGAACAATGTTCAAATTGCACCATTCACAATTTATAAAAAAAAAAAATTAAAAAGTGAATCTTACCACATGAAAAATGTGGTATTTATTTTCCAGGTGGTTCAAAACTAACATTTGAGAAGGTCTCCCAAAAAAAAGAACATGACAGTAAGTCTTTATAGCATTATGTTTTTGATATTTTTTGTGTGTGGGTGTGTGTGTGTGTCTGAAAATCTGAAGTGTTGGTTGCAGTTATTCTAGCAATAGAGGAACCTTTATAGTTTTCCTGGTTGGAGATGCACATTTCTACTGAGCAGAGCTTCGAATCCTACACACCTGAATCACGCAGTCACACAAAATGCCTGTGTAAACATTCTGAGCATGAACCTAGAAACTGCTGCACACCACAAACTGCACACTTTACCTTTTCTCATCAGATCTGATCGGCTGGATTGCTGTACACTGGACTATACAGGGATACTGTTGTTTTCCTAATGATCCCGATTCCATTTCCTTGCCATGGCATCTGAGTGAGATCTTCACACATTCCATTAAGAGCCTTGAGAAGACTGCTGTTGTAGTTTCCACTGAAGCAAAGACATGTCTGTTATCACACATGAGGGAAAGGAACATGGTGGAGGATTATAACTGACCTTTCCTTGTGGACAGTATGCACATGGTGGCGGCTCCTGAATCCATCAGGGTTTGGTAAATCCTTCTCAGAACAAAGGTGGTAGAGGAAGCTTCACAATAACTACCATGAACACTACGATGCTTTAGGGGAGCTGGACTCGAGTGCTTAAGAATGGTTAATTGTGATGTGTTTTAATGGATGACTAGTGTATGTGTTTCTTAAACGCACTACATCTGATAATGGGGTTCGGTAGTAGCTGTGGAGTCTAGGGTTTTAGTGCAGGAACTGATGACTTATCTTCATTAGTTACAGTCAAATTTGGGCAAAACTGCGCAAATCGGCACCATCAAAAAGCAGAACCATTCCGTGGACTCAGCTTTTTATCGATCTGTTCATCCTTGTTACGATTTTCCGGCTTGGATAATCGTCAAGGGAAATAATGGAGACTTGCACCAATTATTTTATGCTTGAATTGGGCAGCGGCCCATCACTTTATTAAATTTTATTTATCGAAAGCAAGTGCGCCCTCACCTGGCATAGCACACACAGAGCATTAGGCATGAGCTGAGCTGGCCGCTAATGGTGGTTCAGCCATTTCCCCCCCCAGCAGTACTCAAAATGTCCCAATTAAGTCCCACAAACAAACACACATAACCGCCCCCAAAAAAACAGTCCTAAGCCTCAGCTCCACTACAATATTTAGAAGAGTGTTTTCAATAAAAATATGAAGAGTTTTGTAAATAGGCGTCCTCTCGAACGCGTTCATTACCAGGCTCAATGAGAGAGCTCTAATATTCGTATTGTTTCAAAGTGCTTCTGCATTTTCATGCACAAAAACACTGGAACTAATTCAATTACTCACCACAGCCAAGGATTTTCAATCAGGGCCTGATCAGGCAGAAAGGTGGGCTGACATTTTCTAATTATAACGATGATCAATGATCCTCATTGGTTAAACAAAGCCACGTCCTTGCTACCGTTCCTCAGCATTGTGTGTTTTTCTACAGAATACAAATCCCTCTCGCAAGTGAACGGCGTGGTGAGAGAGGAGGTCAGCGATGCATTAATGATTAAAGAACATTAAAGAGCTGAGTGTTGACAAAGTTAGATGAGGGCCCAGCGTGGGTTTGCTTCCACAAAGCTTCTGAGAATTACAAGCTGCATGAAGGTCTTTTACTCAGCGTTGCGTTTTTGTGACAGAAATAATTCGCTGCTGATTTCGCACAGGAAAATCAGACTAAATCTGACCATGGCACCCATCTGATCTAGGGGATTTGCTTTTGCACTACAGCAGGCAGACAACTGTTTAGAAAATTATCAACTTCAGTGGCCCAGTGCTACCTGCATACTGCAGACCAGGGGTGGGCAGATCTGGTGCCCAGTGCAGTTTGGTTTGGCATTGAGGCAAACAAGTATTTGGCAGCCACCAATTCTGCAAATTGTCCCACTTAAAAAGATGAGAGAGTTTGTAATGTTCATCATAGGTTCATTTCAACTGTGAGAGACAGAATTAAAAAAAAATCCAGGAAATCACATTGTATGATTTTTAAGTAATTTATTTGTATAATGTACAGAAAATAAGTATTTAGCTCCTACAAACAAGCGAGAATTCTGTTACTTCTTACTTAACCTGTTACTCCTTCTTTAAGAAGCTCTTCTATCCTCCACTCGTTACCTGTATTAATGGCGCCTGTTTGAACTCGTTATCTGTATAAAAGACACCTGTCCACACCTTCAAACAGTCAGACTTCAACCTCCACCATGGCCAAGATCAGAGAGCTGTCTAACGACACCAGGGACAAGATTGTTCACCTGCACAAGACTGGGATGATCCGATCTACAATAGACAGCAGCTTGGTGAATAAATACAAGATCACTGACAATCTCCCTCCACCTGGGGCTCCATGCAAGATCTCACCTCGTGGGTACAAATGATCTTGAGAACAGTGAGGAAACAACTCAGAACTACACGGTGGAACTGGTCAATGACCTGAAGAAGCTGGGACCACAGAAACACAATACCAGCTATAGTGTGTGTAAACCTGGTGAAGACCTACAGGAAACATTTGACCAACAATGTACTGAGGTGAACAGGTCTGTGAGGTCCAGAATTCTTGCTTGTTTGTAGGTGCTAAATAATAATTTTGATTATTGCAAATTAAATTGATAATTGACTTTTACTTTCTGTCTCTCACAGTTGTAGTGAACCTATGATGAACATTACAGACTCTCTCATCTTTTTAAGTGGGACAACTCGGTGGCTGCCAAATACTTTCTTGCCCCACTGTAGTTCCCAAGCTCCTACACACCTGGTTCAACTCTTCTGTTAATTGTGAGGTTTAATGAGAGTATTTGAACAAGGGAACCACCTAACTGCTAAACCAGTCTTCCAGGGTTAATGCCCCATCAAGAATATGCCAGTTTACTGTAAAACTGAAGTGTCAGCTTGATGGGGCATTACTACCTGATATTTAAGATGAGTTTGGAGGTATTAAGACCAAAAGTTAGCTTGGCTTTACCAAAAGGCTTTACCATTACCAGTTAGTACCTCCTGAGGTCACAAACTTGGTTGATCTTGTTTGGTCCAAGCCTTTCGATGAGCTACTCTGGGCATCATAACTGGACACTAGAGGAATGAAACAAGGTGGTTGGTAGTTGATGGTTGGTGGCTGGTGGCTGGTTCCTCTTACTTCACATGGATGGCCAGGTGGCACCTGGGAAAGAGATGGCACCAGGAACGTTCCACGACAGCAGTGGCCTGTTTCAGTGGCATAATGCTCGCTGCTACACTGTACAATTTTGGGAATGGTATGAGGAACAGGACAAAAAGTCCAAAGTGTGGCCCATATCTTTGTCTGATCTAGAAAATGTCTTGATTTGTGGAGGTTCCACCTCCTTGGTGGTAGATCTTGCAGGGGCGGAGTTTATTTTGTGTATGCTAATGTGTGCGTCACAAGTTCTCCTTCTTAGCATGATCTTATGCAGGTGAAATCTTATTCTACACCCACTTAATTGGGACAAATCTCTGGTACTGGCTGACATTTTAAAATCCTTCTGTGTGAATGACAGTCACCTTTACAGGAGATTTCTGCTGAAGGTCTTTGTGATGATGAAAGGAATTAAAACACCCTGGATGTCACTGGGGGTGGGGGAGAAGGGATTAAGAGTAAAAGCAGACTTCTGCAGTCCTCCCAGCTGTAGACTCCACAGTGCAGCCTGACTGTGATGATTAACCGCGTTTCTAGCAATAACTCATTTATTTTCATGCATTTATGATGTGCAGTGAGAAGAAGACTCTTTTAGTTTAAAAAATCTAAATATGGATAGTTTATTTAAGACAGCTGTGGCATAAATCTTGTAGCTACTGTAAACATCTACATTATTACTGTTGGAACAAAACATTGTATTTCTATTTTTATTTCTAGGAGACTGCAAATTTTGGACATGAACTGGAAATGGGAACATCTCTCAATGAGCAGGCAGACAGAAATGTACTTTTTTACATTAATTTCCTCATTTTTATTTCACATTATTAAGGTAACACTTTTATCCAATTAATTAACATTATGCAATTAATATTATGCAAAGTTTCTTGTCCAAGGATAGTTTTATATAGATCTGAACAGTCATTTGTATAGATGTGTACACTTATTTTCAAAGTATTTCTAATACACGACATTTTTGGATTTATATATATATATATATATATATATCAATAACTTGATGCTTAATTTCTCCCCATTGTGTTAAAATAGGTGAATAAATAGTAATTGTGCATTAAAATGTGCTGGTGTTCTCTGGTGAGTGTTATTTTAACGTAAAAAATCAACATGTAGTTTGACTTTGCGGTGTCCAAACTTTGGCGAACGATGAAATATTGTTTCAATAAAGCACAGATCCCTTAAGTCCATCTCCAACCAAGCTCAGGGTTATCTGACTTTTTCCATGGCTCGCTGCTAGACCTAATAAGAGCATAAATTTGCTTGATGTAAGGAAAACATGTGTCCACTGCACTTGTAATTAAGCCTAGCTGTGTAATGGAGTTCTGATAAAGACAAGGAGTAAAGCAGGGCCTTTCTATGCTCCACTGTTTGTTCCCTTTCTCACTTTCAGTAATGAATGGCCTTCAGGGACCCAATTACATCCCATGGCCTGGTGCCGCCTGTGACTGGGGCCTGTCCTCATCTCACACCTTCCCCTCTCTCGCTGCTGATCAAATCTCCTGCTCATCACACCACGTTTCAAAAGACACTCATTACTGCAGTAAGTATGACATTCACTTTCTCGCTCGCAGCTAAAACTCACCCCCTACATTCCTAACGGGTCTAACAGTGAATGAAGACTTTATACAGCAATTCATAATTAGAGTATATTTGAATGACATCACAAGTCAGAGCAAGTTCACAAAATGTCTAGAATTTAAATATTCATTAATTGTTCAAACGACTCCAGTTGAGGTCGTAGGGAAGCTGAGGTTGATCTTAGCTGAATATGGGGACAAGGCAGATCTCACTCTGGACAGGAGGCCAACCATCACAGGGCCATACACACACACACACACACACACACACACACACACACACACACACACACACACACACACACACACACACAC
>JBBIGC010000039.1:4849272-4865439 GCA_037576955.1 Lepidarchus adonis
TTAATACAGGTAACGAGTGGAGGATAGAAGAGCTTCTTAAAGAAGGAGTAACAGGTCTGTGAGGGACAGAATTCTTGTTTGTTTGTAGGAGCTAAATACTTATATTTTGCACCATTATACAAATAAATTCTTTAAAAATCATACAATGTGATTTCCTGCATTTTTTTATATTCTGTATCTCACAGTTGAAGTGAACTTACGATGAACATTACAGACTCTCTCATCTTTTTAAGTGGGACAACTTGCAGAATCAGTGGCTGCCATACTGTTTACATAAGGCGTACACAATATCAACAGTACACATCTTAAGATTTTAAGTACATTATTGCTAATTTACATTATACATTACATTAGCCTGCATGTCTGGAGCACCTGCCCCTTAACTGTTATTGCTATTTAATACATACCACCTATGAATTACTTGCTTGTTTTAATTGCAATTTAAATTTAATAGACAATCCAACAGAACTCATTTATTCTAATCTTACACCTTTACACTGCCATGTCTCAGTGCTGAATAAATGAAAAAAGAGAGAGATAATAGAGTCATAGTCAGGGGTGTGTGGGTATGTGTAAGATAGAGCGTGGGAGAGCATTGAGAATGTCTCACATCACCACAATGACCTTTACACAAGCCTTGAGCACCTTTAATGCAGAGGAGAGCCAATAAAGGTAATGAAAAAAGCAAAGGCAATTAAAGTGGTGAGAGTGTGTGTGAAAAAGAGAGTATAAGAGAAGCAGAGAAGACACAGAGGTGCTCACACACATAGGCACTGTGTATGTGTACCAACATATGTTCCCCACATATATGCTTCATGTAGAACATACTACATATGACACAGAAGCCTCAGAATTAAAAGTGCCATCCGAGCACAAACAAAAAACACCCTCAGCCCACCCTGATTACCCCTGCTGGGTGCATTCCACACAAGTAGCGGGAATCATTACTGGCCTTGCTGTGATACAGCTGCAGCAAGAGCAATTATTTTTAAAAGACAGTGCTGAAAACTGACACACGGCACAGTGCACGGACACACACACACACACACACACACACTGGAATAATCATCATTGCTGCGGTCTGGTCTGATGGGTGGATGGGGTGGTGGTGGTGGGGGTACACCATATTTTTTTAAGCCCAAGGAGTCTGCTGACCACAAAATGACAAGGCTGCTTTTCAAGGCAAAGAGAGCGTCCACCAACAGGCAGCACTGACAGGAGGCAGGAGGACGACGCAGGGTCTGAGAAAATACTCTGGTGGGTGGTTGGGGGGAGGTGGTACCACAACTGTCACACTCCAGCCAGTGTAGCTAATCACATGCTTACACTGCATGTCCAGCAATGGCATGGAGTAAACAGACCCTATGCATTTCCATGCCACTCAGTCAGACAGAGTGGCTACTATTAATATTTTTTACTTTTTATTTTTTGTGCTCTGTGGAAATTCATCTACCCAGAGCAATGGGCAGCTACTGTAGTGGAGGTAGAGTTTAGGTGCCGGACACTTCAGCTTGTTGGATGGTTCTGGGAATCCAACCAATGAACATTCTGTCATTAACAAACTTCTGCAAACGTTAGGCCACGGATGCCCAAAATCACTGAGCAAGCCAACGGAGATGTTGGCAGGAAAATTCCCTAAGTAAATGAAATAAATAAAATAAATAAAAACTCTGAGAGGACACTCGAGGGGAAGCCATCATCCTCTGGGCTACACGGTACATTAAATGTATTCAGATCAGACTGGAGAAGTGTTATTTTATACATTAATCTTTTATTAATTATCAATATATTATATTATAATGATAATATAATATAATATCATTAAAATTAGGTTATCATAATTCCACAACATTTTACCAGTGTGAGTAACATCACATAACAACAGAGGATGACTTAAAGGTATTATTGTACAAATTTATAAAGTCTACTAAATCATTTGTGAAATAAAAAAATGCAATTGTAATTTTAGATAGCAATAATTAAATGTGTAATTACACTTTAATTTATGTGAATTAATCTGGATAACTCAAATGTCACAATTACTTCCCAAACATTTTTCTCTCATTCGATTTTTATCATCACTGATTTATTGGTGGGACACACAATTTATACCAAATCATAAACATGTGCCTCAGAAATAATTCATAATTGTAAATAAAGGTAAAACCAAGGCATTCCGTGTGTGGTTGGGGAGTAACCTCACTTCATCCTGAGAGAATCTACTATCCCGGTGCAGTTTCTGCAGCTCTCTGGTCAGCTGAGTGTTCCTCTCCTCCAGCGCTGTCCTCTCCTCTGTCTGCTGGAGCAGGCGCTGTTGCAGGTGGGGCACCTCCCGACTGTATTCAGCGTTCTACACATATGAATAAAGAATTAATTACATTAAGGGAGAAAGAATGTGACCCTAAGTCATGCACCGGCTCCATGCTCTCACTCTGGAGAGGCATGTGTTAAAGTCAGGCCTCTCCACAGTGAGAGCACAGAGCTGGTGCATGCCTGAAGGTCACATTCTCCCCCTCCTCAGCAAAATGACAAATGCTCACATGCAGCACATGACAATGGCCTTGATATAGATGTAGTTTTGCTAATGACTATTACGGGAAAAAAATTATGTCGATATGATGCAGAATTTATAGTTGAATCAGTGACTGCAATCTGTTCAGTCTCAGAAGCAGCAAAGTAAACCACAAACCATAACACTTCCACCACCATGCTTCACAGTTGGTCTGGGGTTCTTTTTCTGAAAAGCCTTTAGTCTAGACTGCTCATGTACTGTTTCTGTGGCCAGATAGCTCTACCTACATTATTCCAAAACTTCATCTAATGTTCTTTTCAAAGGTTTTGTTGATACAACCTCTTCCACGCTAACAATTATAAGAGTTAACTGCCAAGTGATTAAGTCTTGGAGGCTTCTTTTTATACATATTACATATTTACATTTTTATATATTTTATTTTTGCCAGAGAACATCCACTAACTTAGAAGGTTCTTAAAATTTTGACATTATGACATTATATACTTCTGTAGCAAAATCAGCACCAGACCCTAGATGTCAGGTTTAAATTAGACTGGATATACTTGAGGGGGTTTTCATCAATGGTACCAAATCAGTATTTAAATTTTTTAGACTCAAAGGTGTGATAAATTTAAGAGTGAGCTTACTTTTTTCATTTGACTCATTTTATTCATTTAAATTTGTCATTTGTTAGTGTAGTATACCTTTTTTGTAGGCACTGTATGAATGAGGGTGAAATGTTTGCTTGTTCAAATACACTATCTGTCAAAAGTTTCCAATTCAATTGAGTGGGAAAGTGTGTCCAAACTTTTGATTGGTAGTAAATCAACAATTTCCATTGGATGTACTTATGTTTTACATGCCATACAGAGTATAGAGTGCAGAGCAATGGAAATGGCAACACATGATATCTCAATTTACCCACTGTGTGTAATTTATTGAAGCATATCACTTTTATCTGTAGGTGCTGTATCAAAGAATATAGATCAGTTCTGAAAAAATAGTTTCCATGAGATTTACTTATCTTTGCTACATGACTGTATATTTGTCTTTTTAGTCCATTCATTCAAGTGGTAAGGAATATTGTTCCTTGTTTTTCTGATAGAACTAAGACAGGATCAGTCCTAGTTTCAGGTCATTTTTGTCCTGCTTGGAACCATCAGAATAACTATAATTAACAGTTTAAGAAGAATTGGCCTTATTAGCCTATTAAGTGTAAAATATGAGCAAAACACTTATAATTTAATGGCACTAGCATTAGCTGGCAAAAATCATTTATATTAATCAACAAGTCAACATAGCATTATTACTCACAGGGGCTTTTATGTAATAGTGCTTAGGGACTTTTTCTTCACCTGGAAAAGTAAAAACGCACTAAACGGGTGTTGGCTCAAGCTGCAAGTGAAAAAGACCCTTGAGTGCTATTATGTTTTGAGCCCCCACCAATCTTGAGCAGTTACCAACAACCGCAAACACATAACCTTCAGGCCTGGGCCAATGGAAGAAGGACAGCTCCAGTTTTCTGGTGCCAAAGGTTGTGGTGTTTCGTGTAGTGGAAAAAGGCCAGTAAGATGAATGCAAATAGTTGCATAAAAGTGAATGATGACTGGTTTTGGTAGATAAATACTAACGGTATAAGTATGCTTCAGGGGAAATGAAAACTGCAAAAATGTGGAGTATAAACACTGCAATGCTCAGACCTCTTGGCTGAGTTTTTCTAGGTGGACATCTCTGCTCTTCAGCTCGCTCCTGCACTGCTGCAGCTCAGCTCGCCTGCTTGCTTCTTCCTCTTGCAGCCTGAGGATGGCACTCTGGAGCTCAGACACGCGCTCTTGCAGGGTGTTTGTCAGCCGCTCCTGCTCAGTCAGCTACACACACACACACACACACACACACAGAAAGCAAGACAGACAGCTGACAATCAGACACAGCATATCAGCCGTCTCCATCATGTGTAACAGCAGAGGCATGAAAGCGTTAGATAAAGTTGACAAGAGCAGAAAGATGGAAGCCACTGTGGGCAGATTAGCCTACATGGGTGGGCAGATTAGAGATAGATTCCTTTATGCATGGCAGATATTAAACTGGGATTAGGGAGATTAACTTCCAACTGTAATTGAGCGAGAAACTTTTGCATCAGATGTATGAAACTTTTTCCCAGATATGCAATGTGTTTAGATTTAATTTTCTAACAGATGAATGGTCCATAGATTGCTGTGCTGCGCTCCTTCAGCACGAAGAAGAAAAATCCATTTCGTCAGGTTTGGGCAGAATCGTTCTCTGGGACGTTTGGAAATAATGACTATTTTTTGAAGCACAAATTCAAGGGAAACTAATTGATTTGATATCAAATTGCTTGACTGGTTGGGTAACAAAGCGGAACTGCTCCATCCCTGCAAAGCGAACTGATAAGCCGCCAAGGCTACTGCTAATGCTAAGCGCTAATCCCCATGCTACATCTGATTTCCTCATATAAACTTTTTATTGACTGTCAACACTACTTGTACACTTAGCATCATTAGAAGGTACTGTCCATATTATTATATATCATTTTATTTATTTATTTTACTTTATTAATCCTGAGGGAACATTAGCCTCTGCCTTTTATCCAGTGATCACACATACATGAAGAGTGGAGGGCAGCACCTAAAGGGCTGTAGGGGCCTTGCTTAAGGACAGCTTCTGGGATTCAAACCCACAACCACCTTTGGTCACAAAACCACCACTTTAAACATTAGGCAACAACTGTCCCATAGTATGCATGCAGTTGACAAAATTCTGTGGCTAAATATTGTAGTGAAATGTACCCTTGAACATTCCAATGACTGTCTAATTACAGGATTACAGGAAAAAAGAACAAGAAAAACAATACAACTAAAAGCACACGAGCTGTGGAAATGGCAACACATGATATCACAATTTACCCACTGTGTGTAATTTATTGAAGCATATCACTTTTATCTGTAGGTGCTGTATCAAAGAATATAGATCAGTTCTGAAAAAATAGTTTCCATGAGATTTACTTATCTTTGCTACATGACTGTATATTTGTCTTTTTAGTCCATTCATTCAAGTGGTAAGGAATATTGTTCCTTGTTTTTCTGATAGAACTAAGACAGGATCAGTCCTAGTTTCAGGTCATTTTTGTCCTGCTTGGAACCATCAGAATAACTATAATTAACAGTTTAAGAAGAATTGGCCTTATTAGTCTATTAAGTGTAAAATATGAGCAAAACACTTATAATTTAATACCAATAGCATTAGCTGGCAAAAATTATTTATATTAATCAACAAGTCAACATAGCATTATTACTCACAGGGGATCTTCTTCACCTGGAAAAGTAAAAACGCACTAAACAAGTGTTGGCTCAAGCTGCAAGTGAAAAAGACCCTTGAGCGCTATTATGTTTTGAGCCCCCACCAATCTGTTGTTGCCTAATGTTTAAAGAGGTGGTTTTGTGACCAAATTGGTACTTGTCCAATTTTGAAGATCGTAGCAGATTATGGGCAGGGTTCACTCTGGACATGACATCTGACCCATAAGGGACAGACAACCATGTCACAGGCACTGGTCTAGTGAGATGTGTGTACATGAGCCATATTCTCATATCCCCATAAGTGGGGAATCTAGAACAATACCGTCCTGAAGGACTGCCCCATATAATAAAGAAATCCATTTGATTTGCTGGGGGCGATTTTTCCTGGTATGGTTTGGTTCCCCCAAAGGGTCCCAAAATCAAGTCAAGTCAATTTTATTTCTACAGTTCTTTTTACACCTGACGTCACAAAGCAGCTTTACACAATCTGGGTCCGAGGCCCTGTGGTGCAAACCAAACCTGACTGAGTCAAGAAAAACTCCCTAAACTAAACATTGTCTGTAAAAAGTAATTGATTTGTGTTGGGCGCAGGTTTGGTGATTCCCGGTCAATGCCTCCGGCCACTGCATGGATCTCTCAGCAGCAGCACTTTACCACTGATTCTGGGCTTCCACAAGTAAAATGGTAGAAACAGTGACCAAACACACGGACAAACATGCACAGTTCACTGAAGTAATTTTATTTGTACTGATTCTAATATTAGTGATCTCAAAATAAAAAATTAAAAACACTCACTGCCTATCTAAACAACACATACATTTACATTTCTTTTGCCCAGTACTTTAAATATGTGTATGAGTGTGTTGTGTGCATGTGTGTGTGAGAGAGTGTGCAGACCTGTTTTCTGGTTGCTTCCAGATCAGTTTTGAGCTGCTCTGTTTCTGCCCCTAGTTGTCTCTCTCTCTGGCTGATGCTCTGTGCCCAGTCCAGCTGCTCCCTCTGCCTGTTCTGCTCCTGTGCCATCTCCTCTCGCAGAGCCTGAGTAGCCTCAGCCTTTTCTTTCAGCTGAAACACAAAAAAACACACCTTTCCACAGTGCTCCTCCAACACAGCGCTAACACCAGTCAATACTGATCAATACAGCGGATCATGACTTCTCAGAAGGCACTGAAGAGCATCTTGCTCAATAATCTGGCCATTTAAAGCCTGAGCAGCAGTGGCTGCAGTGCCCTTACCTGCTCCTGCAGCTGTGAGACCGTCTCTTTGCTGCTGGACAACTCCTCCTGGAGCATCTGGTTCTCCTGCCGCTGCCATGAGGCTTCCTGCTGGGCCTCAAGCTGGGCCTGCCTGCTGCCCCTGCCCTCCTCCCTCACCTGCTCCAGCAGCCCACTGCAACAAGGAACCAGCCGCTCAGTGACATTCACTCTGTTACAAATATGAGCAAGAGAGAACGGGCTGAACTTGTGTGTTTAAGAATCTGTTCTTTTATTCATGCTTATCACACTGTAGTCACTTCTTTCCGTACATAACGCTCTCTCTCCCTCTCTCTCTCTCTCCCTCTCTCTCTCTCTCTCTCTCTCTCCACTGCTTCAGCAATCAAAGGGAAACTTCTTAACTGGAGCACAACGCCATGCGGACAGAAAAAAGGCAAAGGGGAAGGAGGGGTGTTGGAGATAATCAGACAAGGCAACCTTAAACATTTAATGAGCGAGCAGTCGAGCTAATTATGAGAGTGGGGGCGGTGGATGAGCACGGATGCATGAGGAGCACGGGTGATGGAATCAGGAGAGGTGGCCAGAGAATGTTTACAGTCAGGTGAAGCAACTAATCCAATCCCAAATCTCTCTTTTTCTGCTCTCTCTCTCTCTAAAAGAAATCAACTCAAAGTCACCACGGCATCCAAAATCACTTTACGGACGGACACACTTGGCCTAAAGACAAAAGATAGTGGTGTGGATCCTTTTCTGAGCTGTATGGCGAATACTACAAATGAATGGAGTGAGAGAGGCAGAGAGAGAGAGAGAGGGAGAGAAGAGACAAGAGAAGAAAGAAAGAAAGAAAGAAAGAAAGAAAGAAAGAAAGAAAGAAAGAAAGAAAGAAAGAAAGAAAGAGTTACAGTGAGAGAAAGACAGAGAGGAGGAAGAAAGAGAGGGACCGGAGAAGACAGCAAGAAAAATTCAAAGGCAGAGAGAAAAAGAAAGAATGAGAAAGACAGTGACAGAAGGTTAGAGAGGGAATAAGAGACTGTGAGAGGAAATGGGAAGGAGGAGAGAGAGAGAGAGAGAGAGAGAGAGAGAGAGAGAGAGAGAGAGAGAGAATAGGAAAGAGCAAAGAGAGAGAGAGAGAGAGAGAGATTGGGAGAGAGAGGTTGAACCACACTTTATTTACAGCCGCACAAAATATTATCCATGGCTCCTCACAATCAACCGACAACTTACACATGTTAAAAAACCCACACAATAAAGAAATTATAGAAATTTATAATTTAGAACTAATACTAAAAAGAAAATAAAAACATGTAAAAGAAAAAAAAAAGTAAAAAGTGAGAGAGGGGTGCATTAAACAACCCACGCTACATGCACTTTAAGCAGTAAACATTAATATCATTAATAACATTAATATATATTAATATATATAAAACCGCTTATATATAAACACCTTACATTTAAAACCGTACAGTACAGAGAAAGAGAGCGAGAGAGGAAAAAGGAAAGAGCAGAGAGAGATATATTTAAAGTTGAAAGAAAAACATGAACAGTGGGCAGAATAATGTTGATTTCCATGAACTAAACTCATTCAGAAGTTCAGTACAGACGGTGGAGAAATTGCTGCATCCAAACTTCAGTAACCAGAACACACTACAGTATATAACACTCAACACACTGACCCAGGAGCTCAGACCTAAACCCAGTCTCCTCTGGTTCTGAGACTAACTCACTGTCCCGTTCATCGAACCATCAGCACAAAAACACACATCTGGGACTCACACAGACACCAATCCGGAGCAGTTACGGGCTGAGTGACCACAGTGTGACCACAGACCACAAAGCACTTGAGGGAACACACTCTGCTTTTCACTGGCCCTTATTAATAAAAATAAAATCAAATATAAAATACAAACATTTTAAAAGATAGATTTCACTGAGCGGTGGGGAAGATGGAGCTGATCCCAGCTGAATACAGACCCAAAGCAGGGTTCACTCTGAACAGGAGGACAACCCATCTCAGGGCATCACAGACAACCACTGACACACACACACACACACACGGGAAATGTAGAGCAGCCAGTCGACCTAAACCACAAGCCTTTGGACAGTGGGAGGAAACTGGAGCACCCGGAGGAAACCCACACAAACACAGGGAGAGATCGTACGCTCCACAGAGTGAACCCAGGACGAGGCGACATCACAACATCATATTAAAATTATAAAATAAAAAACATAAAATTTAAAATATTAAATATACATTTAAATATGTCTTGTTTTTCTGTATGCTACCTATTTATTTTTGATTACCGCATTTCACCAACGATAGGCCGCCTGACGTTATAGGCCTCCCCATTCTATAAGTCACAGAAAATGCTCATTTATGTTTTTAAACTTTAAGATAAGTAACTGCATAATTAGAATTACTGAAATTATCAAAATTTGTTTTCATGTTTTTAGATAAACCGCCCTATTTAAGCAAACAGCACCCGACACCAGGTTTGTAAAAGTCATGTATACGCCGTGGCCTATCACTGGGGAAATACTGTGTATATATATTTTTGTTAGTATTAATAGTATTCTATTACAGCTGTCTTGTTAATATTTTCCCCCCAAAATGATGTTATTAATGGTACTTTGCTAGAAGTATTATTAAAGTGATTATAAGGGTCTGGTCAAAGTTACATTTTTGCCATCAGCACCTATGTACACGTACATAGTAACATGAGACAATGTTTCTTCATGAACCACAGTTCAGAATAAATTATGTTCGGCTTTAACTTTCCTGTACTTTGCTCTTGAAAGAGTCGCTCCACTGAATCCAGGCTGTTGGTGGTGAAGTGGTTACTTTAGGAGGTCACTTCTAGCATAGGTGGGTGTGGGAAAGTAAGCTGAGAGCTTCTCTCTCTCTCTCTCTCTCTCTCTCTCTCTCTCTCTCTCTCACACACACACTTCCTCTTTCTCCATTGACAAGCTGGCCACAGTAACAGCTAATCGATCCCTCGCAAGATCCCCCAGCACACACTACGCTTGGTGATCAATATCCCCGGCAATTAGAATCCCCTATCTGCATGGCTGCAGGGACCTCACGGCGTCTCTACGGCCCACAAACACCCAATTTAGTCCTTGGCCTATCACTTAATTACTAAATCTCCCGTAATGCGTATTGGCAGGCGGATGGCGGCGCTTAGCGGTGGCCTCGATGGCTGACTGAACAAGAGACCTTTGGCAAGGTGCTGGTTAAGATGCTTTACTTGCTGCCGTTTAAACATCTGATCTCACACGGGGGCCATGACCTGCGCGCATCCAGCCCACCCACACATGGCAGCGAAGGAAAGATCGCACTCTGGGGATGTAGAGCCAAAAACCACTCACTGAGCCAGTGCCACACTTACTGCCAGAGTGACTGCATGTGTATGGACGTGAGGATAATCCACTGAGGAGCTTCAGCACTTAACATAGCAACTGAGTCTTTCTGGTCTCTTCAAGTGAGGTGACTGAAATCTGTGGTGTGAGAAATATGGATCCATCAGCTTGTGGTGGCCCTGCTGGCAGGTCTGCTGCTAAATCTCTGCACCCGGGGACTACATTCATTAGCTCCAGTGCAGGTGCACTTTAACTTTCCTGAGTAGCCCGACAGCAATTATGTCCAGCACTATGACAGCTCAGGTCTGGTCTCTGCTTCTGGTAGAGGTCAGGGCTAAGAATTAATTCAGTGGTTGCTGCTCAACAGAAAATGTTCAAGACTTGAACTTGATGGTGTTGAGGCGAACTGCTTAAAACAGTGTAAACAAATATATAAAAAATATACAATAGAACTACGGCCCTGTCCAAATATTGATTAAATGAGTCGCCTACACATGGACAAAATTATTGGTACCCTTACATTACAGAAAGAAAAACATACAATTATCACTGAAATTCAGAATTAACAAATAAAAATCAGACATTGCTTTAGAATTGTGGTCCAACAGAATTATTCTAATAAACTAATTAATAAAACAGGCCTGGACAAAAATGATGATACCCATAGAAAAGACTGAAAATCCTTTATAATTATATAATAATAAGTTAAACTAATATGTGTCCTGTAATTAGCATCACATATGTCTTCAAGCTTGCGATTAGTCAGTCTGCCTATTTAAAAGTAGTCGCTGTGCTGTTTGGTATTATGGTGTGAACCACACTGAACATAGATCACAGACAGCGAAGGAGAGAATTGTCTCAAGAGATTAGAAAAAAACAACACTAACACAGATATAAATCCTATGGAACATCTGTGGAAGGAGCTGAAACATGCGTCTGGAGAAGTCACTATTCAAACCTGAGACAGCTGGAGCCGTTTGCTCACGAAGAGTGAGACAAAATACCTGTCGACAGGTGGAGAAGTCTCATTGAGAGTCACAGGAATCGCTTGTTAGCAGTGATTGCCTCAAAAGGTTGTACAACAAAATATTAAGTTAGGGGTACCATCACTTTTGCCCAGGCCAGTTTCATTAGTCTGTTTAGAAAAATTCTGTTGGACAACAATTCAAAAGCAATGTCGGATTTTCATTTGTTAGTTCTCAGAAAAGTGTTATGTATTATTTCTTTTATCAGTTTTTTTCCCATGTCCTAGAGAGACTATATTTACATCTTTTCAATTACAAAATCACCCAAACCTGTTTTATATATATATATACAGTCATAATATATACACAATGAATGTTCAGCCCCAGTGTGTGTGTGTGTGTGTGGGTGTGTTTGCTCTGTACCGGCAGTCTTGAAGCTCCTGCTCTGTGGAATCCAGTTTTGGCTGCAGTCTCCTGAGCTCAGCCTGTAGCCTCCTCTGGCTCTGCTCAGCCCGCACCACCTCACCCACCCGCTCCGCCAGCTGCTCCTGCGCCCGCTGTTGGCCTCCTTCAAGCAACAGCACCTTCTCCTCCAGCCGGGCCAGTTCCTGAGCTGAACACACCACAGTACCACAAAACATCAGTATTGTGATTATACGGCTAATGTGGGTATAGAAAAGATTCACCCCCTTAAAAAGATTTATTTTCTTGTTGTCGTTTTTGCTTTACAGCCTTAAATGAAAAGACACAGCTTTACATTCAAGTATATATCACACCTGCAGTTTAAAAAAATAAGATGAGACATATTTTAATAATAAATTAATAAATTATCACACATCTCCTTTACAATATTTATAAACTCATTTATGTGTAAGTAACCACCATTTGCATTGCAGACCATGGTTACTGGCTTCCACTTCTGATCAATTGTAATCAGTGTAATAAGTGAAGAATAAAAACAGCTGCTTCTGCATTTCCTTGACTATGAAGCCACTTCCAAAAGATCTCTGGGATAGAGTTGTGGACAAACAGAAGCAGGAGATGGATAAAAAAAAAAAATCAAAGGTTTTATCAATCCCTAGGAGCATAGTAACGTCCGTAATGAAGAAGTGGTAAGTGTTTGGTACTACTAGGGCCCTCCCTGGATCCGAGTGTCCCTCCAAACTGGGTGGAAGAGCAAGGGGAACACTGGTAAGAGAGGCTATCAAGAGCCCAATGGCGACTTTGAAGGATTTTATGGCAAAAAGTGGTCATTTTGTGCAAGTTACAGCAATTTCACAACTGTGGCTTGTTCAGGAAAGCCACATTAAAGCTTGTTTGAGCTTTGCCAGAGTGCACCTTGAAGATTATGATCAGATGAGACCAAACAACAGGAACAACAGCCCGTAAGGCATGGAGGTGGCAGCATCTAGTCATGGGGGTGTTTTTCTGCCTCAGGGCCTGGGGGAATTGGTTAGGGTAGAAGGAAAAATGGATGTGGCAACATATCATAAAATTCTCCAGAAAGATGGGTGAAGCAATCAGTAAAATTGACCACACAGTGGCTGAAGGAGAAAAAGGTGAATGTTCTCTTGGGGCCCAGTCAGAGTCCAGACCAAACTCCCATTGAAAATCTGTTGAAAGATTTGAAGATAATAGTCCACCAACGCTCACCATCCAACTTGACCGAACTCGAATAGTTCTGTAAAGAAGATTGGTATCTATATGTGCCAAGTTGATAGAGAATTATCCCAACAGACTCAAAGCTGTTATTAAAGCAAATGGTGGTTCAGCAACATATTGACATTGGGGTGATCCTTTATCAATCACAGTATGCCTTGTTTTTTTTATTTTTTAATGATTTTTCTGAACTGTAGCCGTGATACAGTTCAAATCAAAAGTTTAACACCACTTGACAAATGACAAAAAAAAACATATGTTGCATGACTGGATCTTAACAAGGTTCCATGTAGAGCTTCAGCATGTTACAGTGAGACAAACATTTTTTATATTTATTGAAAACAACTCTTTAACAGACTGTTTTACAGCTGATCAAAAGTTTAGGACCACACCTCCAAAAAAAAACCCCATAAACCCCCCAAAACAGAAAACAAAGTTCCAAACGTTATCTCAGTGATGAGCAGCTCCATCGTTACTGCTGATCACTTCATGCTTGATGCAGGTGTTTCCATGAGGTGAGTGAGAACATTTCTCCTAGTGGTTAAGACGCCGTACGAAGGACATCAACTGTCTGGAACTGGTGTCCATTTTTGTAAACTTCCCTTCCCATTCATCCCCATAGGTTCTCAACTGGATTTAGATCAGGGGAACATGCAGGATGAGTTCTTCACTGCTTCAGGACCTGGAAGACTTGCTGTGATAAATGGAACCATGAATTCTGCTGTCTACCAAAAACTCCTGATGGAGAATGTCCAGTTCTCCTGTTCATGACCTCAAGCTGAAATGATTTTGGGTTCTGCAGCAGGACAATGATCCAAAACACACCAGTAAGGAAAACAAAATGAAGACTTTGCAGTGGCCTAGTCAAAGTCCTGACCTGAATCCTGTTGAGATACTTTAAAAGGTGTTTCATGCTCGAAAATCCTCCAATGTGGCTGAACTACAACAATTCTGCAAAATTCCTCCACAGCTGTAAAAGACTCATTGCAACTTTAGGGGGCAATCACTTTGTCACACAAGACCATGTAGTTTGGGATTTCTTTTCCCTTTAATAATAAACTCCTTCACTTAAAAACTGCATATTGTGTTTACTTGTGTTGTCATTGACTAATATTTAAATTAGTTTGATGATCTGAAACGTTTAAGTGTGACAAAAATGAAAAAAAATTAGAAATCACTTTTTCACACCTCTGTACATCATCAGTGGTGTTAATGTTATGGCTGGTTTGTGTATGTCACTGCTGATCTGCATTATCATCATATAAAGCCCATGTCTCTACAAATCGCCCATGAAAGCATACACTAACTCTGCCCAGAACTGAACACCACCTCTACTATTGTGTCCATGTCTGTTGTAGTCAGCCCAATCTCCCTAGTGCCCTGTGTAAAAGTGTGTGTGAGAAAGTGTGTGTTTGACATGGCCTGAGGCTCTGAACTGATGGGTTGTTTCATTCTAGACTAGCCACTAAGGCTGCTGTAGCCCCATGCAAACAGGTGATTGGCTCCCTTAGCTTATTAAAGCTAGCCCTGAAGGCTCTCCTGCCACCAAAGACCCTCACATCACACACACACACACACACACACTCAACTATGCTCTTTTACACGTATACATTCTTTAATTGTTTGCTACTTTCCCGAACAACAGACGGCCCAAAGACCACAAAATCCACTGAAAAGGTGTGAGAAGGGAGTAATCTACTCTTTCTGCCCACCCACCACTCTGGGGAGGCCTCAAATGTCAATTATGTGACATACAGATGATATATTGCTTAGTCTATAAATTATGGCTATTAGCAATAATACTGATAAATTGACTTTTTGTGGCCATATTGTCACCAAGAATCAGATCCTCCAAAACCTCCCACTGGGGAACGTCACTCTGCTGTAGGGCTACACAATATACTGTCTCCATCTTTCTCACTGCAATACTGCAATACAAAAGGCCATGATATGCAAATGAGCCTCTAACCAAGTTCAAATAAAGGGGCAGGGCTAAACTGTTGAGGCTAAATAAGGAAATATATGTAAATGTTTCCGTTTCGTGAAGTTCTTAAAGCTTAGTTTTAATATATGGGCTGTAGGTGAGGGAAGTAAAGCTTTAACAATACTTACATACTTCAAATCTTTTTACACAAATGTGATATGAGCCCTTTAATATATAAAAAACATTTTAATCGCAATACGACGCTGTATAATCACAATACTGATATTTTGTCCACACTCTGATGTATACATGTGTATATAAAATGCTTTGGCATAACATTAAACCTACTGAAGAATGAAATAAACAGCACAGTCAGTTCTTGAAGTTGATGTGCTGGATGGAGTGTGTTCACAATGACTGGATAGAGCATCTCCAAAAATGCAGGTCTTATTAGGTGCTGCTGGTCTACAGTGGGTAGTACCTGCCAAAAGTGGTCAAAGGTAGGATAAACCGCCAACTGGACACCAGTACTCCCACTGATGGATGCAGGGAATGGAGGTCTGGTCCCATAATGAATCTAGAGCAGCACAAATTGCTGGCGAGGAGACTTTAAAAGATGTCAGAACACACAGAGCAGTGAAGATTTCTGTGTATGGGGCTGGGTAGCCAAAACCCGGGCACAGTGCCCATGCTGACCAGTGTCCACCTTAAATCTACTACTAGGTTCACATAGGAAGCCACTGCTAGAGCTTCAGCTGCATGAGTCACATAGACATCAAGCATAAAGGGGATGTGTTGTGCTTAAAAGTCTGTGATTATTAATCAATAAATTCTCACCGCTGTCTCTGCAGCTGGCATGGGCCTCCTTCAGCTCATCACGCAGCTGGAGCACCTGTGCTTTGAGAGCAACACACTCATTCCCTTTCTGCCTCCTCTCTTTCCTGGCATTGCGGAGGTCCGCCTCCAGGGAACGCACTGTGGCAGCCTGACTCTCCACCTCTGCCGAGCGGCTATGGATCTTGTCCCGCGCCTGCACCAGGTCAGCCTCGGACCTCCTCAGGAGTGCGTCTCTTTTCTGCACAGCCTGCGAGAGGGGGCAGGGGGCAGGGAGGGGGCAGTGGAGTAAGGTACAAAAGGAAAAGTTGGTCCCACTTTATATTAAGTGTCTCTAATTACTGTGTAATTACACATTAACAATGCATGTAACTACAGTGTAACT
>JBBIGC010000039.1:4883061-4896051 GCA_037576955.1 Lepidarchus adonis
GGGGGGTGGTGTTAGTCGTTTGGGGGGGGGGGCGTTTTGGGGCTTTCTTTGCCCTTCAGCAAAAATGAATTTTCCAATTGCAGTTAGTTCTGCCATGAATAAATAAACAAATGAATAATTGAGAGAGCGACATAAATAAATAACATGACAAACATTTCACCGGCACTCATAAGTATTCTGCAGATAACTGGAGCTGCATGCTAATGATAAAAACAGAACGTGGGAGCAGGTTCCTTTGCATTATTCACCGTTCCCTCGCAAAAAAAAAAAGCAGGCAGAAAATAAATAAATAAATAAATAAATATATAAAAATACCTCTCAAGGAACTCAGAACATCTACTCGGCGTTGAAGTGACAGCCCTGTCCCATTTATGACGTGGAAGGACACTCGGGCAAACAAATAAGTGACCAGTCAGAGATGAATAAATAAAGCAGAGGAGGATTTACTGCTGCTTCAATTGACAGGTGATGCAAAAGTTAAGCTCAGAACTCTGGAAGGAGAGAGGTGAGGCACATGAACTATCTTTATTCCTGAGAATGTGTGTGTGTGTGTGTGTGTGTGGTGTAAGAGCTGGACTTGCAGTGCCCTTGATCTTACCCTTACTGAGGTCTGCAGAGGCCTTCAAATGCTCTGGAGAGCTTCAGGTAATGCTATCTGGCTCACGAAGGGATGAGTTATCATCTACTCAGCCTCTCCATGCTTCACTGTACAAATACATATATGTACAGTACATTGAATTTCAAAGCCATCAAGAAGATGCAGCTACGCCTACAAGGCCTCTCTACTTTCCTCTGCTCACTTTCATGCCGCGTTTGCTGTGAGTGCTCTTCAGATGAACGAGAGGCATGCTTGTATAACCTTCTCATGTCTGCACTCTCCCTAACACAATGACACGTGCTGTCGAGGACAGCGAGAAATGAGTGTGGTTATTAAAGGCACCCACCTCATGCTGGGTGGAGGTCAGATGTTCCTGAGCAGTCCTAAGCTCTGCACTCAGCCTCAATGCTGCCTCGTCCTTGTTGGCCACCTAAAGCACAAAAAAGGAGATTTTGCATTACAAGAACAACCCGCTCTACTTCTATACAGATTTGTGTTCAATGACTTACAACAGCAAACACTGCATTGTCCATAATAGAGAAGAACAATTTAACCATGCAAAGAACCACTTATGCAGTCAAATTAGCAGCTAAACATTAGCACTACCTTTTCTAAAGAAAAAACCCCAGAATTGTCCATTTAAAACAACATTTCTCAACACAATTTACAAAGAATTAAGATCTTTCATCATCTAGAGTGCACAGCATTGTGAAAAGATTTAGGAAATGCAGAGAAATCTCAGTCCCTATAGGTCAAGACTAGAAACTACTGCTGAATGTTCAGGACCTATGAGCCGTTAGAAGGCCCTGTATGAGAAACTATGATAGTTATAGCCACATTCATTCAGAAGTACTGTGGAAAACCATTGCCACCTAACACAGTCCACTAATGCATCAAGAAATGCAACCTGAATAACTATTATGCAACGGGAAAGTCATACATCAGTTCTGACTTTTTTAAAGAAAAACACGATTTAACTGCATTAGTATTATGATTATTAAATGAATAATATAATACTAATAATTATAATTACTAATACTATAATTGGGTAAGATGAGTCATTGGAAGCAGAATCAAAATCAGAATCCGAATCGTGTTTATTGGTCAAGTATGTGAGTAAACACACACAAGGAATTTGATTCTGGTAGATGGCGTCTCTCAAGCACAGCAGTAAAAAAACAACAACAATGTGTAAATATACAATGAAAAGAATACTGAACAAATATAATATACAAAAATATACAATATGAATAGGTGATATGGATTTATATTTATAAATATAAGATAAGTGTTAACAATATATATAAGTGTATTTTTATATATAAAATAATATGCATATACTATTTATAATTATAAATATATGTATGAATATGAATATACATGTGTATAAATGAACACTTATCTATAAAATATAATAAAATATTATATAAATAAATATAAAAAATATTTATATTTATATAAATATAAATATAAAAAAATGTGATGCGGACCCTCGTCCTCTACTGTGTTCATTGAACAAATAGAACGTGTGTTAACAGCAGTATTTTTTAATCACATTCAAGTGAGATTGAGGTGAAACATTATTATTGTCAGCTTTAAATATAATATAGAATAAATCTTTCTCCCTGTACTTTTAGGGCATCTTGCAGCAGTCCACTCGTCGTCCCTCATTTCAGGCTTTTCATTTCATATCATGACCCCTAAACTTTTCATAATTGCTCCTCTGCACTTTCAGGTCTGAACTTAAGACCTTTGTCTTCAATTAATATTTTTCTTTTACTTCTCCTGCTTGCATTGCCCCCATTTTGTAAAAGTTTCTTGGCACTATATAAACGTAATATTATTCGTATTATTTTTATATTATTGTTTGCATTGTTCAATTATTTTTTCTCTAAGATGAAAAAACATTTAACCCATTAAACCCAAGACCCATTTATGCAGTTCAATGTATAACTATTGCCTTTTCTAGAGAGAAACACCTCTGAATACTCTCTTTTAAGGATGTATGGCTGAATTTCATATGATGTGGACAATTACACTCCTGTTCAAAAGTTTGGAGTCACTGATTTCAGTAATATTTGTCTCAAGTGGAAGTTATGATTTATTGTTGGATGATGTTCGTCAAACTGGCTACAGTGAAACATTGCTACAGTGGTGTGGTCATGAGCCCAACCCTTGCTTTAAGCAAAATTTCCACACTTTTTGGTTGATATTTTGTAAATATGAACAAATTCTGAATTTGATGCCTGCAAAACACTCAAAAAGGTGACAGAGGAAAATAGGAATGAACAGTCTAACGAATGTTCACACAACACAACAATGAGGTGGACGTGTAAAAGATTAATGTATAATAATTGGATATAAGATCTTGTCCACACGACCGTCTAAGCATTTGACGTTTGTGGCATCAGATGAGCGCTGATTGAACTGTCACAGTGTTTCTGCATGAAGTGAATCTGACCGTTCACAAGGGCTTTCAGGACCTGTGTTTGGTTGGCTGTATGTTCGGATGGCATCAAAAAAACGTTGCATGTCTCGTTTTTTTGCCGTCAATTTCTGCCAAAATCCTGATGAGCACAAAGAAAACCCCTGTACTGTGTCTACATGTCGTTAAACTACGATTTCTTCACAACATTTGAAGTCAGAGGGTGAACCCACTAGCAGCGGTGAGGTTTTCTTTGCCTACATCTTGTATCAGGAGGCTTTATAACATCACTGTGTAACTAACATCATGAGAGAATTGTCAGACAGTTAAAAAGTATATTTCTCAACATTATATTACAAAGAATTCATCATTTACAGTACATAACATTGTGAAAAGTTCAGGGGATCAAGAGAAATCATCAGTCCCTGTAGAACAAGGTCAGAAACTACTCATCTCACATGGACTGAAAGCTGTGAAACCTCTCGCACTGTGCTGGAGTGAATTTCAGCTTGTTTTTGGGGAACAACAGAAGTCACATTCACTACATCAGATTAAATGGACCAAACAGTCTGTTAACACTGACAGGTGCAATAGCCAACATCTGTGATGCTATGGGAGTCCCCAAGGTAAAGGTGATTAGCAGACGTATGAAAGTAATAATGATGCAGATGTGTATATTGGGCTTTTAGAGACACTTTTCCATCAAGATCTGTGTCCTATTGTCTTCTATCTTTTTCCACAGACTGTTGAGCAGCTGAGGTCTTATATTAAGTCAAAATCTTCCTAAAAGATTAAACAGGGAAATGTGATGTAGCTCAATGCTAAAGACAGAGAGTGAGTTAGAGATGTTAAATTCTAAATTTGTTTATATTTGGAAAATACAATTCAGTTTTTTTGTAAAATTGTACATCTTTTCTTTGTACTGTGTGTGAGTGTGTGTGTGTGTGTGTGTGTGTGTGTGTGTGTGTGTGTGAGTGTGTGTGAGAGAGAGAGAGAGTGATGTGGTGGCACCTCCTGCTGTGCTATCCGGTGTTTCTCAGTGAGCAAGCTGAGTTGAGATGTCAGTCTGTCCCTCTGCTCCTCTGCCTCCTGCAGGTCACACCTTAGCCTGGACAAAGATGCCTCCTTCTCCAACAACTACACACACACACACACACACACACACACACACACACACACACACACACACACACACACACACACTAGTTATTTTACAGCTCATATTTGTACTAGGGAAATAAAGAAGATGCTGTGACAAGCTCATGGTTGCTCGAGCAGTTTGGACGCTTATTTTAATGAGCTGTTTGCACCTGCTTAAAGTAATAAATAAATAAATAAATAAATAAATAAATAAATAAATAAATAAATAAATAAATAAATAAATAAAAGGCTACCAACAACGAAATAAACTGGTTAACTTAAATAAAGTCAATACACAAAGCCCTAAAATGAATGAGAGAAATTCCTTCAGGTGCCCCAACATTTCCTGCTTTACTCTTGTGGTTGTCTTCTCTGAACTGGTGATAGTAATATACAGTACTACTTCCTGCAGTACAGTATTATGGTAATAATGCATGGCAGGGTGTTCCAGCTCTGCCTTTGTTCACACAAAGGAACTGAAGTCATCAGCATTAGTTGGGAACAGTACCTGCGGGAATAGTGTGCATTAACCATTGCTAAAGGAAAGCTGTACATTTCTTATTGCTTGGTAAAAAGCATGTTGTCTATGAAAACTACTTAATAATTCAGTGTTTGGTGACCTAAACTTTTTATTGATAATGTATTTCTTTTTTATAAACACTTACATTTACACCATTTAAGGTTATTCACTGTAATCAGCCTGCTTAAACTAGTAAACCAGTAAACTAAAACAAATAAAAAACTTTTAACTTATGCATTAATTAATAAATCTGTTGAATGGATAATTGCTGTTATCAATAACAATTAATAAACGGCTCCAGTCCTATTTATTTACATTTTGTAAACTTGAGTGTCTTACCGTTATAATCATAGGACAGGTGTAGGTGGGATATATCATTAAAATCATGCCCCTTACCGGTGTAGTTGGCGTAGTTGGTGTAGTAAACACCAACCGTGCTATCACTCAAAATGCTATGCTACATTAGCCACTAGTTTGGTCATGTTACCATGCACTATTGGTGTAATCTGGATGCATGTGCAGAAAATAAGTATTTAGCTCCTACAAACAAGCAAGATTTCTGTCCCTCACAGACCTGTTACTTCTTCTTTAAGAAGCTCTTCTATCCTCCACTCGTTACCTGTATTAATGCACTGTCGGATTTCAATCCATATATATGTAATGTGTTACCAATGGTTTTTTTTGGGTGACTGTGGTCCCAGCTGCATTGAGATCATTAGCAAGTGTAGTTCTAGGCTAATCTCTCACCTTTCTCATGATCATCCTCACCCCACAAGGTGAGATCTTGCATTGAGCCCCAAACTGTAGTCAATTGATGGTCATTTTTGAACAACTGCACCAACAGTTGTCTCCTTCTCACCAGCCTCTTCCTTATGGTTTTGTAGCCCATTCCAGCCTTGTGCAGGGCTACAATCTTGTTCCTGACATCCTTAGACAGCTCGTTGGTCTTGCCCATGAGGTTGGAGTCTGATTGATTAGGTTTGTGGACAGGCGTCTTTTATCCAGGGGGGGTCAAAAACCCTCAATGAAATGCAAATCAATTTATATATTTTATATAATGTGGTTTTCTGGATTTTCTTTCTATCTCTCACTGTTAAATACACATAAACGTACCATAAAATTGTAGATTATTCATTTCTATGTCAGTGAGCAAACTCACAAAATCAGTGATGGGCCAAATAATTATTTATTCCATATATATATTTATATATATAGTATATACACACCCATTAATGTCTAAACCTCTGGCAACCAAAAAGTGAGTACACCCATGTGGAAAAGGCCTTAGAGTGATAAACATACCTGGGTGTAGCAGGTGGTATGCTGGCGCTGTAGCAGAGTCAGCTCAGCCTTCATCTCAGCCGCTTTCTGCTCCTGTCTTGCTCTCTGGCTCTCCTGTAAAGAACTATTGTCTTATATACAGACATGCAGCTTAATTCCAGATCAAATATTCCCTGCACATTCCCCAAGTCAAACATTTTTAGAGCTTTGCCATATATGGCTTAGATGTAGAAGCTCCACTGGAATCTGAATGTTTAGCTCTTACTTGTTCCCGCTTGCGGTTCTGGAGCTCAGTGGTCACTTCCTGCAGTGCATTCTGGGAGGCTGCAAGCTGCAGGCGTAGATCAGTGGCCTCCAGCTCTTGGTTATGCAGTTTCTGTCGCAGGCTATGTTCCTCTAGAGTCAGAGTGGCCAGACTCTCCCGCTGCTCATCAAACTATGAAGACAAACATGAGTCAAACGAGTGTCTGTATGTGAAAGAGAAAGATGTGTTAGAAAGACAGGGCAATAGACTGACAATAGAGGAAAGAGAAATTGAAAACCTGTAATATTAAGGAAATTGTTCTGCTCTTTAATGATCACGACAGTGGGGGAAGACCTCCGCTCTATTATGTTTGCAATGTATTCTGTGCGCGTATATAAAAGGCCAATTTGTCACTTTAAGGAAATGGCTCCATTTTTAGGACGCCAGCTTCATCCCATCTCCCATTTAATGGCAAATTGGATAATACGGGCTCCGGCCACGTTGGTTTGTCATTGTTTGGGTTGCCTGAAAATGATTGTGGATTACACATAATTATCCGTTAAACTAACCCTCTGCCTGCGATCGTAATAACCCAACATCACTTAAAACATGATGGGCACAGGCAACATATAGAGGAGGAATAAATAGCCTAATCGCATTTCCTGCATTCGAGAAGCAGTTACAGCCGCAGCAGCAGCACAGGGCCTCATGGAGAGACTATAAAACTGAGGTCTCGCCTGTTGGTGGTTAAGGTCATGTGGAGTTTATGTGAGAATTCCAAGTTTAATCAGTGCAGAAGTGCACTTTTGCAGACCAAAATGCTCCTGGGCTGGACTGAGGTTTACCACACACACACACACACACACACACTAGGAAGCCTGAGAGTTTTCACTCCACAAACCAAATGCTAAATTATTCATCCACCTGCTTACATCCAACCGGTTTGATGGGCTGGATGCTTCACCGCAAAGGACTTGGAAAAAAAACATAAACAAAAAGCATCTGCAGCCTCAGAACTTCCTGGAACATCCTGTGATTGTCAGCAAATGCAAAGAGTAAACAGAAAGCTATTCCTAATGGGAAAACAACAATAGCCCTTAGCTTCAATACTGTGGACACCACCACCACCACCACCACCACCACCACCCAGAGCATGTGGAGAGCTGCTAATGTGCCGGCTAAGCACAAAATGTTAATTAACCACACTGAGCTCATATGCATTTTAACTGAGTGCACATGAAAGAGCGAGAGCGAGAGCGAGAGAGAGAAAAAAAGCTCATTTCCTGTTCGGGGTCTGATTGTGCAGCGCTGTGACGCTGGCCTTAATGAGCCTCCAGTGGTCTGAGGGAGTGAGGGAGACTGCCCATGCTCTCCTGACCCTTCCTCATCCACTGTGTCCTCCACTCTCCCTCATTTATCTTATGTGCTACAGCCCCCCCCCCCCCCCCCTCTTCCTTTTTTGCGCTGTCCTTTCCCATTTCCACTGGCTTCTCTCTGGTGCTGCCCTCCTTTTCTCACCGTAGCTTGCAGTGTGTCCAGCTCGTCCTGTAGGCGGCATCTCTCCTCCTGCTGGACGTTCAGGTTGTGCTGGGCCTCCTGCAGCTGAGCCTTCATCTGCTTCAGGCTCTCAGAGGAGGCCCGCCGCTCCCAAGACTCCTTCTTCTGCTCCTGCCTCACCCGTTCCAGCTCCTTCTTTAGCTCCACAGCCCATGCCTCTGCCTGGCTCAGCTGCACACACACACACACACACACACACACACCTGCTCACATATCTCAGACAAGATCAACTACCATGGACAAGGTTCTTCATATTCTTCATATTCATACAGTATGTTGGATCTGTTACTATTCTTCTGAGTCATGGTTCCTCCCGAGGTTTAAGGAGTTTTGCCTCTGTCATCCTCGGCTTAATTTGGGCTTCAACCCAATTCTTTAAAGCTGCTTTGTGACGGCTGCAGAAAGCTGTAAAAAGTGCTATAGGAATAAAACTGTATTTCCTTTGATGTGAGGTCTTAGCTCTGGTTCTTAGCCAATCAGAATTGTTCGTACTGATGGTGTCAAGAATTAGATGAAAGACGTGCTTGATAAATTTACATACAGAATCCAAAAAAGCAGACAGACAGGGTTCACAAAATCACACATTGGCAACAGAACGGTCAGTATGAGAAGCAAGTCACCACATGTGTATTTTGGTTCCTGTATCCAGGTGATCTCCTGACCACTGCTCTCTGAACTGAAACCGTTTGCTCCCAGTATCTTGGCTCCAGATCCCAATCCCAGGGAGGTTATAGGAACACCTCTATCTCACTCCAAACTAAAACTGGTGGAACGAGCTGCTCAGACACATCAGAACTGCAGAAACTCTCTCTACCTTCAAGAAACACCTCAACTGTTACGCAACCACCTCAGCATCTAAACAAAAAGTTTACTTAACACTGACTTCAATCAAATACATATTAATATACAGATTGGACAGCTTTCCACTCATGTTCATACCACTCGCAACAATATAATATAATATGGCACTTGTATCGTACACATGAAGAAGCACTTACTGAAGCTGATGCTGAAACACTTATGACAAAGAAGAACGTCCTGGACTCTTTTTTATCACTCGTATATATAAATAAACCATGTTGTTTATGCTGTAGCACCTACCACCTGTTTAGAATTACTCATAAACACTTAATTATAGTGTAGAATGTTTCTATTTCAGATATTAATGTTGTAGCTCTTATCTGCACTGTTGTAGAAGCTGCACTGTTTCTATGACTAAGAAGATTGTGTTGAACTGTAACTCACACATCACTGCTGTCATGTCTGAATTTATGCTGATTATTCCTGTACCTGGAAGTCGCTTTGGACAAAAGCGTCAGAAAAATGAATAAATGTAAAATGTAAACTAATAGATACATTTATGCTATATTATAAAATTGCTTAAAATTGTGTCTGAAACGTTCATTTATTAAACCGTCATTTTGGGTTGTGGGAAAGCTGGAGTCGATCCCAAGCTGACTTTGGGCACCCAAGGTAGGATGCCAACCCATCACAGGGCAACAGAGTGACGGATAACCAATCACACATACACACACACTCACATGGGCAATTTAGAGTCAATTTAAACCACAAGCCTTTGGGCAATGAGAGGAAAAAAAACAGTGCAGGGCCTTTATACCTGATTCTGTGAACATACGCCAATTCAGGGAAAATTACATGAAAGTGGCTATTTGTCATTATAAACACTCAATCACACAAAGCGCACCACAGCGAAAAGTCCTCTGTTCTGTCATACTCTTGCTCAGGAGCACGTCAGTGGTCAGTGGTGCCAGGGCTGGGACTTGAACCCGCAACCTTCCAAGGCAATGCCAGCCCCAACCACAATGCCAGCGTTGCCTCAGCAGTAAAATCCTCGCTCTTATACTTATGGTCACACGTTCAAACCATGACTTTAAGACTGGGTTTTCTGCTCACTCCCCCCTGCATTTGGGTGCCCTCTGAAAACTGGCAGTGACCCCCAGCTCCACCACTGTAAAACGGTCAGTAATCTTCTTTCCAAAGCAACATTTCATATCAAAAGAAGTGAAATTCACAGATATTTGGAATAATAACATGCTTTCAGTCTGCAATACCTTAACACACACACACACACAGTAACACTATGTATAACAGTAGGGGGTCAAATATACTGGGTAATGGGCCAAGGGCTGTGTGAAGCAATAGGATTAATAGGCATGTGGGTTTTGCACTGGACTGGTCACATGTCCATAGATTTTATACACACACACACACACACTGCATACTGTACATGCCTTGCAAATAAAAGCTTTTAGAGTTTTCACCTTTCAGAGCACTTACTACAGCGACGACCTGCTTCAATAACCTCCATCAATAAACAGGCGCTATTCAGGCCTCACAGCGGCAGATGGAAGCTCTTATGACCAGGTTCAGTCGGGACAGGTACAGAGTGATAGACGTACAGTAGGAGACCACACAGCCTGTGCATTTAGCGGACCCCTATAGTTAATGCTTAGAAAGCCCCATGATGTAGCAGCTATACTTGTCAAAACCTCTCTATGCTTGTCACACACACTCATACTGATAAAACGCAATAATATCATATTAAATATATAATTTAATAAATATAATAAGTGCATAAATCATAAATTGTAAAAAAAAATCGAATTTGTGTATTAAATAATGTTATTATTATTATTATTATTATTATTATTATTATTACTAATATTATTTTAATTTTTTTTTACAAAGTACTTTTCTACATACAGTATTTCTTATTTAAACAACAGTATATATTTTTTAAGCAACAATCTTATTAATGTGCCCGTTTAATGTCAAATTCTTGACATTGATTTATTTATTATTTATTTGCAACAGGCTCAATTTATCTCCAGGAAACGAACACAGGGCGGAGCTAATTAGTTTTTTTTTTTTTACATTTAGTAGTTGTTCCACATTGGTCATTTTTTTTAAATGCTGGTCAGTGTCTTCAGAGCAGAGATAACATCTCCAACAACTCCTCAAACTGACCCACAGCCGTCTTGAAACAGAACAGGATTTATCCATGTTTTTAATTTACATAATTTTAATTTATTTTGTAATAGAAAAAGCACCAGCTCATCATCACTACCTTAATTGCCAAACCCCAACACATTTAATCACAAGTGTTTTTTAATGTATTGTAATGTAAAATGACATTACTGGACATTTTTACAGTGTATTGTAAATGTTAGACAGATTACGAACAGAAAATTCAGTTTATTTGTGTTTTATGTACAAGGACATTGAACTGGGACATTAACACACTGACAGGTAAAGTGAAGAACATTGGCTATTTCAATACAATGGCACTGGTCAGGTGGGCAGCAAGTGAAAAGTCAGTTCTTGAAGCAGATGTACTGGAAGCAGGTGTGTATGTGTCAGGTACTTACACTACTGCTTCCAGCATTTCAGCTTCAATGGCCCTAATGTAATGACGAAATAATCTCCAAAACAGCAGGTCCTGTAGAGAGTTCCAGGTGTGCACTAGTTAGTACCAAAAGTGATGCAAGGAAGGACAACAGGTGAAACAGAATCAATGTTTCCGGAGCATAAATGGATCTAAAGCATTATTGATTATGCTCATTATGTCATTGTGTAAGCAAACTAAGCTTTTAAGCTTTTAAGTTATTTCAGGGACGAGTGTAGTATCTGTTTTCTGTCTAATATTTAATATATCCTCTATATGAGGACTATATATAAGTAGATTTTAAGAACAGGGAGATGGACGTGGTGCTTGAGGGCAGTGGTGACCTAGTGGTAAAGACCTTGCTTTTCTGTTTAGAAGGTGGCAGGTTCAAGTCCCAGCTCAGGCACCACCCATGAGCAAGATACGGTCCTGCTCCACTGCTCCTGGGTGGTGCTGCGTGTGAGTGTGAGGACGGGTTAATGGTCACATTTTTCTGTGGTGAGCTTTGTGGGACGGGGTGTTCACAATGACAAACAGTCACTTTCAGTTCTATTGCCTTTAACATCATTGCAATGACAGTTGGAAGCTTCCTGTAGCAGTACTACAGTCTCCTTGCATTTACAACATCTAAATAAATACATTAAATTGCAGAAAATGTTTTGTTTTAGTGGACACAGCTTTTAGGATGCATGCATACTACACTGACACTGCATTACACTTCATGTGACCAAGAAGTTAGGATCTTGCCCGTTTAATTGGAAGGTACTGTCCCGCTACACTGCTCCACGTGTGGATGGGTTCAGGGTCACATTTCATTGTGATGGTGTTGCGTTCACAATGGCAAAACGTCCTATTCGATTTTAAATCACAAATACTATTGTGTGACTTCAATATTGTTATTCCGGAGTAGACAATGCAACTCCCAGCACCTCCTGTTACTCAGTGAGGCCTTAAAGAGCGGTTGCCAAGTCCTCGTTCCACTGCAGAATCCTTGTTTAGCTCCTTCATCAGTGCTCCCCCATGGACGTTCAAACAAAAAAACCCAGAGGGGCTTTAATGAGTTTTCACAGACGGTGACTCAAAGAGGCGGCTTGTTCTTTACGAACCGACAAGCTCCTGCAGTGACAGGTCCAACACATAAAAGTCCATGTTAGCGGAATGAAGGAGTGTAAGTTATGTGTGAAAATATACTGTGGCGTAGGCCCTCGGCAGAGGCCTCTATTAATCAAGCTGTCCACACTTTGTTTGGAGAGGAATCTTGTCTAACCACCAGAGAAGCACTCAGCGGTAAGTGGCGATTGGCCGGCGATTGAAGGCGCTACTTTATGGAGGCTCCAAAGCCCAGCGAGGCCACACTGGAAAAACACTCCGGTTAGGAGCTCGGAGCTCACCCCAAGGTTACTCACCTCTCACACACACACACACACGCACGCACGCACGCACGCACACGCACGCACGCACGCACGCACACACACACACACACACACAAGCACGCACGCACACGCACACGCACACGCACACGCACACGCACGCGCACGCGCACGCGCACACATGCACGCACGCGCACACACACACACACACACACGCACCTTGCTCGTGGGCACCTCAGTGGTGGCATCTATACACTCCACAACTCACTAAGACTGTGACACACATTGGTGCAGAAGCAGAAGATTCCAAAAAGGGTGAGAGACCTTATCCTTGAGCTGCTGCTGTTCTTCCCTTAGGCTCTCTAACTCCTCCACCTGGCTGCCTTCCTGAGAGAGAGAGAGAGAGAGAGAGAGAGAGAGAGAGAGGGAGAGAGAGAGAGAGAGAGAGA
>JBBIGC010000039.1:5045507-5056113 GCA_037576955.1 Lepidarchus adonis
TATCTATATATCCATCCATTTATCAGTCTGTCTGTCTGTCTATCTATATATCCATCCATTTATCTGACTGTCTGTCTGTCTGTCTGTCTATCTATATATCCATCCATTTATCTGCCTGTCTGTCTGTCTGTCTATCTATATATCCATCCATTTATCGGCCTGTCTGTCTGTCTGTCTGTCAATCTATCTATCTATCTATCTACACTTTGCTCATAAGTTTACATACCCAGACAGAATTTATGATTTCTTGACCATTTGTCAGAGAATATGAATGATAGGGATGGGCCACAATATCAATATCCTTGCTCACGCGATACGATAATCAATACGCCCGCGCCAATATCGATATTTAAATTTGCCGCCTTGTTGACTCACCAGCGTCGCTACCTCTCCTCTCCTCTGGGTGGCGCTGCTCCACTTGATTGATTGATTGACTTGGAGAGCAGAAGAAGATGCTTGTTTTGCTCTACTAACTAACTTTAAAACTGCAAGAGTTGGAGGCAAAAAAGCTTGAGTCTGAGTTTGGCTTTTAGAACATTGATGGAACATTATTTTAGAATATTGATCTTCTAATCGTGGTTGCAAAGCAAATACAGGAAATGTGACAATAGCGTTGCTGTTACTTAAGTAAATTAATAACGCATCCCCGTGTTTCTGTGTTATTATCGCAATATCGTGGTATCACGATATTATCGTTATCGTGGGCCACATAACGCAGATTGTATTGTGAGAGACCCTGCGATTCCCACCCCTAATGAATGATAACAAAAAACTTTTCTTTCACTCATGGTTAGTATTTCGCTGAAGCCATTTATTGTCAAACAACTGTGTTTACTCTTTTTAAATCATAATGACAACAGAAACTACCCAAATCACCCTGATCAAAAGTTTACATACCCTGGTGATGTGGCTTGATAACATGCACACAATCTGACACAGACCAGTTTGAATGGCGATTAAAGAATCATCTTCACCTGTGATCTGTTGCTTGTAATTAGTGGGTGTGTATTAAAGGTCAATGAGTTTCTGGACTTGCATCTTTCAACCAGTGCTGCACTAATGTCAAAAAATCTGTGGGAAAAAGTAGCTGAACTCAGTAAAACAGGAAAGAAAATATCAAATGGATTTGAGAATGCCAATCAGCAGTGTTCAAACTCTAATTAAGAAGTGAAAAATTAGGGTTTATGATGAAACCAAAACATAATCAGGAAAACCAACTAAAATTTCAGTCACAACTGGCAGTAAAAATAGTTTGGGATGCAAAGAAAAAGCCACAAATAACTTCAGGAAAATACAGGACAGGAAAATGTGATGTGGATCAAGATGCACAATAAAGAGGCACTTGAGGAAATGTGGCCTGAATGTGGCCGGTTTATGGTGAACTGATGCTCTTTCCGTTTCCCACAGCGCTCACAGGAACATTCAGCATTCTGGAAATGCGCCTATACCCATCAGAATGCTTTTCAACCATAAGATTACAAAGATCTTGGGAGAGTTCTTTGCTTTTACCCATCATGAAGTCTTTCCTGTGCCTCCTGGGTAATGAGAAGCCTTTATAGGCATCAGATAGGACTAAAGCAGCTGATATCAATTAGTACTGATAGGGGGCAGGGTTTCTCTTTCAATACTGACAGATTTTAGGTGATCGCTTGGCTTTTTATGCCATTTCATACCTTGTTATCTCTGTATTTGTTCAATACTTTTTTCCTGTGTCTTTTCACATTATTACACATAACTCAGTTTATGGATTTTGTTTAGATGTCTTTGCATAAATTAAATACTTGAGTTGATATTGACATGTGGTGAAAAGTTTGTGTCAATAGCCCCTTAGAAATACCCTTTCTGATAAAAATGCTGATGTGTCAAATACTGCTGTAAATTTTGTCGGGGTATGTAAACTTATGAGCACAAATGTATTTAGCCTTCTTGGCTCTCTGTCTATGTATTTATCCATCTATCTATTTATCTATCTGTCTATCTCTCTGTCATTCTGTCTATATACAGGGGGTCCTCAAGTTATCGCTGGCTCATTTTTTCCTTTTTTTAAATCGTGTTTGCAATGTAAAAACTAAGCAACATCTCATATGTTCTGCCCTCACTCACTTTCTGTTAAATGTAGCTTGTATTATATACTAGGATGTAATATAATGTGCAGCAGCGATAAAGTAACAGAACATCATCACTTATCAGTGTTTGCTTTGTGTTGCTTTTCGAACGGTTTGTCCAGTAAACAGTACATTTAAATTCAACTAATCATTTGGGGATGTTGTCTTATTGTGCAGTGAATTATGCTTTTATCAAATGTGTTTTAATGTTTTTAGAATGTTTTTCATTCTCTTTGCCTCCTCCTACTCTCTTTAAATGAGATTTAACACTTGTAATGGCGTCATGGTGTTCACACTTTTATGGATTATTAACAACAAAAGCACCAAACATGATCAAATTCAAGTCACATGTTCTTTAAGGGATAGTGAACCAATCAAGACTGAGCTTTGTTATCCTAAGCCTTTCTACAACTCCATATCCAACGCGCTATTTTATTCCTGACACTGGCATCTGAACCAGTAGGGGGCACTAAAAAAAACTGTTAATTAAACCCACAGGTGTTCATTATTTTTATATTGAGCTCTTTAAAACTGGCATCAGCACAAAACTCATATATCAGTCTATATATAATATAGTATAGTATAGTAATAGTAATAAAAATAATGTATAGTAATAATAAAATAGTAAAAATAAAGTATAGTAATATACAGTATAAACCGTAATATTTAGATGCTGTTTTGATAACATCAAAAACAACAGCACTACACTACCATAAGGAACATCACATGTCTAAAAGACACTGGAAAAGCATAAAAAAAATTAAAAATAACTTTCAGAAAAGTCAATCTCACTACAGGTCTCCTTCACTTTAACTCAATCTGGTAGCAGTCATAGTGTTAAGACAGTGTAACATTGTCTGGTCCACTAAACTCCCTGTATGAACACATTTCCTGCAATAAAAGTGTGTATGACATAGCATCTGTTTAATTCTCTCTCTCACACACACACACACACACACACACACACACCAACACCACAGGCCTAACAAGTACCTGCTGCCTTTGAGCATTGCAGAACCTGCTCCAAAGTTCTGTCAACCATCAGTGCTGCCAAAAACATTAACCAGCACAGCATTCTGCAGATCAAACAGTGAGTGGACCGTCCCTCGAGAGGAGGCCTTAAGTCATCTACCAAATCCATTACTCCAATTAGCCTGAAGAAAGCAAAGAAAAACATGCAGACAGCCATGGCCAGTGAGTCAGTATTCTACTTCTACATTAAAAAATCACACACATTTCTTACACTGCTCTTCTGTTAGTAAATAGTTCGTAAATTTATGGCGTCACATCAATGTCAAAACTAGAGCGCGCAAAATCGCTTGCTGCAAAAGAATCGCAGCTGTAAATTTCAAAGTCGCGCGCGAAGTGACTTGCCAGCAAAAAAAATCACAGGCATAAATTATATAATCACGCGCAAATGTAAAACTCAAGAGCACAACATTAAGAATCGCGTGCGCGGTTGTGGTAATGTTGCGCGCGAACTGTATTTTTCCTCTCGCGAAGTCTTTTTTCCTCTCGAAGATCAGATTACCGACGACAAGCTATTTTGCTCGAGTGAGATTTCTGTGCGCGCGGTTTGGGTTTTGGCAGTTTGGAGGCGGGGCTTTGACAGTTTCTGTCTACGAATCCTATTGGCCGATGGATCCTGGTCTTGTGATTGGCTAAAGAAAGTTCCCACAGAAAAAACAAAGATGGCGGAGGAAGAGGAACGGCGACAGGTAGGTTAATCGACATATTATTATTTCATAGTTCGGTCTTACACTTCTAATAAACACGCAATCAGTGATAAAGCAACCGACGCCTTTGTCACTCACTCACAAATGTTATAATGGGACGTCATTATAACTTTCTTTAGCCAATCACAAGACCAGGATCCATCGACCAATAGGATTCGTAGACAGAAACTGTCAAAGCCCCGCCTCCAAACTGCCAAAACACACCGCCTTTCAAACCGCGCACGCAGAAATCTCACTCGAGCAAAAAAGCTTCTCGTCTGTAATCTGATCTTCGAGAGGAAAAATAAAGTTTGCGCGTAACATTACCACAACCGCGCACGCGATTCTCAATGTTGTGCTCTTGAGTTTTACATTTGCGCGTGCGACTATAAAATTTATGCCTGTGTTTTTTTTTTGCGGCAAGTGATTTTGCGCGCTCTAGTTTTGGCATTGATGAGACGCCATACAAATTCAACTACATTCTTGCCCAAGAAATTGATTTGGTATCACTTTTCACCAGGGCTGCAAACTGAAATTCAACAGTTCTACCAAATTCATTGCAAGTATTGAAGTATTCTGTCATTAAATACTAAAATACGCATTTTTTTTCCAAATCTACATGAATGATTGGCTGCTTAGGCATGCGATTGATGTCTTAAATTCTATATGGCAATGTATCAATCCAACAGCGGCAGGGGGTAAAGATGAGGAGCTTAAAAGCATGAATCAGCAGCAAAACTGCATGAAGGTCAGAAGAGCTGGTGTACTGGACGAGTCCAGCCAAGGCCCAGCTGCAACAACAGCTGCTTCCAGCGGCGCTGGAGGCCGGGAGACGGAGAGTCCGCTCACTCGCTCGCTCGCTCGCTCGCTCGGCTGCAACTGGAGAGTTTGGGGAGCAGATTAATAGATGGTCAGAGGTTAAGGAAACATAATCTGATATAACTCTGGCCGCCTTTAAGCCGACACGCTCTGCTTTGCTGCAGCTTTTATCACTGGGCCTCTTGCTCTCAGCACTCCCAATATTTGGAAAGAGAATTAAGGATGAGGCACGGCCCGGCTGGCCCCGACATCAGGCTCCAGTCCAGAACCTTCCACTTCAGTGCATAGAGCTGCGCCATGTTTGCATAGGCTTAGCATATCTCTCTTCATAAAAGAGCCTTGTGCTCACCACTGACCCTGGAAATGCAAATGCTGACTCAAAGAATAGAAAACGAAGCTACATTCCTCACTAACTGCAACTAATTCATCTTATTAAGCCTGAATATTGTCCAATAACTGCAACCTGTTCTTCTTCATACATGAATGAAGCTATAGATTATGCTGCTGCGTATGTAAGATAAGTGCGGACACTTGAAAATAGCATGCAGAGGAATTCTACAAACATACTGAAGTGTTGAATAATACACACTCATGCCTGGCAGGGAATGGACCAGGCCAGTGGATCCCAATGGCCTGATAAAACGCTCACTTTCTGCAGCAAACGCGCACGTTTTCCAGGCGTGGGCCCACAGTTCACTTTAATTGGCCTTTTCTGCAGCGCTGGACCTTAATTACTTTGTTCCTGGATTAAAGGCCTCAGACTGTTCAGACAAGGCCGGGGTCCTAACCTTTACCAGACTGCTCTCTCTTTTCTCTCTCCTATCACACACACACACACACACTTTAGGCTGTGTGTATCAGAGGAAAGAATACGCAGCCTCGGGTCCAGCACACGTTCCTTGCAGTGGACCAATAACCTTTCCTTTGAGGCGCTCATCTTAAAAGGTCACTAAAAGATGCAGTCGTGAGACATCTGGAATATTTTTCTATTTATGCGCATATTCCTCTCCTCTGCCAGCAACAATAACAATGTCAAAGTACAGGGTAGTCCATTTGCAGCGCTCTGCTGTTTCTTATTAAGAACGTGGGCCTTTAACTGATGCCTCTCAGGCAACTTCGGAAAAATTAGAAGCACAAGGCAAACAAAAGTCAATTTATCCATCTTTCAATGGCTGCTTACACCAGAAAACCTTGAGAAGAAGGTCTATTCAGAGCACTTTATAATCCACGCTGCCTTGAAGAACTTAAGAGAAAAGAGAAGCCCAATGAGAACAATGGAAAAGTGAAAGAGCACAGACGAAATCTATGTTCATGATTATGTCGATGTGCCAGATCAAGCAAAATCATTCAAAAAGATTAATCATTTCCCATATTTTAGAGAAACAAAATGAATTACTGTGCACTAGACCCGGAAAAATGTGATCATTTATGTGAAAACGACAATTTAACAAGATTTTCAACGCACCATTTCTATTTTTTTCACAAATAAAGGTGATGATAATGACAATAAACATGACTTTTTGTAACATTTTTATAATGTCAATACCCAAAAACTGATCGGTCAATAAAACGTCACAACTTCCATCAGGTGTCACTCAATAGCAGGTCTGATGATCTACTCTTCTCTGCGCCTGAAGTGTAAAATTATAAAGAAGTGGCAATTTATAAAGAAATAAGAATTATTTTAAATAAATCATTTTAATGATAATCTTCCACAAGTGGTATAAGTTTGTAATGGCTACCAATCTGTCCAGGACTGGCCGCCCCAGCGATTTCAGCCACAGAGCAGTTGGGAAAGAAGTCTCAGGGAATCCCAGAGCTTCATCAGAAAGACTTATTCACACTACACGATTTTTTATGAAGATAATCATATCACAGACACTGTCGTGTTCACATTAACAAAATCTCCAACTACCAAGAACAAGTGCAACACCCAAATCCCCAGTTATTCCACCCCGAGCCATGAAGAGTGTACTCTGACCAGCAGAGCCATGACACCATTAGACAGAGCTCATGCCTTTAAAAAGAGCTTTTCAATGTTTCTCCCATCTTTCCAAATGTGTCGATTCTCTTGTTTCCTCCTCTGACAAAGCATTTCACTGCCTATTGTACTTGTATGATTGTGTATGTGAAGAATAAAATCTGAACCTGAACCTAACCATCACCCACAGACTCCGGAGCTAAAAACACGCCAACTTTGGAAATTCAAAACTCCTGATTGCAGCTGAGCATCCGTCAAGTTTTAACTTGTATATCTGCAAGGTGATTGCACAGGTTGAGGGTTGGATGTAAGTTCTATATCAGCTCTTCATGGCCGCAGGGTTCGAACCACAGGCCATGTCCGGCTTTTTTTTTTTTTTGTTTGTTTTTCTGGGGGGCAGTGGTGGCCTAGTGGTTTGGACTTTGCTCCTGAGATCAGAAGGTTGTAGGTTCAAGTCCCAGCCTGGGCACCACTGAGGAACCACTGAGGAACCACTGAGGAACCCTTGAGCAAAGTACCGCCCACTTCACTGCTGCCCGGGCGCTGTTGACTGCTGCCCGCTGCTCCACGTGTGATGGTTAAATTCAGAGACACATTTCACTGTGGTGACTGTGTGCAGTGGTGTGTTCACACTGATCGGAAATCACTAATCACTAATCACTTCATAATGGTGCTGTAGTCACCGCTTCATTCCTACAGATTTGCACCACTATCACCACTCCCGGCTTTAATTTATTCTGGGCCAGTGCTTCACTTATGTAAACCATGCTGTGTAAGACATTTCCCGCCACTGATTGGCTATTGCTCCTTGTCAATCATGTGCTACTCCAAATATCTAGCACACCTGATATCCAGTCCCAGTTGCAGACAAGGTCACAATTGTCTTTTATTGCAGATTAACTGCCAAATGCTCCAATCCCATGCAGATTTGTCTGCCATTTCTAAAGGGCTTCTGAAGATGAAGATGAAGAGGGAAAATGTCTATCACCTCATCCTGTAAAACCGTTCCTGTTTTGGGTTTGTTTTATTGTTGCCCTTCTAGTGCATCTGTTGTTAATTTCATTAACATTAAAGCAGCTGTTTAACAACTCCCTCTGCTACTTGACTGATCTATATTTCAGAAGTTTAATTGCCTTGATGTTACAATCAGATTAGTGTTCCTTTATTTTTTTTAACAGTTTATCAAAGAGTCGTTAAAGATGAGGCCATCTGACCAACGATGATCCTAAGCACACTAGTCAATACACAAAGGAACGGCTCCAGCAGAAGAAGGAAAAGTTTATTATTATATGAAAAAAACTCTCAAATATATGAAAGTCAGCTGTAGGAATTTGGTGGATAGTATTGATTACCGGGGCAACACAAGTACTTATTTTCTTAGTTGATATTTTTGTCGAATAAATAATTTAAAACGATACTTTACCTTGTGGTTTTGTTCAAATATATTACATTTATCTGAAGGCACTTTATTAAAAAGAGTGTGAAATGTTTGCTTTTTCAAACGAACGTGTTCCTTGAGGTGTATTTATTTTTATTTTATTTGATTTATTTTATTATCTTATTTTTTAGCCTACTTCATTTCTTCTGATTTTTTATGACAGATATAAATAGAGCATAATTTAAAGAAATATTTGCTAACGTAGTTGTAATATTCACCAAGGAAAACAAATCACAATAGATATTTGCTAATACAATTTCTTTTAAGAAAGGCACAGAATTAAAATACAGAAATGTTTTAATGTGCACAGCTCTTCAGAGTACGCTGCTCCTCCACTGTGCCCAGCACTGAGTGATAGACTAATCGATGTGTGGCCTAATCAGGCAGCTTAACTCTAATACCCTGGACAGGTTCACATCATTATCATATCAGGCACCACACGTTTTGAGGTAACAAGAAAAAAAGATTAAAGTCAATCTTATAGCAGGGGTCTTCACGGGTTTTAAGGCCCCATACAGAAGATGCTATATCTGATGCATTGCTCAAACCAGAGATGAAGAAAAACACACAATGAACGGTGGGAACTGGGAGGCAGATGGGTTTTATATGCCCCAAGCCCAAAAACCACCTCTGCCACCAAAGTCAAACCCACTATCCCATTAGCGGCTTCTGCTAAAGTTAGCGCTTGCTAAGTCTAAGGGTAGTAGGGGGAGATAATAAATCTATAAACACCTTTACACAACTGTTTACAGGCAGTAAATGGTGCATTAAACAGATGCTTTTGGGTTTAAATGGCTGGTTCCGGTTTGCAAAACTAACATGGCATCCCGAACTTGCACACACACGCTGCCGTATGACAATAGAGCTGTTAAGTGCACAGACGCTGTGGGGCAATGTTGACTTGCTCTAAGAGAATGTGTTTCGCAACACCAAGGACAACCCACCACCAATTAAACACTGGCTCTGAAAAGCCCTGCGCTTTTAAACCCAACAGGCAGATAGGATGAGCCTGACATTAGCCAAGTCCTCCATCATGGAATTGGTTCTGCACTGTGTCAAAGTGCCAAATATGCAAAAATATGTGTCTGCATGGCAAAAGTGCAGGTCTGTATTAAGAGAACTGATTTGGTTTTGTAATTAGTGTTGTCTGTATAAGGTCAACCTTATTCAATTCCTGTGGAGATTAAATCACTGCAAGGTCTTTAGAGTCGGGGAAAAAAACGAGAGAGGGAGGGAAAGAGAGATACTCGTGAACTCTGGTCTTGTTTGAACAATCCAGTACAAAAACAGTCATTTAAGGGTTTTTTTTTTTCCCCCCTGTCAAGTGTCTTAGTTCATAATTTACAATTTCTCAATTGCTGTCAGCTTACTTTATAATGTAGACTTCACACTAATGGGAAACTCTTGTGGATACTAGTCTCTCCAAACACAATGTTTTGATATCTAAATTGCCTCTCTCATTATCCTGAGAGAAGCCCAAGGTCTACATACAAAGAGTGTGAAATTAGTATTTGCAGGATCAAACTGTGACAGAACTACAGTGCATCACTGTAAAGACTGTTGGCAATTACCTTTCAAAAGATGAACATAATGAAGCACAGCTTGAGAACGACTAAATAAACCAAATTCATTTTTCTATAGACTCTGAAAGTGTTAAACAGCTATATAGCTGATATAATGAGTATGTTTTGCTGAATAAAGGCTGGTTTTGAGTATATGGTATATGGTAGGCCATACTGAGTAGAAATCAATGCTAACACTGATTAAATGGTGTGTTAAAGCCTTTGAGGAGGTAGTTTCCTGCTTGAAAGTGCATTCAGGTGTGATTATCTCCAAGTAAATGGCAATAACAACTCAATTGTAATACAACTCTAGGCCTCAGAACCTAAAAAACGAAACCTTGGACAGGCCGGCCCGGGCCCTTGGTCATCAATGGAAGAGCACTGTCAACAGTTTCCCCCTCTAATCGACATGTCAATCAATGGCTGGAGTGAGTGCGGCTTTTAGAGAGCCCCCGAGGTGGCAGTTTAGCGCACGCTCGGTTTAACATGCCACTAGCGGAGCAGGAGTAAACAGAGAGAGATATAGACTGGAATATTGACTCGGTGATCAATGCCATTGATCAGGAGGCTCCGGCATTTTCAGCAGCCTCGCGGAACACTAACGCACCCTGCCTTCCATTCAGGTGACTAGAGCACACAGGAGGCACACACACATGCAGTTCACACACCTTCCTCTAGGAGGAGACAGAGAGGAGGGCTTCGATTGAACATCAAACAGCATCATTAGATTCAAGATTCAAGAGGATTTTATTGTCAATACAGCCGTATACACAGTACACAGTGTATTGAAATAGCGTTTCACACACCCTGGTGCATCTGTAAAAAATAAAAAAAAGATATTAAAAGAGATAAAATATAAACTACAAAAACAAAATATAATAACTATACATATACTTTAAAACAAAAGGGAGGAATTATATACATACACTGAACAGAAAGACAAAAGACATTTTAAAGTGACAGTGCAAATGAGTGCAAAAAAAAAA
>JBBIGC010000039.1:5105250-5115554 GCA_037576955.1 Lepidarchus adonis
TTACAGTCTGGACTGACTCACTACTGCCCCCACAGATCAACACACAACATTACAGTCTGGACTGACTCACTACTGCCCCCACAAGTCAACACACAACATGACAGTCTAGACTGCAGGCTGAAGTTCAACAGAGGCAGACTAATTCGAATGTAACGTCATTTGAATCAAGTGTTGCTATGAAAGACCAGTGTCACTCAGAGCACATTCGTAGGACTGAACATTTTTGCAGAATTCATAATATGTATTTAACATTTTAGAAAAAAATTAACATAATGTGCTATTATTTTTGTAAAATATTTTCCCCATATGGGTTAAATTCTACAAACTCTAACTGTTAATTAAATGTTCAGTAGTGTGTTCTCTGTAGAAGGTGTGTGCTGTATACTTATGTTAACAAATCGAGAAATTAGATTAGTTTCCAAACATTAACATATGACTAAGTTAAACTAAGAAAAGAATTGTAAGTCATAATAATATAGTATGCTCTTATGACTATGATTAACATTTTTTTTAAAGTGATGCACAGAATTTAGCTTTCTAGCTTCTATATGAGAACAACATCTCATCTGTTCTACAGCTGGTTCATTTTTAATTAGACAAAACAAAACTTCATGATTAATAGGATACATACAACTAACAATCTAAAACATGATAGCTTTATATGAAACATAAATTCATTAAATATAATAATTCATTTACTAATACACTTATTCAATTCAATTTCCATCCCAGCTGACAATGTCAGGTTTCGCCCTGAATGCCAACCCATCAAAGGGCAAAACCGAGACAAGCGTTCACACACACACACACTCACACCTATGGACAATGTAGAGCAGTTAGTCAGCCTGAAACACAATATTATTTAATCAAATGAAATGAAACTTAAGTAATGAAAGAAAGTCTTCAATAAGTTACAGATACCGGAAATAGTACTTAATAGTAATGAATTACACGTGCATGAGTAAAAGTACTCCACTCGTAGGAAAGGCATTACAGCCTCTCGACCACCGATCTCCCGAAAAGGGCTCAAAGTCCTCTGGGACGGTAACTGCATTTGGGGTCCTGGATTGAGGGGGTGGTCTTTTCACCTCCAGGCCTAACTGGAGTTAAAGCGCCCAGGGTGAAAGTTACAGTCAGGCGCTAACCTAATTTCACACTCTGCGACTCGAGCCTGGTCCTGGTACAATGCAGCATCTGAGCGCTGGTGCCATCTGGTCCGGTGCTGGGGAGGAAGCAGCCTGGCTTTTCAGGCTGATCCGATTAGGGTGCTTTTAATTCATTCGGGATGTAGCGTTGCGTGTTAATTGGCTCAGCATGGCCGACGAATCTGGAGCCCCCTTTCGCCAGAACTGCCCCTGCTTTTAGGCCCTTATTGCCCTATTGGTGTTGGAGGGGGTCAGCGCTGCAACTGAACCACCCTTTAACCATCTTTTCCACAGGCTAATGGAGCGAGGTGGAGAGTATGAGGATACACTAGCACACATTTCATGCAAGCTCTTAAACAATACAGTCCCTGGAGGCAAGTCATATTGGAAACAGGAGGATTCGTGTACAGCGGCTTGAGAAACATGAGCCAAGACGCGGTGAAAAACATGTTTTCAGACACCAGCCCAAATCCCTGCCTACTGACCTTACTGTGTGACCCGTCATTCAACACGTCTCTCTGTATCGTTTTCCCAATGCTATGCACAAATTATGGTTCTCGAATTAGGCGTCAGACTCAGAGGTACAGTAAAAAACCAACATGGCTTCAGGACCCAATTGAAAATAGCCTTTTTTAAATCTATGGGACCTTTGTAATAAAACCATCTTTGTTTCTGAGCTCATGGAATCCCGTCCCGACTTAAATACTTCAGACTGTTCACATCACTCAAGGTCATTCTATCCTCCCTTCCCTTCCAGGGGAATGAACACGCTTCAAACAGTTCAAAAACGACACTCCGTTAAGGGCAGAAAGTAATAATAACGAACGGGCCTTTTATTAAAGTGAACTTCAAAAGTGGAGTGCGTGGCCTTGCAGGTCCTGCCTTTAGTTAGCAGGCAAAGAGGCCCACCATCTACCCCCTCCCTGTGTTATCCCAGTCTTGTTTTTCAAAAGAGCATCTCATTTCATACAGAGTCTTCCTGCATTAGAATCAAACCAATATGCTGCAACTGTGTCACATTCCTCAGAGGAACCCACTGGCAACGTTTTATTTTTTTCGTAATGAAGGAAGAAATGCTTCGGCATGAGCCTGCACAGCTAATCAGCTGCAGATAGATCGCTTCCCTACATGTAGGCCATTAAGAAATAACACAATCAACAAAGGTTTGAGGGAAATGTTATTCTGAAACGAGCTCCTATATTGAAACATGTTCAAAATGTTAATCTAACATGTAGAGATGGTTTGCTACATCATGGTAGACCACCACTAACCACTGGACAGCTAGTAGCCACGCACCTGCACTAAAATATTGGGTCCCCATCCCCACCCCCACCCCCCAAACCTTACTTAACTTGCTGTATTCCACTGAACGTACAAAAAATTTAATAAACAAGCCTTAAAATGGGACAGAAATGAAAAACAGACACATAATCAATGGTAAATTCAATGCAGAAAACTGTTAAATGTATAAGAACTGAATAAATATGAATAAACAAATTGATGCACTTTGTTACTGCACATGGTAAAATAAATAAATTATAATGATAAAAAACAATGACGTATGTTGGACGTTGTATATTATGCCTGTTATTGCTCTAGTACGGCAATTTATGAGTTTAACAGCTATTCCTCTGCCTGTTTTTTTTTTGCCCGGTCTTTTTCCTGAGGGAAGAGGGTGAACACACCATGAGCGGTGTGTGTCCTTCATGATAATGGCATCCATGTTCCTTCATCTGCTGATGTTAATGTCTCCAATCTCTAAATGAATTATGTATATGTAATAAAACATGAAAAATCTATAAAATGACTCTTTGTCATAATGCTGTGGTAGAACTGTTACTGGCCTGACGACCTGCAAAGCTTTTGTGCATTCATTTATGAGAATAAAACATATTTTGTGCTGCGATATTTGATATCTACTATAGTAGTATTACTATAGTAATATAATCAGTTGCAGGATGGTGGTGCAGTAGTTAATGCTGTTGTTTAACTCATTTCCTATAGGTGAGTGTGTGTGTGTGTGTGTGTGTGTGTGTGTGTGTTTGTCTCTTTGTGATACCCTGTGCTTCTGGGTTGGCCTCCTGTCCAGGCCAAATATGGTCCCATGATTGGCTGAGAGGTGACATGACATCAGAAATGACTGTGGCTTTTATAACTATTGATATTTGTTGAAATAAACCTTCATAAACGTTTACCTTGGGTTAAGTGTTACATAAAGCCAATAAGCATGAGGGACAAGGTACCCAACGAGCTGCAAAGTCGATGTTCTTGATGAACTTTGGGACAGAAACATTGTGGAATGTCTCCAGAGATGCTGATGATGATTGACCCACTGTTGGGTCTAAGGTCTGCCCTCAGCATTTTGAGCCATCTCTGTCATAAGTGATCAAAAAGAACCCAGTTAAGCTTTTAAAGCTTCTGATCAAGACAAATGTCGGCGTGTACATTGCACATCTAGATTGGCATCCACAGTTCAGCACATGAATACAATCCTTCAGAAGTTTCTCTTGTTTCAGTGCTCGGAGCGCTCCATCATGCATGAAGAACAAGGAAGCCATCATCCTCCCTTTGCCTGAACGCTGCCTTTGAATTAGAGCATGGCTTTAACGAATGTTGCATTTGATCCTCCACACGAGTCAAAATGAATCAAAGAGTGAGGCCGTTAACAGCAAACTTCACTTGGAGTTATATATGCTTCTAAGCCTTAATCAGCTTCAATTAGCTGAAAACAGCCACTTCTAATTAGGCGCCGATCTACGTTTCATGCTTAATATGTTTTAATTAATCTTGTCCATTGACCCTCCCTAGGAGTTCCAGCATGACTGCTCTTGCAGCGAAATGCCCCCACCAACAAGGTGGCCAAGGGGCTTGTCAAAATCTTGTCCAATCTTAATATATTAATTACAGTTGGGTCTAATTACTGTTGCAGAAGCTTAACCGAAACAAAATCATGTTAAGATAACGTTAATGCACACAATACGCATAGTTTGGTTTACGCATCCCAACGTAATGCTATTATCTGCAGCATTTTACAATAATTATAATATTTTGTCATTTGAATATAATCTCTTTCTATTTTAAGTAAGGAAAACAATGTTTGATAAAGACACCAAATAGCATTTCTTCTCTAATGTAATCTTACACTTTGTTAGACATCCCTTGGCTCAAAGAAAAGTCTATTTTATCCACTCACTTTGCACTTCATGTCCAAACAGAACACAAATCCCACTTTCCAGGTGTTTGGTTCATCAGACAGCATGGACTGCTGGGAAATCCCGATTTACCAAAATGACTCCAGTTCTCAGTTCAGGACAGAAATGCAAAAAAAGCTGCAGGAATTTAAATGTGTCCCGTTTATGGAAAAGTGGGCTAAAATGGACAGAATCTTCACTTGACGTCTGGTGTGCTTATAATCTGAATCGATCATTAGATCCAACTGATGCAAATGCTTATGCATGTAGTGGACTTTCTAGGAATTCAGAGAAGTTCAGGTTCACTACAAAATGCATGAATTAAGAGAAAACCCAATAATTTTAAATTGCCTTAATACTTTTTTCATTACAAAATCTTCATATTTAAAGAACCAATAAAATGTGTTAAATTGGGATCCCCCGTTCGTATCTTGCATGTGTACCTCTACTTTTGGCTGCACCTGCAGGAGCTGGATGGAATCAGAACATGACAATAGAATCAAATGTTAATCCAGGTGTTCTGCTAGTCTAGTTATAGTGTATCCAGGCCCCAGTCACCTGTTGTGGAAGGGAATGGGGTTTAGGGTTAGGGTTAGGGTTAGGATTAGGGTTTAGGGTTTAGGGTTAGGATTAGGGTTTAGGGTTGAGGGTTAGGGTTTAGGGTTGAGGGTTTAGGGTTAGGATTTAGGGTTAGGGTTTAGGGTTTAGGGTTGAGGGTTAGGGTTTAGGGTTAGGATTTAGGGTTAGGGTTTAGGGTTAGGGTTGAGGTTTGAGGGTTTAGGGTTAGGGTTTAGGGTTAGGGTTTAGGGTTAAGGGTTAGGGTTTAGGGTTAGGGTTTAGGGTTGAGGGTTAGGGTTAGGGTTTAGGTTAGTAATCCCTAAAACTTCTGATAGTAGAAATCTGTTTGGAGGTGCGGTTTTCCTCCTCATGTAGTCATGATTTCCCACTGATATTAGCTATGAGTGTGAGAGTGTGTATGAAAACTAAAATGGCAGAGAAGAGTCCGACGCCACACTTCTTTTATGCTCATACTTTTTAATGTATCACAATGAGCAAGAAACATACTTGATGAAATATTTTCAAAGGAGTATATTCAATTACCATCTACAATCAACTTAACTAGGACAACAAGGTTTTTGTGACAAAAGTTTTTCTTTAAAAGTCTGAAGTTCCATGTGGTTTATGTATGTTAGTCTCCATGTAATTTGGTACAGTTTGGAAATCTTCATCATATAATTACAGTAACAAAAAAGCTAACAAGACTACAGTATAGAAAAGACATCAAGAACAACATTTTTGGTTTAACTTGCTCTTTTTTGTACATTGCAAGGCTGTTTTTTCTACCCTCGGGTGGGCTACCTGGAGCCACTGAGCCGTGCTTGTGAGGCTCGGAGGAGGAATAATTCGAGAAAAAAAAAAGAAAAAGAAAGAAAAGAAACACAAAAAAAAAAAGCCTAAAAAAAATTGTGGCACCAGGAGTCACAAAAGGAACAGGGAGCTCCAGTAGCAGTTTGTCTTTGAAATTGGAGCACTTTTTTTTTTTTAAAGTTTGTTTTTATTTATTTTTTGTTTGGTTGCTTGTTAAGTTTGGTTGTTAATTTTGGTTACGTTGCTTTTTTTTCGAACCGCTTTCCTTAGGAGTGACGGCCAAGGAAGCCCCTCCGCCTCCTCCGACGGTAAGTCCTTTTCAGCGATGGATCCATGAGATCGGCTCGGCTCCACGTCGGGTGCAGGCCGGTGCCGGCGCTTTGACTGGAGGGCGCTGCCTGTCCATCGGCGGGACAAGCAAGAAGAAATGAAACAGGTAGCGACACCATGAACTGGGAGAAAAAAGAGGCGTGTGGTACTGTCCGTCCCGTTCAGGAGTGTGGGAAATGTCCATCAGAAGTAGAGAGAGAGAGAATGAGAGAGAGGTGGCCGCTCCAGCCACTGAAGTTCAGCGTAACCCAGGTTTATTCCTCTTTGTGTCGCGAATGTCCACTGGTTGCAGAGTCTATTCCCATAGGCATAGTGTCAGTAATTAAATAATGATGTGATATCAGAGGCGCGCCTTGTCCCTGCCTTTGGCTCCCATGCCCAGTTTTGGTGCCAAACAGCCTTCTCCGACATTTCACTGACATCTCCAACGCTTCCCAGAGTTCAGTTCTCTTTGTTTTTCCTTCTTTGTCATTTAGAACAACAACAAAAAAATCGATGTCTTCTTTAAATATATCTATATCTGTATACATGTTTTTTTTTCACAGTGGGCAAAAGTGATGACCTCTACAGCAAAAACCTGCATTTCTGCTTTCGCTCTTTGCAAAACGTCCACAAAAAAAATCAAGTATCCCAATGAGAGTCGATGTATCTCAGTCGCGTGTCATGTTGTGCCACAATAAATATACACACACGTCGGGGGCACCAACTGAAATTCGGCTTACTTTTCAACTGCATTATGCTTTGGCCACATTCATAGATTTCATGAAACAATATTAGGAAAAATGGAAAAAAAGAAACTAAAATAGTAATAAAACTGCTCAGTGCTTCAGTATCATTTTCTCCATTATTGTAACGTTTCCAAATCTTCACCCTTGTACTGAAGATCCAGCTTTGCAGTTCTGAACGGTCTGACGTGAAAATAAACAGGAGAGAAAGTACAAAAACTTGTGGGCTCTTAAGGAAAACACACACACACACACACACACACACACACACACACAGTCCCGTGCTGGCAGACCTTGCGAGGACCCTCGTCAGAGCCCGTCAAATTAGAACATTTTGGAAGCAAGAGATGTCAAAAAGACAAAACAGAAACATCAAAACAGACACCATAAAGTGGCCAGCTCTTAGAATAAGAGGAACAAACAAACAAACAAACAAACAAACAAACATACAGAATCTGGGATTCAAATTTAAAGCTGGTGTTAAAAAACATTAACTTACGTATAATGAGAAAAATTTAATATACAGGAAATAAAATACAAATAGTTATAGGAAAATATTAAATGACATTTGAAACGAAAGTCAAAGCAAAGGCATTAAAAAAAATAAACTATACAACATCAGATTTTTAAAAAATAATTACGAACAATAGTGTAGTTGAATAGGATTGGAGAGGAGTGGCAAGCTTGCAGACCAAATCAACCTAATTTCAACAGCATGCGCAAGTATTAACACCAAATCACATTGCTCTGCAAGACGTAACACTTTTTCAAAAAATTTTAACACACTTCTGAGATTGCGGCAATGTATGGAGGCCAAATACACTTGCTATACATCTGTGGCCAAAATAAAGCAGTTATTCACAAATTTAAATATTATTTAGTTTTGGTGAGGATATTAATCTAAAAAAACCAAACAAACAAACAAAAAATTAAACCTCTTTAGTAAAAAGGCAGGGGACATTTGGATTGGACAGGACCGTTCCCATTGCAATGATTTGGAGTGAGAGACCACTTTGGACATAAAGGCAAAAAAACTGACCTATCCAAAACAAGGGACACCTTCTGAATAAAGGAAAATTAAAAAAAGAAAAGAATTCCCAGTCTTATAATGCTTTGGAATGAAGATGTCCCTTGCAAACCTGTAGACATATCGTGCATGAAAATGGCTTTACACCCTGCAGAAACCTGGGGCAAGTCCCTATGTGATTTTCTAAGAGGGGAGGCCGCCACTCCAGCCTTTATTTCCTTCTGAGACTCGTTATAGATGATGACACCAGACCAGTGAGACGTGTAAGTACCAGATGTGTTACAATATGTACATTTTTGGTAACCACTATGATCAAGTGAGGAATAAAACAAAAACGCAACTGGACGCAGGGACTTTACTCCCTACACCACGGACGTCAGAACGAGGGGAACCGAATGGTGATGTTAACCCATGATGGCAGAACTACACAACGCCTTACAGTCACCGTAGAAACGAGAGAACCCGAATAAAACTCAAATTCAATAATAATAATAACAACAAAAACAGGAGCTGTCCTTGCTTAAGAACCCAAACTCAGGTGTGGTATTTGGAATGCACTGTTCTTTACAAATGTTGTAGATCATTGGCTTTTGACATTGGTCTGCTCAAAAAAGAAACCAAAAAAGAGATTTAAAAAAAAGCCAAAAACGTCCTTTGGAACATATATTCACAGTCTTCAGAGTTCCGTTTTTGCAACGAGAAGGAAAAATAAATGTGGCAGAGGCAGGGAAATGGTTTATTGTTTTTTTATCATTAAAGCTTAGCCAAAAAGCAAAATGAGCATGCATCTAGGTATTCTTCTTTTCAAAAATCTACATTAGCAGCAAAACGTATGTCCTCAAAGACCAGACCTTATACATTTTCTTAAAAAAAACACACAAAAGAAAAGAAAAAATGGATCTCGTGTTGACAGAAGAGTTAAACAAAGAGATTCTCAACTTCTATCTTACAAACTGCAATGGCTCTGTAATGGTGCTACTCCACAATGCAAGGACAAGGGTCCTTTTTTGGTTTTTGGTATTCTTGGTATTTTTTTAACGTAAAAAAGCCGCCGGCCTGCTCGCAAAGAAGCAGGCGGCAGCTCAGATGCGTACTCCTTTTAAAACTTTGTTTTCTTTCCTTAAAAACAGCAACAAATTCTCAAGTATAAAGAAGCCTCTTTACTCATCTTTATGCACCAATGGTGAAAGTGTTTAGTCTTTGGATTTTCTTTTCGTTTTAAAGCGTGAATTATTATTATTATTTTCATTTTCATTTATGACGACAACAAAAAAGCAGAAATAATAAGAATAATGATAAGAAAATAAAAAATAAAGCCCATAATAGACTGCAGCCACACTGCATGAAAGACAAAAACTCTGCTTTGCAGTGCTAAAGGAGAAGTATCTCCAAATCCACAAATGCAGGAGGAAACACAAGGAAAGGAGGAACACAGAAAGACAGTGAGACAGGTGTAAGTGCACAATAAAGAAATGCAAATGTAAGTGAATAATGCTTTTGAAAAACACACCCCAGATCTCTTTACTCCTTTGGTCAGTGCTGCACCAACCATCCAAGGAGAGCAAACCCCCTTGTGAAATAAAAAGGAATTCTGCCAAGTCTGTCGGTGGCAGTTGGGTGAACGAAAATCCAAGAAAGTGTGGAGTTGACAGAAATAAAGTAAAGCTCAGTTCCTGCTCCTTATTCTAGTCTATTGGAATGACCAAGACAACATCAAATGAAGCGCCTTAAGGTTGGACAATACAAAAGCTAAATGTACACAAAGATTTTTCAGTCTACCATACTGTTTAAAGTCATTTCCAATGCAACAATCTACTTAACACCAAAAATGTTTATATCTATCATAAATACAGAACGTTTTTTCCTTAGAAAATGAAACAAAGAAACGTAACGAAACAAAAAAAATCAATTTTATCCCTCACCAACAAGTCTGCAATGCTCTTCGTGTCTGGGTACGGTGGGATTTGTTACTTTCCCGTTTTAAAAAAATTTCCAAACCAGCAGTTCAGCTACCCATTTGAATGCCCAGAAAGCTATGTCTTTAAGTTAGTATCACTTCCAAATACTTTCTGTCAGTAAAAGTAATACAAAAACAGAAACGTTTATCAATTTTAAGGAACAAAATGAATAAAATAATGATTTGTTGTAACATAAAAAAAGGGTTGTGAGCTGTTGACCTGAGAATAAAATAGACATTACATTATTCTTTTTTTTCTTTAGCAAGCCATTGGTATTTGAATGCTTAGATAGCAAGAAAACGGTAAGACTATTCTCCCATACAGTACATACTGGCTTTGTGTAAGTGTGCTATTAGGTGGAAATACTTATGCAAACAGCAAACAAGAGACAGCTTGTTATCTCAAACTTTGAATAGATTCTGGGGGGCTTATGACTTAGAGGCAGTCCAATGCAGCATTCCCCTAGCTATATCCTCATGTTACCCGCAGAAGTGTATGTGTATATATATATATATATATATATATATATATATATATATATATATATGAAATAAACAAAA
>JBBIGC010000039.1:5115654-5126658 GCA_037576955.1 Lepidarchus adonis
TGTGTGTATGTGTATATATATATATATATATATATATATATATATATATATATATATGAAATAAACAAAAACCAGCATGTTGATATGGGAAAACAATCCACTAACATTAAAATTTTTGGTTACAAGCTTTGGAATTGCAGTTAGTCTTTACACATCTTTTCTGAAATTGGTTTGTATACTTTTAAACATATTTTTAAACATTGCTGCTGTTTTTTTACTTCTGTGTTTTATTATTTTTTTTGTCTTTTGTGTGTTTTAAATATTGTCCATCACTGAAAGCTCTTTTACAATCTGATGGAGTCTGTTCCTACACTAGCCATATTACTACTACAACTATCACTGTCTTTGAGACAGCCGGGCTGCTGCGGCTCCTCGGCCGACCTGCCCAGCCTGTCTGCTGATTTCTGACTGCTATCAGAGTCAGAATCGTCGGTAAAGACGTCTGTTGGTATCGAGGTCTGAACCCCTGAGGTGCTCAATGAACTTGAGGTAACCGTTGAAGGTGAGGATACTGGAGGAAAAGAAGACGATGTAGAAGGAGTGGCATTGGGCTTTCCAGCTAAAGCTCTAGAGAAAGGGGCCTGGGGCCAGGGTTTGCTGGCAGCTGTGGCATTCAGGGGGGCAGCCGTGGAGGAGAAGCACGAAGATGCAGACACAGATGAGGACGGCGTGGTGTTTGACGTTGTTGGTGGGGGAGATGGGGTGTTGTTTGGGTGGGTGACAGACTGCGAGGTAGATGCGGTGTTAGGATCGGGGAAGCAGGCTGAAGAGTGAGGTAATAAACTAGTAGCGTGCTCTTTGGCATTTCTGGCTGATCGCGTGATTGTTCTGTGTTTGTGCAAGGCCGAATCCAGGTGTTGACTGAGTGCTTTGTCCCCATCGAGGGTGGTGTTACAGGCCAGGCAGTCGTAGAGGCCGCCCTCAGCTGCACTGCCACCGCTGGGGACCCGGAGCAACATCTCTTGCAGGTTTGCCACAGACTGACCGAAAAAGCAGATCGACTTGAGGTGGCTGATAGCCGCTTCCTCCTTGCTGAAAACAGCTTGACATTTGCGGCACGCCAGTCGGTACTGAACTTTGGGGACAATGTATTGGTCAAGGAGGGGGTCTGCACCTTTACCATCCACTTCGTGCTGCTCAGGGGGGTGGTTATTGTGTGAAGAAGAGGTATCAACTGGGGGAGTTCCTTTCTGCTCCTCTGTTTTTACTGTATCTTTGGCAGAATCTTTGCGGTCCACCGAGGGCTGGGAAGGGGCTGAAGTTTGGCTCGCTTTGGGTTGCTGGATTTGCTGAAGCTGCCGCTGCTGCTGCTGAAGTGCCTCCTGTAGGCTCTGCTGATATTGCTGGTAATGCTGGAGCAGGGATCCTGGTGACAGCCCCATCAGGGCTTGTGATAAAGCTGGGTTATAGGGGAAAAGACTTTCCATACCATACATAGGCTGTAGGTATCCACCTTGAAGTGCACCTGGGATCTGGGGGGCATAATATGGAGAGAAACCTGGCATAAAGTAGGGCAGGAACTGGCTGGTAAGCAGAGCTGTTGGATCAGATGCTAAAGCAGCCTGCAGAGCTTGGAGCTGGGCAGGGTCAACCACATACTCCATACCAGGAGTTGGCATTGAGGTGGCTGGAACTGCTGTGTCAGGTTTTTCTTTCTTGGCGCTGGCAGCAGAAGTGGAGGGGGCAGGAGTTCCACCAGTTGACAATGGTGTGGGGGGTTTCTCAACCTTCTCCTTGGGCTTCTCCTTCTCCCTGACCCTTTCAGGTTCACGCTCTTTGGGAGGATCAGCCCGTGAGCTGGACTGGGTGGTAAGGGAGTTGGACGTAGATGTGGTTGTGGTACTTGAGTGGGAGACTGAAGTGCTGGCCTGAGCTGGGCTGGGTGAGGCCAAGGAGGAAGAGGAGGGGATCTTGTTGGGCAAACCAGATGTGGGTAGACTAGGTGAAGGAACACTGGCACCAGGCATGTTCAGGATATTTGGAGGTTTTGGAGGGGTTAAAGCTAAAAGAAAACAACATAGAATTAATGCGAATGAAATGTTACAAAATTGTTATTAACAAACACCATTAAACTGTTTTCCTCATAGAAACCCTAGATCCTTTAGTTACATCTTAGAAGGGCACAACAAAGGATTTGTCACATAAGTAAAGGGTGTCAAGCTCCAGTCCTGGGGGGGCAGTGTCCAGTCACAGTTTGGTGATTTCCCTGATCAAGCACACCTGGTTCAACTCATCTGGACACTGGCCCTGCAGAACCAACTTTGGACACACCTGACATATGTAATTCTCAAAGACCTTTTAGATATCTTAATGTTTGTTCGTGTCAGCTGCCTTAAACATGATTTGAATGATGAGTTGGTGATTACTGCATTAATAACATACCTGAATTAGATGCGTTAAAGCCTGGAAGGGAAGGGCTTCCAACACCGGGCAAGAGGACAGGTGGTATCCCTTGCAGATTTGAATAGGCTGACTGCAGATTGAGGGCTTGCAAAGCAGGGCTGTCAAACATCCCTTGTTGCTGCATGGCTTGTTGTTGTGCCAGTCCAAGAACCTCGTTGGCTTTCTTGATACGATCCATCTCTTGTTGGGCCATGAGTTGACGGACAGTGGCTGGGTCAAAGTACTCTTTCTCCTTGTCTAGTTGGCTCCCAATGGTGTCCTTTACTTTGGAGATGTGTTGCTGGGAAAAAATGTGGTCTCGTACTGAGAGACGTGCACTGTACTTAACGCCACACAAACTGCACTCCGTCTTAGGTCCCTCGTAAGAGGTCTGGTTGATGCCAAAATGTTTAGCCATACTGAGTTTAGCCTTCTTCTCCTTAGCACGAGCATTCTGGAACCAGACTTGTACAACTCTCTTTGGAAGTCCGATGTCATTGCCTAGTACCTCACACTCCAACATAGTAGGAGTCCTGTAATCGCTGAAGCAGGACTTGAGCACTTTCAGCTGCAGGTTAGTCATCTGAGTTCGGAAGCGCTTCTGTCCAGGCCTGTCTCCATTGTCAATGCTTCTACTCCCAGATGCCCCAGGGCTTGGTGAGCAAGGGTCAGCCAAACTAGATGTTTCACTGTAATCCACCATATTTTCATTTTCAAAGTCTTTTGCATAATAGCTTGTTGCAGGGCTCACTAGTCCCGAAGACATCTGATCATCATTCTCAAGAGATGGGATGTTTCCTCCAGTCTTGGACAAGAAATCTCCACTGTTGTGGCCATGCTTTGTATCAGCACTGTCATTGTCAACATTAGCCTCATCACCAGTGGTGGTATCAGTGATCGCGGTGTTCACAGAAGAACAATCATCATTATCAAGCTTGCTCTGGTCAAAGCTCATGTTGACTGAAGACATGGTTGGGCTTTCAAACTCCTCCATTCCTTCAACTTTGATAGATGTTGGGCTTAAAAGTGCCCTTGGAGACAAATCCATGATTTTACTAACAGGTGACAATGATGAGCATTGGGCATCATTGTTAGAAGTGCCCAAGTGAGAGTAGTTGGCAATATCCTGAGGATCCATCTTCAAGTGCATGCCCTCATGTTCAGATATTAAACCAGTAAGTGCTAAGTTGTAACCAGCACGTTTTGCCTCATGCCAGTGACGAGAACGAATGTGGGCTTCCAAGGCAGTTTTAGCCTTGAAAAGGGCTCGACAAAATGGGCAACGGCGATGGGCTTGTGCTGGACCAACAGCTCGAAACTGTCCTTTCCGTTCCCTGGCCCTGGTGTTTTGAAACCATACTTGTACCACCCGTTTCTTTAGCCCTACCTCATGAGCAATGTGGTCGAGCATTTTTCGGGTGGGGTTGGAGTCTAGTAAATATTTCTGGTACAGAATCTCAAGCTGCTCAGGTGTAATAGTGGTTCGGAGACGCTTGTCTCTTTGTGGCTCTTCACCACTATGAGTACTGTCATTTTCTCCAGGACTAGTTCCTGCTTTCTCCTCCAGCTTCCTCTTAAGAGAGTTCATGGTGGATGTCGGTGTTGATGGAGAAGTGGCAGAGCTGCTGGGTATTTGTGGCAAAGCTCCAGCAAGAAGCTGGCTAGCTAGCAGGGGATTGCTAGGGTCAAATAACATAAAAGGCATGTCCATTGAGCGATCCAAGAACTGAGGGTGAATAAATTGGTTTTGAACGCTCAGGAAATGAAGCTGCTGGTGTTCTTGCCAGTGCTCAAATGAGGGAAAGGCAAGTTTGCACTGCTCACACTGGTAAGGAATCATTTGCTGGGCCAACTGTGACTGCGATGCAGTAGCTAAATGAGAATTGAGAGCCATAAGGGAACTTTGAGATGGAGTCTGGCTGGTATGAGAGGCTGAGGATGAAGCACTGCTGTGCTGTTGCTGTTGGGAGAGGGAAGGTGAAGATAGTTTTGTGTTCTTTGGGGCTATCTGAACCTTTTCCTCTCGTGGTGGTCTCTGTTGTGGACTCTCAGTTGGGTGACTGCTTTCCTGTTTCACTGACAACAACTCTCTTTGAGCCAGAGATGTCTCTGCAGAATTTTTGGATTTCTCATCAAACGTGTTTGACGTACTAGCAGGAGCAGCTTCAATTTTCTCAGATGACAGATGGGAGAAGGATGAGGATGAGGGTGGAAGAGGGCAGAGACTTGACGATGATGGCATTGGTGTATGACCTGATGACCCAGAAAGCGTGTAGTATTCATGTGACAGATCAAGAGAATCTTCGTTTTGACTATCGTCTTGCCCTTCATCATCCTCATCTTTGTAACAAAGCTTCTTTTGGTGTTTAATGAGGTCAAATATGCGCTGGAAGATCAGACTACATTTCTTGCACTGATAATTCAAGTTGGTAGTACGAATGTATCTGTCATTGGACAGTTCACGCCGTTCACCGTCTTTTGCCCCATCTCCCTGGTTCTCATAATTCTTACGAGCTTTCTGTCTGGCATTCTGGAACCATACAACAATGACTCGAGTTGGTAGGGTCAGGAGATTAGAGAGCTGCTCAAATTCATCATCTTTAGGGTAGGCATTGGCATCAAAGAAATCTTGAAGTACTCTGAGCTGGTAGTCTGTGAACCGTGTTCTTGATGATCTTTTACTGCCACAGGACTCGTGTCTTTGGGGTTCAGGAGAAGGTGGCTTAGAGTCGATTTTGACATCCTCTAGAGTGGTAATGGGGGGATTGTTGAAGTTATACGGTGAGTCTTTGTTGCGCTGTCGCTCTTTGAACAAAGTATTCCGAAACCAGTGCTTGATGACCTTCTGTGGAAGTCCTGACTTGTCTGCCATTTCTTTTATTTGTTCCTCATTTGGAGAATTGTTGATGTCAAAGTACTGTCGCAAAACCCTTAGCTGGTCATCCGTAATACGGGTTCGGGGTCTCTTGTTCTGTTGCTGCAGCATTGCAGGAGTGAGCTGCTGCTGATACAGATGTGCAAGATCAGTGGCCAGACCAGATTCAACAGATGGCAGCTGGGCAGGTATCTGAGAAGGTAATGATTGGAGTGACATAGGCTGCATCATGAGTGGAGAGAACAAGGGAAGATCCATTGGCATTGAAATCTGAGCTAGTGGACCTGTAGGTTGTGGGGTTGGAGCAGTTGGTGGTGTGATTGCAGGTGCAGAGACAGGTATATTTGGTGTTGGAGCTCTCTGTGGAGGTGGTGGTGGCGGTGGTGGTGGGGGAGGAGGGGGAGGTGGTGGAGGAGCAGCCTCAGGTGTTTGGGGTCTCAAAGGGTACAGCTTGTCATACTGTTCTCTGTATTCCTTGGCAAATCTCTCAAGTGATCTAAATGGGAAGAATGCCTGATGGATGTGTTCCTGGTGACTCTTCAAAATTAAAATGTTGGAGAAGAGCTTTCCACAGGCCTCACATTCCAATTTCTCCAGTCCCTCAACAGGGTCAACGACTCTAATGATGCCACCAGGTGCATTCGAACCAGATAAGGAACCTGTGGACTTTTTCTGAGCTTTCTGTTTGTTTTCATTGTACTGAATTACCAGTTCAAATCCAAAGTTCTCCAATAGCACTTTGGTGGCATTACCACGAGCATCTGATGCAATTCGTGGTGGAGGGAATCCAGTGTCCTGATTCACATTGGCTACAGTCTGTGTTAAATCTTTCTTCTCTTTGGACTTAGAATTGTCTGAGATATCCTTTGGAACATGATCCTCTGCTTTGTCATTCATTTCTTTATCCTTTGGCAGCTCTCTGTCCTTTTCACTATGAGGACCAAGTGGCTTTGGTTTTTTCTCTACTGTGTGCGAGAGAGATGCACTCTGCTGGAGTAAAGCCATCTGGCTTGAGGCCTGGGAGTGGGAATGAGCTTGGTGCTGCTGTTGAAGGTGGTGGTGCATTAGTTGCTGTTGCAGGCAGCTCTGCTGGGCCTGGCTCTTCTGTTCCTCCAACAGTGATGCAGCAGAGCTACTTAAGTTCAGAGAAGAACTGTTCAAGTTAATTTCTGGATTCAACTGGAATTCAGCCCCTGGGATATAGAAAGGAAACAGCAGCTGCTGCTGCTGAAGTGGCAGAAGAGCATCTGTTGTCATTGGGAAGTGCTGTAGTAGGGGATTGAAGAGCTGGGACTGAAGTAGGGCAGCTTGTTGCTGGAGCTCTTGTTGAAGCTGGGCCTGGGCTTGTGCTTGAGCTTGAGCCAATTGCTGCTGTTGATGGAGCTGCTGCTGGTGGCTTCTTGAGGACAGCATGTCTGCAAATTTCTTTTTCTTTACATCCTGGTTCTCAGATGGAGAAGGATGGCAAGCTGAGTTCGACAGGCTCTCAAGGTTGTGAGCCTGACTCAGGTGGTTTCCTCCCAGGATGCTGTGTGCTGTCTGAACACTTGCTGGAGAACAGCTGTTGTTGCTGGAGCTGGTTGTTGAGTTAGTGGGTGGGATGGGGCTGGGGGTGGAAGTGCTGTTAGAAGTGCCCCCACTCAAACTGCCACTGCTGACAGAACTGGAGCTGCCACCAGCTGCTTCGAGTTTGGCTGCCCTGGCTTTGGTCTGGTGGAGGACGGAGCGCATGTGAATCTCCAGGGTGGAGCTCTGGCTGTATGCAACGCTGCAAGTGCTGCATTTGAAGGGCTTATTATCGGGGCTGCTGGTTGGCTCTGGCTTACCTGTGGTGGATTCCTGCAGGGCCCGTTTGACCTTGTGCAAGTGTGACACCGAATTATAATGCACAAGAAGGATATTCTTTTGGGTGAAAGATTCTTTGCATACTGTACACTTGAAAGGTCGAGAAGGATCTAAGAACTTTTCCATGGTGAAATTGGGGCCTTTTCTAAATGGCAGTGCTCGCTTGGGCTCTGATCCAGAATCCTCTTGCAAGGACCCTGAGTCACTACCAGTTGGACTCTGTTTTTCCTCAGTATCACTCTCCTCCCCTTCTTTCTCATCCTCCATCAGACCTCCTTGATCTTCTCCAAGTGAAGGGTCACCCATAACCATTAGGTCTCCATTCATTAGCAAGCCTCCATAGAGCTGCTGAATGTCAGCTTCACTCAGTTCAAGGTGACTAGTCTCCAGGTGTTTCTTCAAAGCTTGTAAGGTCCTGAAACTCCGTTGGCAGAGGCAACACATGGTAGCTGCTCGGATAACATGGTACTGGGAATGCAGCTGCAGCTTCTCTATCGTCTTGAACGCTAGACTACACTGGTTACAGCGGTACTTGTATACATGACGATCAGAGACTGGCAGTTGAGGCCTTTTGTTGTGGACCTCATTGAAGTGCATCTGGAGTGCGTTGGAGGATTTGAATACTTGGTTACAACCTTTCTTCCAGCACAGGAATCCAGTGTCTTCTCTTGCAGGCGGTTGGTCTTCAAGAGGCGACTTGCGAGCATCAATTAAATCTGTGGTCAAAGGAAGTCCTTTCTCAGACTCATCTGCACACTCTGCAAAAAATAAGCATAAATATATGTCATAATCAATGTTTAGCAAATAAACGTCACATGAAGGAGCATGCAAAAAGTGTCTAGACAGTCTAGAAAACAATCTTTACCTGTTTGTTTCTTTGTGTCATCAGAGGTCGAGTTGGACAAGGATGTATTTTGAGCTTCTCTCTCCAAGCCGGGCACTGGTATGAACATGCTCGCTGGCAGCACCTCTGACGTTGCCACCTGGAAAATAAAACACAAGGTGTGTCGCTTGTTAATTACAGACCTTTAACAACAGCCTCTGCTTTGGCGTGCAAGAAAACTAAATTAATGCACTTTTAAGCATAATAAATATATCATAATAATTCAAACCCCTGCTTTGATTAAATATACATGTATATACTGTACACATATGTGAACAGTTGCCACAAACACACCCATACACACACATTAAAAAGCTTTCTGAAGTATATAACTCAAACAGAGTCAGAGAATCCACTCTCACTCTAGGAATGATCATAATATTTCATTTCTTACTTTATTTGGCATTCTAGGAATTTGCACTTTGATCACTGATGGTGTTTTGTCACAAGCTGGGAAAGTTCTGCTGTAGCCAATTAGTGTGATGGGACTGAGAAGCCTACCTTAGCCAGCGCAAAGCTTATTAGGGAGCCTAATTAAATAATTCCTCCTACTCATAAAAATCCAGTGCAAGTTTGAAGTACAGAAATTCCGTCATTGGCAACGGAATTCTGGGTAATTTGACCACTGTCAATTTAAGGTGGTTTTTGCCCATTCTGTTTAATTTACAGTGCTCATTAAAGCTTTTTCAGGCTGGAATATTATCCTTTCACAAAAAACCCTTTAAAGCCACAGCATAAATAGTATGTAAAATACAGGACCACAAGCGTAAACTGGGGCTGACTTGTGTATTTCCATTTCATTTAAACATTTGAAGGTGCAACTGTCAAAAACATGCCCAGTTGCCACCGAAAAGCTGAAGTCAATCATGTTTCAAAGGACAGCAATGTTCCCTGTCTATTCAAGCCTCCTCTGAACTGAGCATCTGGATGATTCCTCTTCTCTTTCTCTCTCTCAGGGAAAAAAGAAATCATCAAATGCACTCATTAACCGGCTCCTATTTAACAATAATCAGTGATTGAGATTGGAAGAGGTCGGGAGATGAGCCACTGTCTGCTTCACCTTCCTTCAATTAACTCCCCAAACAGAACAATCAGCCTCACTACCCATGCAGCATTTCAATTCTTCCATCCTTCCGACCTCCCTCCTCCTCGTCTATCTCGCTCTTCCATGTCTAATTCCTTCTCTCGTGTTTACGTCCCTGCATCTCAATCCCCCTCTCCCTCCTCATCACACCATGATCTCCGTCTTACGCCACTTAATGTGTGTAGAGACTCTGCATGCCTGATTAAATTAAAAGCGGCGTCTTTCACAACAAGAGGCCTCGGATCATTTCGAGTGAAGGCTGCATAATGTTCATTACATAATTCGAGTCTTTTACTATTGAAAACTGTTTTTTCCCAGCTTTTTTGCATGAAATATGCAGATTTTTATGACAAATGAGTAGGCAAATGCATTAATTACAGTAATCCTATTGAATCTCATGGAGCGATTTCTTCAAGTGCTTCTCTAAAACGTAATTACACTGCCAGAAGCAGTAAAACGTACAAATACGGTGCATTAAATGGAAGCTCCTAAACAACAACTGCCACATAAAAGCACAGTTGTCAGCCTGAACCAGAGCGCATGAAGGACACAGTCCTCCAGCGAGAGCTAGTTAGTCAGGCTTGAGGTTAAGTGGAGCTGTTAAGAAAACCTTGTCCGTCACAATCTGATTAGCGCATGCAAATTCACACCGGGCTTTTTCTAAAAAAAAAGAAAGAAAAGCAGTGTTTTGGCTTTTTACTTTTATTTCTCCTACAGTCTCCTCCACGCTGAAAGCAGTAAATTAATGTGACCAGTGCGGAGGGTTGCAAAAGCAAAAACACGGCTGTGATTTACATTACAAAGTGGACTGTTTCTAGACAAGTGCTTCATTAGGAGACGAGAGCCGAGCACAGAGAGTATCCCAAGGTCACTTTTAATTTGGACCGCCTAATTGGCAAACATAGTTCCAAATGGCTATCATCTAGCCAGACTGAGAATTAATGAAGCACAATTATTTTCATTACCCCTATCTAAGACAGACAGAAAATGAGACGCGGAATGAGGGAGGGGGGAGGGAGGGAGGGAGGGATAGAGAGAAGGAGAACGAGGGAGAGGATCCAAATAAAACGTGCATCTTTATGCATCGTCGGCGGGAAATAAAAGTCACCGATTTCAGAATTCATTAAGAGCGCCTGCCTGACGTGTGCAAAGGGATAAGAGGATCTTGCTGGTTTTAATGTGCATTGTATTAGCTGTGTTTCCATCATGTGCCACTCTTGTAGAGGGCCCGGTGCATTATCATCTCTATAAAAAGAAAAAATATTGCTACCTGCTCCTAATAACGTGCGTCCTGACTGGGGAGCAGAGGCGGCTTAACAGCATTCAGAGGCTGTTTCTGTGAGCGAGTGGCCAGCGAGCAATTTAGCTCCACGGGCAAAACATAAACATAATTATTTCACCACTGCAAATTTGAAAAAAGAAAGAAAGAAAAAAGAAAAAAAAGCATAAAGGCAGTGCAATAATGCTCCTCTGTAATGTTGTTGGGGAATGTAATAGAACAAGGTGAGTTGCCTCTAAGGAATTAGGAGAAGGCGGCTGATGGAGGCCTCTGTGTTCCGGGATTACAGAGCTGGTGGCAAATAAGTTAAAACGGATGATGTAAGTGTTACTACTTCATATGAAAGTGTGTCCAGTATAAGAATAAACCTCAGGAGCATGCAATCCTTTCTGAAATCTTTGTGCAAATTTCAGGATGCAAATTTCAGGTGACAAAATTGGGGGCTTGGTGTGTATGGGGTGGGCTATATGGTTAGACGTGTGGAATTATAAGGTTCTATTTGACATTTTTTACAAAATTGAGTTTTTTTTTAATAAAAGCGATTATTTGTGATTGTGAACACACTCAAAGGCCTCATTCACACTGCAGGTCTTGATGCTCAGTTCTGATTCGCTGCCTATATCCGATTTTTTTGACCTTCTGTTTACACGTGTTTT
>JBBIGC010000039.1:5126758-5138329 GCA_037576955.1 Lepidarchus adonis
TGTCATGGGACAGATCCGATCTGTGTCACATATGAGCAAAAAATCGGAATTGGGTCAAATTTAACTGACAGTGTAAACGAGGCCATAGAGCACCAATACTAAATGTGAAGCCTGCATTTAACCAATTACGCTTGTGGGACGGTACCTTGCTTAAGGCTACTTCAGTGGTGCCTGGGCTGGGACTTGAACCAGCAACCCTCTGGTAACAAGAACAATGTGCTTACCACCAAGCCACCACTGCCCACGTTTGCCATTGTGAACACACCACCTCACACACGCAGAGCAGCGGGCAGCTATCAACGACACCTGTGGAGCAGTGTAGTGGGATGGTACCTCAATGGTGCCCGGGCAGGTACTTGAACCTTGAGCCTCTGAAAAAAGGATATAGTCCTGCTACACTGCTCCCCGGGCTGAAACCTGCATTCTGCAAGTGTGGATGCGTTAAAGTCTCATTGCATTGTGTTGTGTGTGTTCACAAGAGTCACTTGCATTAATACAGACATCATGGAGCAAAAGTGAGCTGTAGGTTGCATGTTCAGAACCAGCTTGATGTACATATTCCAGCAGAAGAGTTCAACGTCATAAGAACGCATTCATTAATTCACTGTAGCACTGTTACCTAACAAATCAAAATAATAATATTTGCATTGTCTGAACTGCGTTTCATTAGTGGGTGAAAAAATCCTATTAATTAAATGTCAATTCATCTGTGTTCCCAATTACTTGCCTATATTAATGACTGCGTTGTTAGTTTTTGGAATTGAACTAGAGTACGGCTGCACAATATCGTACATCGCTATTGCAATATCAGTCTCTGCAATACTAATAGTGTAGAATATGCAAATGAGCCCTTTAACCAATCACAGAGCTTTATTGTGAAGGGACGGGTCTGCTATCGGCTAAATAAGACGTATGTCAGTGTGTTGGTTTTCTGACCTCACAAAAACAAAGATTTAAAGCCCTTTAATATAATAAAACATGTAGCTGTATAATCACTGATATCGTGTCCATATCGTGCAGCTCTGATTGGCCTGGAGGGATGGGGAGGGTTTGCGGGGCGCTGGTTAGAGGAGGGGGGCGCTGGTTAGAGGAGGGGCGGGGGGTGAAGAACATATCCACAAACTACGCCACAGCATCATGAGGCTGGAGCTCGAGTGTGTCTATAACATTCATGCTTCCTTTCACACCAAACCGCACACACACTCTCTGTGAATCGAGGGTGATAACATAATGAAAGTGGAGGAAAAAAAGGCCCATCCACAACAGACATGTCAGTACAACTGCTGGGGCAGAGCATCATCCGGCCGTCCTGAACCTTCTCGCCCCATTATATCTGACTCGCAGTGAGTCAGCAGGACACCCGCGGCCGTTTCACCACGAACACTTTCCGTTTGCGGTTTGATTATGCCTCAAATGTCATCAATTAGATGGGAGAAGACAGTCTCCTCTCCGGTGAGGCGCGGCCGGCGAGAGGTGGTGAGTCACGCAGCTGCGTTCGGCCCCTTACGCCATCGCCACAGGGGGAACGGGCCACAGTGGGCCTTTGTGTATAAGCACACAGCTTTCTTACAAACAGGTAGACAAAAGAATGGACTAAGGAGGCCTTGTGCTCTTTTTTTACCTATTGATGCCTTGCCCACACAGAAGGCTGCAGGGACAGAGAGGGTTTTTAATTAAAACCTACTCCCGCTGCTGATGAGATGGGAGTAACAATGGACTAATGCCATGACATCTGCCCTTCCACGATGAAGCTAGTGTACTCGTGCGCTATACTTATTTGTATTTTGAGGTTATGTTTGGCGCAAGAAGGTCAAAAGCAAAAGGCATTCATCTCTGCATCACAAAACTAGCCACTTCAGAGAAGGACATGACTGTGTGCTACAATGCTGCTTCATTGAGGTCAATAAATGGGCAGTACGACTGCGATTATACCGTATTAGCAAACTACAATTGAACAAAAAAACATTAATGACATCATGAGGCGTTAAGGTTTGGAAGTTGCACATGCAGTCAGGCTGAAAGTGACTATTTGTGATTGTGAACCAACACCAAACGCAATGAAAAGTGACCAATCCACACATGGAGCAGCACCTGGGGAGCAGTGTAGCACCACTGCCATTGACTGGGACCCTTAAACTGGGTTTGTAGTGTCTTTTACTTTAAACACGACCAATCTGTAACTGCAAATATATATATACACATTCAATTTATTTCAATGAAATGAAATAAAAATGGCTGGTGATGCAGAGAAATCACCACTACAGTTAAAGATCATGACCAAAATAACCCAAAAATACTGAAGAAGTGTGAGATCAATGGCAACTGACACACATATACACACAAACACACGTTTGCTGGCGAGTAAACCCTCCCTGCAGGGAAGCGGACACTCACGGTGGCTATTAGCTTGTCGACGCAGTCCGGGGCTACACTGTGCAGGTGTGTGAGGTGGAACTGCAGGTGGATCTTGTTGTTGAGCATGTCCTGGCACAGTGGGCACCGCAGCATGGGCTGCACAGAGTGCTGGGTCATCACGTGCATTCTCAGCCGGTTCAGGTCCGTGTTCGTGAACTTGCAGTAGGGGCACTGGTACATCTATGAGAGAGAGAGAGAGAGAGAGAGAGAGAGAGAGAGAATCGTTAGGTTCTAAAGCAGAGCAGCTAACCTGCAGTAAAACTCGCCCGTCTTGTGCAGGCAGTGGAGGGTTAGCCAGAGAGGCCTGGCACACACTTCAAAGGCCTCTCATCTGTCAAATATCATATTGATTTTCCACCTTTTGCACAATTAGCGATGCAAGAGCAGGGAAAAAAGGGAGAAATATAATCTTCAGGAGAAAAAAAAGCATGCATAATGCAAAAAGGCCAGCTCTGTTCTTAAATGGCAAACACTTTTCTAGGAGCTCGGTTCTTTTTCTTAATTAACCAGGAGGAATAATGAGCAGTGGTGAGTCTGGAGACGTCACATGACAAACAACCTCAAAAACCTACCAACTTACACATGTACACCACTCTCACCTGCTCTCCAGTGCTCTTCTCCGCCGTCCTGGGACGCTTGGAAGAGAGAGGGCTCTCCGAAGCCCCGGACCTGGAAGGAGGCCTCTTGGAGGGGATCGGCGACTCTGTCTGATCCCTCTCTGAGTGGCTGGCGTCTGCCGCTGCACACAGAGGAAAGAAAAACCGCAATCAGGACAGAGTCAGGACAACACAGACACAATACAGCCATATTTATCAGCAGCTGTAGACCAGCAACTGATCAGGCAACACTGGGCTCCCCCCCTACGAACTAGCACCGCTTCCTCTGCTCCGCCCATGCCACCGAACAGAGACGCGACGCGGGCGGTCTGACGGCCTGTCTGCACCAATGTTGGATCGTTAGGACATCAGACGCCAGCGCAGACGTCTAATCAAAACATTAGTTTGCCACAGCGAGCAGCTTTGGCTTCCGTGCTCTCACCGACACGGCCGTTTGAAGTACAGCTCCCGATGACGGATTCGCCCAACTCCACATGTTCCTGTGCAATCTCGTTGGGTTTAAAGGTAAGAAAGAAGCAGTTCTTTTATCAGTTCACCCCCCACACACACTTCGATTAGCATTTCTTTACATTTTTGCAGAAATAAGATGCATTCCTTTAATCTAGATCTAACTTTTTGAAGTAACTTTCAAAGAAAGGGACAAATTTAGCCGGACATGACTAGAAGAAAATACACATTAACTGAAAACCTTAAAAAAACTCTTAAAAACCAATGGTTCTTGGTCTTACCAGATCTGATCCTCAATGAATTAAAATCACAATACTGATGATATCAATGGACCATCTCACAGGTTTAAATGACTACAGTTTACAGAAGAAAAGTGTTTTTACAACATTTTCCTTGGTTTTCCAGGAGTTAAGTTATGAATGTTGGTGTTTAATTTGGGAATTAAATTCCTGTTCTGTTTTATATCATCCTTTGCTGAAGTTTAGTACAGCGCTCTTCACAGCTAGACCCTGAATCCAGATTCCGCTCCTGTGTTTTGGAATCACCAGTGGATCTTACTGCAATCAGTTCCATCAAGAGCTCAGAAACTACTGGTGATTACAAAATACAGGAGCGGATTCCAGTTCCGGGTGTGAAGACCTCTGATGTAGGATGTGATGATCAGGATTCAGGATCTACTGGAATATGGTTTGTGTTTGGGACACTGTGGCCTAAAAGAGAACGTTAAATGGCTTAACATAATTTATAATGTTGACTATGAGATATGACCGTACCATTTGAGGTATATGTCACCCATCCCTAAAAACCTTAATTTGGTATAAAGCCCCATTATTTGGAGGTTCTTTGATGTTTAACAAGGTTATTCCCACTTCATCCTCTTTTTTACAGCAACGGTTCTTGCAGTGAAAGGTTCTAAACCTAAAACATCCAAAAAACTCTGAAGTGTGGATGTGGTCTGTTCATTGTCATGAAGGTCAGGGATGGAGATCAGTGCCACAATTTAGGCAGCGTAGAAAAAAAAGACATATATTACACATTACATTTAGCATGCAGTCGCCAGGTCATGGTGGCACGAGTCTATGGCATGCATTGTTGAGCTAAGGATGAGGGAGAGTAGAAAGGGCAGTAATTGGCAGGTGCTTGCTCATCTTAAACCGAAATCCCTCATTGTGTTAGCCACGGACTGTCACCGAAGTCTCTAATGTGCTCTCCTAGCTTGGCAGAACATTACAAGCGGCTAATCCTTTTAATGCAACCTGCGCAGCCATTAACAATGCACTGCACCCCTCTTCCTCCTCTCCTTCTCCACAGAGCGAGGCCAAATAACAAGAGGTTCATAGCTCAGCTAACCAGCGAGCAGGAGAGAGAGGTTGCAAGCTATGTGCGGCACAACAGAGAGGCATGAGAGAGCTGATTAAAAATACTCGGTTAAGCTGGAGGCTCGTAAAGGAGCTAAATCCACCCAGAGCCAGAGAGGAGCCGCATGGAGTAGCCTCCAGTGGAAAGAATCCACTGAAACTTAAGACGCCCTCTCTTTCCCTGGCCCTTAACGAGGCCATAAAGAGTTAAATTTGGCCTGATTTGTCCAGTCCTGGGAGGGCAAATTGAGAGCAGGGGGAGTGTGTGTATGTATGTGTGTGTGTTGGGGAGGGGGGTCAGGTTAAGCAGGGCTGACCACGCTTCTTCTGCAGACATTAAAGTGTCAGGTCCAATCAGGGCAGGGGCAGCTGAGCACCGGGCGCAGTGGGGGCCCCCTGCTTTGGGCAGAGCGGCCTGCTGCAGCTCCCACACCAGCAAGCATGGCCTTGTTAGCGTCCAGTCACTGCCAATCCCATTAGACACGTCCACCAATACACAAAGGAAATGTTAAACAAAGGATCCTCCCATTCGCCGCCATTAACCTCCGTGCTCTCGCCGCACTGTCCTCGCCACTTCCTGACCCACTCCAGCCTCCCTCCCTCTTACACTGATAGACCAGCCTCTCTACAGGCCCCTCCTCCTTCTCCTGTCCCTCATGTTCTTCAGAAGATCCTCTTTCAGGTTCCTATCCCTGCCACGCTAGCCACTTCCCTCTCTCGCAATAGTGCAGGCTGACTGCCCAAGGTCTGAGCTGAGACCTACCAATAGGGTGGAAGCTTGTCAAAACTGTGCTATAACAGTTGTATATACAAAATAGGAAAATGAGCGGAAAAAACATTAATGTATCATTATTCAATTAAAAAACACAAGAAAACACTGTCTAACACTGTCATTCTTCATTTCTTCTTCTGTGGTGTGAAAAACAGAATAAAAATTATTTATATTTATTCTACCAAAAATGGCACCGCAGCCGTAAAAGTCCGTTTTATCAAATGATGGAAAAATACATATTGTGAAGTATGGTGCATTGAAAAAAGTATCGTGATATTTTGCTGTATCATCCACCCCTGTCTTTTGCATCTACAAAAAGTAACTTCACAGGAGAAAGATACTTTTAATTAATTACACGACTGATGAAACCAACTGCTTGCCAATGACAATTTTTTTTTAAATATGTATTAATCCCTGTCTGTTTGAATGAAATCTTTGTCTGTTTTTGGGTTGGATGTTAAAATATATTTTAAATTCTTGATACAATTATAAAAAATATAAGTATAAAAATAAATAAAAATATATTAAGTAAATAAGCAAAAAAGAATTTTTTTTTAATTCGAACATCTGGAATTTAATAAAATGAACATTTATACCCAGCTTAGAAAATGTACTATATGTACACATCCATAATTTCAGTATTAAGCCACATTAAGTTTAATGGCTGAACATTCCTTGTATATGTAAAGTATCATGATTTAAATTTCATGTTTAAAGTCACCTGCCCAAGGCTTTCTATAGGTGTCAGTGGGTGTGGTCAGCTTTGGATGCTGCTTCACACCTCATAGCACCATAAATATGATCAACCAGTCACTAAAAAATAAAAATAAAACCCAATGGACTGTACCATGACTGAAGCCAAAGGACTGTGTCATGTTTTCTGTTGTCAAGAGACAAAAACACATATGGAGTACACTGGAACAAAATGGCCAGCGATAAACACAGACAGAAGTGATTGTTGGATCATGCGGTGTGTGTGTGTGTGTGTGTGTTTGTGCAGCATGGTTGGACTGGCCCAACAACATGGCTGAGCAGGTCAGATCCATTAACTAAGACCATGACCAGAAGATAAGCTTTTAACAGAGGCTTTCTGTGTCTTCCTCCCATAGGGGTGAGGTGTGAGTGTGTGTTGGGTTCAGGACAGGGCTAAACACAAGCATCCCAACTTCTAAAGGACACGGAAAAACTGCCTTAAAACACACTCAGTGCCATTAAAAATTGATTAAAAGTAAAGGCTTTGGCATGACACCCTAGAAGATACACTTTGGAGAACGTTTCACTGGTTCTAAGCTGCAAGAACCTCTACATAATGTCAAAGTTTTCGTGAGAAATCATTATTTTCAAGTCATTTTAATCCCGTCCACACTTCTGCAATCTTTTCTTAGGCAAACAGAACGGAGAACAGAACTTTTATGTCTAATTAATGTCTGAAGCTGAAGGGCACCAATCTGAGCTGTCTGTCTGTCTGTCTGTCTGTCACCCAGCGTCCTTATAAATCCTTCATGGTTCAGTGACGTACTTGCTCCGCCGCTAAACACCAGCCTCTTCTCACACTTAGCCCCGTCCCGAGAGCAACAACAAGGCCAGGACTTTCCTCTGACAGCGCAAAAGCGGAGCCAAAATAGAGAAAGAGGGAAAGAAAGAAAGTCTTAAGAGTCAATTAGGTGATTATTAATTCATGGGCCTTTTCCGTAAACGGGAGACCTTTGTGCTGGCGAGTCCCGTAAGTGAATTGGACTTTGGCACCTTCTCTCACCTCCTGGAGCTGGGCTGTTTCAGCCGAGACGAGGGGGGGGGGTCAGCGCAGAGCTGTAGCAATTAAAAAAAGTGTGTGTTGTGCGGTGAGCAAGAGCAGAGCAGGGTGAAGCAAGAGATTGCGACATACAAGAGCGACCGAGACAACATTAACTCAACACGGCGTGTGCTACTGGAGATCTTCCAGGAATGCACAGCTGCCCGAGTGTCACTAACCCACGTCCTTGGAAAGTCATGTTCTGAGAATGGGGCTAAGTGGGTGAAGGAAGCAGAGGGTAGAACGTTTCCCTTGGCACAGTGGGCAGAAAAACAAAGAAAAACAGGTCACGGTTTTGGAATGACCCAGTATTCCCAGACTCCGGAGTTCTAGAGACAAATAGGCCTGGGACGCTAGAGAAATCTGTCCGTCCTTCCATCCATCCAATCGCCATCTATCCATCCAGTCTGCCTGTCTGTCTGTCCATCTGTACAGTCAGGAGTCTCCCCCTTGCTTCAACACCTCCAAAACGCCTCCCCCTCTCCGTCCCCCTGCTCTTCTCAACAAAGGCCAGACCGGCCCGTGCTCCCCTGCCAATTTAACCATTAATATGGAGGAGCAGGTTTAACTCCCTGCCACCACCAGTCATTCACTTTTAATACGGATGGTGATGACAAAAAAAAGAGTATTATCTCACCCTCCACCGACCCTCCCTCTCTTTTCTCACCTCGCCTTTTTAATCTACAGGCCGAGCTGGTGCCCTGAGCGACGGAGGGCGATATTCCATTTCACCCCATATTTCTCAGGTAATTACTCAGCGTCAATTAATTTCAAATAAAGAAAATTACAACCAAAGCCTCATGCCAAAGCAACTCCTCACCGAGGATCATCACCGCACGCCATCCTTGGTGTATAAGCCTCTATTAAATGAAAGAACCACCTCCCTCGCTCGCTAAAGAGAAGAACAGGCCTACAGGCATAACCGTTACATTTGAATGCATGGAATTAAAAGGTGATATTAATTAGTGGATGCATTATTAAACTGCTGGTGTCAATGTGAAGAATAAGACTGATCTCACTTTTGGAAGATATTATATTTATTTACTACAGTAGAAATTAGTCTCTGCATTTTACCCATGTACCCATGTGGGCAGCGCCCGGGGAGCAGTAGGGATAGCTGCCTTGCCTGAGGGAACTTCCTGGTTCTGGGAATTGAACCCACAACCCTTCGGTCACAAGCACACTTCTGCAGGACACTACCTTACTCAAGTGGGACCTGCAACCTTCCAATCACAAGGGCAAGGTCCTAATATCTAGGCTACCATCGGACACCTGCATTTAAATTAAAATACGTAAAACTATAAAGAAGGTTGTAGGTTCAAGTCCCAGCCCGGGTACCACTGAAGTTCCCTTTTATCCCTCATATAATAGCAATTTCCAAAGCCAGAATAATAGTCAAATGGCTGCACTGATAGCAAGTCCATTTACAACCAGCACAACATGATCTCACAGGGTCCACACAGCATGCAGTACCAGCACTCTGAGTCCAGGGGGTGCTAATGTGCACGATTAAAATCAGTTCAGCAGCCAGTGTGTGATTGCCCTTCTATTTTTTATCTTGTCCTACACACACACACACACACACACACACACACACGCACAGAGAGAGAGAGAGAGACACGCACACACACAGTCCCCTGTGTATCCAATCATACATTTAAGTAAATATATAAGAGAAAAGAGATGGGACCAATTTGGCGGGCTGCTGCTGCGGGTGTCAGAATGCGGATGACCTGCGCTGTAATATTAGTTTTCCTCCCTCGCTCCAGCTCCTGTAATTTGAAAGTCAGGGATGGTTGGGGTGGGGGTGTGGGTGAAGGGAAAGGAATTATTCATAAACCTCAATTGCTGAGGACTGCAAACCCCTCTTCTTTATTTTCCTCCCCCTATATAGCAGCACCTCAATAGCGGCCCACTCCATACATTTATGTTAAACATGTCAAATCATATTGTGGCAGGTTTTCCAAGCCCTTAAGTGTATTAACAATTGCGCTTGTCGTTTTTCCACCCTTCCCTTTTTCCCCCACAAGCCTTTGCAGGTTTAAGCAGGGATCCCATTCATTTTACTAATGCTGGGGCTGTTGGTGGACGGGACGTTGTGTGTGTGGGGGGGGGCCAAGGCTCTGACCTGGCCTTTTATTAATATTTCATATCCAGACACTAGGCCCAGACTGGAACCTGCCAGCACTTTATTTATTGCTTAAATATAAGTCGTGATTTCGACGCACAACCTAATCTAGCACCTTCCCTCCTGTCTGCCCGTCTTGCTCTCAAACAGCAAATAATTACAAAGCCCCCCCCCCACACACACACACTCTCTGTGCGTGTGTTCGAAAGTGTCTGGTGTGTTTGAAGACAAACAAACGCAGTCTCTTAGCAGATGACACGCTTAACACATGCGCATTCTACACAGGCTTCCTCATGTCTTTCTAAATGCCTTTAATGAATTGTGAGGAGCAGAGTCAGATAAAAAGCGAGATCAGATTGACAGTAGCTTTAAATAGGAAGACGTTGCTTTTTTCCTCTTTTGATTTATTATTTTATTATATATATATATTATTTTTTTTGCACTGCCAACCTCCCCCCCCCCCCTCCCCGGCAGCAACCCGGACGCCTAACGCGCACGCTCTCTTTACCTGACAGCCACTGTCATTTTACAGCAGCCATGTTGCGGCGCTTTTTCTTATTTTCGCAGAGACTTCTTAATGACAAAAAAAAAAATCAGCCCTAAATCAGGGGTTAGCCGACATTCCCAGCCAAAACAACGGCGCCTCTGTTTACTGGACACGTTCCCCTGCTCTTCCTGACCACAGTGAGTCCCCACGCCGTCCGTCAACCGTAGAAATAGAAAAACAAATCAAAAATACAAGACCCAGCTTCCATTAAACAGTACGAGTATGTGAGATCACGACGCAGTCGCCCCCCACCCCCGCCTCCTCCTCCTCCTCCTCACCCCCTTCCACCTTTCTTCAGACATCAAACAGCACCCTAGACCTGGCTCCCTAATGCACACGCTATTTTTAACTAAGTGTTTCTAATAAGCTGCTGGGAAGGCTGTGAATTTTTCATACGCAAGCACATCTTTCTTTTGTGGAAACACAGAAACACACTTATTTGGTGATTAGTAACTGACAGGGGGGAGGAAAGAGGAATTGAATATTCTTGTATCAGATTGCATGCCTTTCAGAAAGAGACGCAGGGATCCTAATGCGAAGAGTCGTCTTCCTCGGCACCACAGGTATGATTGAATTATTAATCGCGCGGCTCATTTTAATGCTTTTTAAAGCGATTTATTTTGATGTGTTAAAATATACTTTTAGCCATTTTCGGGCAGGCATGCATATCATTATCTCTCCCCATCAAAGCAGGAGTGCCACCCGTTCAAAGCGCACAAACAACTCTGCCTCATTTAAAATAAAAGTTGGAATATCAAAGACATTTTTTACAAAGATTTGGCTTCAAACACGGCAGCAAACTTTTTATATATATATATATATATATACTATCGGAATAAGAAACGAAGCCCAAGCAAAAGGTCTGGATTGTTTCTTTTCTAATTTTCTTCCCAGCGGCTCTGGAGTAGGAACAGATTACAGGGAAGAGATCCGTCCTCTGGAGCGCGTTGGGTGGAGAGCAGTTAAAACAGCAGCTTTCCCCCTTTTCTGCACCATTCATGTCCTCGGTGTCTGCGCTTTAGTGGAGCTTGAAAAATCAAACAGCTCCTCGCACATGTGGAGTGTTTCTCCGCCGCTCGGGAGTTAACTATCCTACTTACATAAGTGTGTCTAACACACGCAGGTTTAAATTCGGCATACGTACTGTACCTGTGCGCCAGCGCGGCTGATGCAATAAAGACAAAAATGCATGAAAATGATCTGAGATGTCATAATGATGGAGCAGGAGGGGATATTGAGGCCTGAACTGTCTAACAACACTCTTTACTCATTGGCCTATAATGCGCTTTTCAGAAAGACTTCTCTTCTCTTAGCGGAAAAGCAACGACTAAAAATGATATGATTCATAACAGTTAAGATACAGGACACAGTCTAAAGCTGTGGTGGAAATGCAAGAGAATTGTACATCTGTTAAACATACACACACACACACACACACACACACACACACACACACACACACACACACATATATACATACACACACACACACACA
>JBBIGC010000039.1:5168485-5189674 GCA_037576955.1 Lepidarchus adonis
CACACAACATTACAGTCTGGGCTGACTCATTACTGCCCCCACAGGTCAACACACAACATTACAGTCTGGACTGACTCGCTACTGCCCCCACAGGCCAACACACAACATTACAGTCAACGCTGCCTCATTACTGCCCATCACAAGTAGGCCACTGAGAGGACATTCCTGAATCCAAGATCTGAACATCTGTGTGGATAAGGCCTTAAATGCAAACCTCACCACTGTGTCAGTCAAGAACACCAGAGAATGGACAAGATGCATGTGCACATGATTTGGAAAATAAGTAAGTCAAAAGTGTGGATATACCATAAATGTGTTGTAAATATATATATAAACAAAGTCAAAACCTCTAGATATGGTAAAAGTGCTCCACAATTGCATGAGTCCCTAATTATTTATAGGAAACCGAAAAAATATATAAAGTATTTCTTGTGCCTAGAATGATAAACAAAGCTGCAGATGATTCTATATTGACTGAGAAAACCATTAAAAGGCCCATATCTCACATTTTTCTCACATTTATCCCCCCCTGAGGGCCACTTATAACATTTGTGTGCTTTTATGCACCAAAAACAGTCATAATTCATTTTTCCACAATCATTTTCCATACGCATATGACCTCTGTTGTGATTGGCCACCATGTTTTACAGCCTATAGTCTCCTAATACCTTAAAAACCGACTGTCTTTGAGTCTTGCTTTCCATAGTATAGTTTGGAGAGCTAGTTATGATGTTGTAACAATATTTATAAATATAAAAATACAGCAAAAAAAAACCCAAAAAACATACCAAGTAGTTTATCATGGTAGAAATATTAAAAATGATAAAAACATGTAAAGAAATAACTAAATAGATATCACGTATCCTAAATAGATCATCATATTTCACATAATACCATATATTACTTTTTAAATTTCCAAAAGTATCTTGTTCATGTTGATTATTACATTATCATTTTTAACATGATAAGTGATACTAAACTTCCCAGCGTTGGTGCGTGTGTGTGGCCGTTATCAATAGACGTAATAAGCAAAAAGATGGAGGCCGTGTAGTGGAGAATCCTCCCTGAATGGAGATCAAGCTTAGATTCCCAAGCCCTCTGCTTCCCAGCGGCCGGCTTCACATAGTCCCCTGCTGTTCCGTAGGCCCATGGATCTCTCTCTAGCCTTGTCACGGAGCGCAAAGGTACTAACCCCTGACCCCAAGCCTAAAAGCCCTACTGCCCCAGCCTGGAAGACACACTGTGCTTGAAGGAGTGCAGATCCATGTCCTCCTCAAATCAATCTTCCCACTCACAATGGAGGCCCAGCGGTAGTGGAGCTTAACCCCTTCCAAACACACACGCACCCCACGACACAATCCATATTAACAACACATGAGCAATGATTGCACCACTGAATGCTGCCATCACGGGAGGGTCCTAACATGCGCATGCACGCACGCCCGAGCACCACCAGCCCTTCATTGCAAATTCTAAGCTAATGCAAGATGAAATATTCACAGCTAATGCAAGATAAAATATTCAAAATGTCTAAAAACGGCGTCGCGTGTGTGTGTGGGATGAAAAAACGCACCTTTGGATCATGGCTGAAAATGGAGCCCTTGTTTTAAAGAAGGGGGGACTGAATGGAACCTTTGCTCCAAATTCTTTTCGCGGCAAAGAAAAAAGCTGGAGGTTAATATAAGAGCAACTCCTTGTCAAGGCTTTGAGGGTAATTCAACTGACACTGACGAGAATCAATGCTCCTTTGAATGCATTACTTGGCAGAAACAGGCCTTTTGTCCCTTAAACCGAGCTGGCGAAAAATGATGCCCGTCGAACAATGGGGGAGAGGTGAAAATATAGAGTGAGTGAGCGTGTGTGTGTGTGTGTGTGTGTGTGTGTGTGTGTGGGGAGGGGGGGTGACGACGAGTGCAGGCCTTCTCTCCATTCCCTCTCGCTGGAGCCAAATGGATTCCGAGCACTTTATGCATTAATCAATCAATATCTCTCACTGTACATCAACGGGCGCAACCAAGTTATGAATGACCTTTGGAGCGAAAAAAGAAAAGGACACTTTAATGCGCAGAAGACTGTGCATAGCTTAGTAACTTTGGCCCGGTTTTCATCACGCGCGATTACACTCGCACAAGGCACGGGGGCCATTAATAGAGCTGGAAATATGACGAGGTTACCCGTTATTCACTTGGCACGTGGGGAGGGGACCGGGGTGCTGTAGAGACGGAGGGGGGATGCCACTCTGGAGCAGTGTGGATGTCCGGCTGTCATGAGCTCCACAATAGCTCCTCTTTATTCGCAAATAAGCGGACGATTCCATTCAGTCGAATCCTTTTACGCACGTATGCGAGAGGCTCGTTGTGTTGCCTCTCATCGACATTGTTTTCGCCAATTGTATCGTATCTCGAGTGGCAAAAACACAGGGCATGCAGTCAGGAGTGGCTCTCGTGTGCTTCGAGTGGACTCCTTTTGTAGTGCCACTAATTCAAAGATAGCTTGGATGTTGAGATGAAAGCAGCTGGAGCAGCTGGAACCCAAACGCAATGCCCTGTGATGGGTTGGCCTCCTGTCCAGGATGAACCCTGCCTTGTGCCCATAGTCAGCTGAGATTGGCTCCAGGTTCTCCAGCGACCCGAAATGAATAAAGGGGTTTGGACAATGGATGGTTGGACCTGCTGTTAGGTCCTCATGGAGAACTGTGCCTCGTTTATCTCAAAGCCTTATGAAATCCACCATGAAGAACGTTCAGTTATCTCTCCAACAAAGCTATTACTAGTTGTAGTCTCTTATGCCACTTAAATGTGAGGCAAGCAGTTTTGGCTTGGGAAGAACACAGTCCCTTCTCACAGCTCGGGACTTTGAAACGAGGGTGCTTAACTTTTGGAGCAATCTAAACGCAATAATTTCCCATTAAAAAACCCCAATGCTCAAATCTGATAGGCGATAGTATGTAGAAGCTCGGTAAGAGAAATGGATTTCAGCACATGAGCGGGAGAGATAGAAAGGGAGAGAGGAAGAGAAAAGAGGAAAAAAAAAGAAAGGACACTTCTGGAGGTGGGAAATGGAAGGCAGACAAAGCGCGAAAGAATTCGCCTTCGTCTTTTTTTTTTTATATACGATGGAATAAGAAATGGACCGGCAGGGGCGGGGGCTATATTCCGCACTGGGAGAAAGGGGGCTTCTCTTTGGGCCTCCCCCTCCCCTGGGCTCTGCTGAAGCGTGGAGGTGAAGCGTGGAGACAGAGTGGAACGGACAGGAGCTGACTGCACAGAGAGGCCGAGAAAGGAAGAGCCCGGGCCAGGGGCACAAATTAATGCTATTGTAGCTCCTTGCACAATGGGGCCTGCAAAGTGACTGCGGAAGACCCTTAAACAAAAGAGACATCGCTCGCTCGCTTCCCCCTCCCAATTAGATTTTCTCACCCCGCTTTACATGACAAAAAAATAAAGTAAAAGGGCCAGTTTTCCCCTAATTCCACCCCGACGTATTATGCACCCTTGACACAGGCGCCTCGGAAACTAAACAAGTGGCAGATTAGCGGTGGGCAGGTCCTGATTGACAACGACCTGCACACACGGTTTGGACACCTCTGCTGTAACTCCATTCTACCTCTGACACCCCAGCCCCTCCCCGGCCCACCTCCTCCTTCACAAGCGCTCGAGATATTCAACAAATACATGAGAAAGACACGTTTTAAACATTCTCAGGGCCGCTTCACTCTCTGGCACTTGTGAAATGAGGAGTATTAATAATATCTAGCAGAAAGGGTCTAATCATGCTTTCTAAGCTGTGTGAAGAGGAGGAGAGGCAGTTCTTGATGCTAATTGAACCCCATTTGCACCATATTTCTTGAGCATGGTGGTGGTGCAGTGGTTAGTGCTGCCACCTCACAGAAAGAAGGTCCCCAGGTTCTGTCCTATGCTTGAATGGGTTTGTCTGGTTTCCTCCCATTGTCCGAAGGCTTGTGGTTTAGTGGATGAGCTTCCTTATGTGCAAAGCCAGCTGGGATTGGTTCCAGCTTCCCCGCCACCCAATCTGGACTTTGAAAAGGGAATTGAGCATCTTGGAAGGTCACATCATTGTGTGCCATCCTGTCCAGTCTTATATAAAAGACACTGGCTCTTCCTAGATACATTATGAAAAAATATGGGCCTAGACATGTTTTTATGACTGTATGGGGACCCCACAGGTGCCAGAGGTCTGTCTCTCATGTACAGTACACTCTTTAACAGCCCAGCTCGTCGTCTCATCCTCGACTCTGTGGTGCTGTCTCATTAAGGTCGTACACTGAAGCTCCACACCAAATATCCCAACTGTTCTCCTGGCACTTGGAAGTGCTATCATGCAGAGCACCACTCTGACCGCATGTGGAGCTGTGGGCAGTGTAGCGGGACGGTACCCTGCTCTAGTGTACCTCAGTGATGCCTGGGACTTGAACCTATAACCTTCTGATCACAAGGGCAAAGACACGGCCATGACTGTGCTACAGTAAAGAGAGAGGGAGATGTTTTATGGTGCTGCTGGCATTGGGGATTGAATGCCAGGTTTATGTGAACATTATAAAACTGTTAACATCTAGTGCTAAAAAGCGAATGCTTTTCAAGGACCCTGTTCGTTTTGCTTTTAAATACTCGCCGATGGTCCTTCTTCCAGCATAACAATGGGGGAAGCTTTGCTAAAACTAGTGCACAAAGCCCTTGGTCAGAGTGAGAGGGGAGAGTGATTCTTTTTATAGCATATAGTACTTGCTCTAATGCAGCAGTACACAGCTGTAAAGTGGGGCCAGAGTCGTGTGTCCTTTCCTCTTGACTGTACACTGCCGTCAAATCGACAGGACGAGCAGGCCTCTCCCGTACGCTTACTGAGCAGGTTAGCGTGAAAATCGACCTTTGCTTGCTTTTCTAAACAGTGGATTATTCATCTTAATGCTTTCAATTGGTCAGGCTGGGTTTATCTGGAACCGTATTTGCCATTTTCTCTCTTAAAAGTTCATTCTTAACTGAAAAAATATGCTCTTCATAGCTCCAAGGGCTCAAACATGAATGGCAAGAGCTGCGGGATAATAAAAAAGGCCATAAAAACAACAAAAACAAAAAGAATTTAATACAATAAACTGTTGCATGGATTCGAAACTGTAAAGACGCAAATAAAGCAAATTTAGTAGCTATTGTCATTGCTCTCCATCACTCATGCTGTAATATGACTCCCCCCAACCCCTTGTGGGTAATAAGTGCTCGACATTTGACACAATCAAGAACAGCATCGTCTTCCTCCTTCTGAAGAGGTCTCCTTCTTTGAGAATGGTTCCTTTGTTGGCGAACGGAACCGTAAACAGACACGATGGTGAACGATTGCCAAGACACATAATACAACAAGTGCGAAAGCTGGTCTACTCCATCTGATGAGAGGTGGTGCCTTTGATGTAGCACTTCAGCCGTAATGAGCAGGAGAATCGCACCGCACCCCGTTTAATATTCCTGCCTCTCGGATTAATATGCAACAGTCACTTCTTCGCGCAGACTGTACTGTAAAGCGCCCGTGCCGTCCCATATCACTCAGCCCCATCTAAACAGGCTGAAGGGCGAATGTGTCTGTTAGCCACTAATAAAATAGCAGTGACACTGAGGCAGAGCTCGAGCAGACAAAAGAGACAGTGTGAAAGCTCGAGCCGTCCACCCGAGTGGGAGAGACGTCATAAATCTGGCCCCGGTCAAACACCAGGAATGTCCCGGTTTGTCAAAAACAAACAGCAGCTTGTCTCGGACCGTCACTGGCCGGAGGAACCCTCACATCTGGTTAAACAGAGCTTGCCCTCTGTCAGGAAACTCAGTCTGGACAAACAGGGCCTAAAACAGGGCCCAAATATGGCAGGGCTCCATGCTGCCCCCGCAGGACAATAGGGAGTAGTGCAATCAACTCAGACATGAACATAAACTGCACCAAAACCAAATGTGACCTCCACACAGTAATAGCAGTGCCATGCTGCAGGTCCAAGAGGGCAGGAGAATGGGAAGAAAAGAGGGTGTGCAGCAAGCACCTCTGCATGGGAGCCATCGACAGGTACAGCAGGGGGAGCTATCAACAGCATTTGGGCAGAAGTGAAGTGCTTGTTTAAGGAATCTGCAGACCTCTGGTCACAAAAGCTAGTTTCTAACCATTAGGCCAATAAAAAGCTAGTATTTTATGGGTGCAGAAATGTATAGAGATATGAAAATTAACACATAAACAATGCGATTTGCATATTTGCTCACAACTGCTACATCCAATCTAAGCTAATGGATAATACAGAATTAAGATATCACAGCCAGTGATGCAGAGTGGGTTTATGGGCCCCTGTGCCACTGTCCTATGAGCACAGCTGGTAGGTACTTCACTACCGAGGCCACAGCGCAGCAAATCAATGAGCCACACGGCTGAGGGCCACGGGTGAAGCCGGCGAAAGCGAGAGAACCTCTCTACCTGAGGCTCCTACGAGGAGAGAAGAACATGATGGCATCCACATGTGGGACCCCTGTATCCGTCGCCCCCCTTCAGAGCGCCCTGAGAGAATACACTAATGTCACATTGATCAGGAGGCAGCGTCTCCGCCGCGTCCTTTGCGCCTCCCGCTCTCTGCGTGTGAATAAGCAAGCGCGGGACGAATCAATGGCAGCCGAGTGCGTCCACAGGTAAAGGTTAGCTGGGTTGACTATTGAATTATTCCTGCTCTACTCATCAGTGCCATCTGCCTGGCTGCCTCTAATTGACAGAGTAGAAGGACAGGCTGGGTTTCTCCACTGTTTGTGTGCCACAGTGTGTGTGTGTGTGTGTGTGTGTGCCTAGGCTCGTCTTCCACACTGAAGCTGCAAAATGACAGGCAGCCCCTCTCAATGCCAGTCAGTCAAATCAGTGCACAGGCTATAATGAAAGGCGTAGTTCGCCTTTCAGACTGGGTTTGTTTCATGTGCCAGTGTTTGAATGGAGCCTTCAGAGTGTGAGTGAGGGGGCAGGCGGGCGTGCGTGCTGCAGGAGAGAGGGCATTCTTTACTCGAGTCTGTCAAAAGCGCAGCGCACACGCTCGACTCATCCAGAGCAGAGATCACGGCCTTTGATCTCCTCTCTTTCTCTCTGCAGGGAAAGAACCCATCTTATTAGAAGAAGAAGGGAAAAAAAACAACAAAATCAAAACTTTGCCTCCGATCGAAGTTGGGAAAAAAAGTTTGCTCCCTCAATCTGGTTTTTGCCTATGGTCAAATGGAGCTGCCTTGGTTCTGACTCGTCTCGCTTTTAGAGGCATCAAACGGAGCGATCCGAGAGTGCATGGGAATTCGTCGGCTCTTATTGCCAGAATACATCCACAGACATCAAATCAATAGCAAATCTATCAGAACGTTCTGTACGCACAGTGTGATCATAATGCGGCACTTGGTGAAGCTCCAAGTCAGCTGTGGGAAGTGCTACTACTTCCTCATGTAAGAAGAAACCGTGTAACTCTTGGAGGCTGCAAGGAATATGGGACACGAGACGGTCAGGCCCAAGAATGTGCACTTCCAATACCGGAATACAGGAAAAAAATGATAAATAATGCACCTGCTTTACAGCCTAGACTTGGAGAGACACACACAGAAGGTTAAAGTCCCTGCCAAGGTACCGCATGTGATGGGTTAAATGCATAGATCACATTTCGGTGCATTGAGTGTGTTCCCAATCACAAATATTCACAATCTTAAGGTATTTCTGGTGGACTGATTTCATTTAAAGATATGTAACTATCCACCACAATCAATGTGAACACATCCCATCACACAAAGTGCTACCAAACGTGACCATAAACCCACACATAGAGCAGTGGGAAACCATCTACAGCACCCGGGGAGCAGGACGGTTCCTTGCTCAAGGATACCTCAGTGGCGCCTGGGCTGGGACTTGAACCCACAACCCTCTGATCGCAAACTCAAGGTCCAAACCACTAGGACACTGCTCAGTTCTGCACACTACTGCTGAGCATCATCCAGAGATGACTGACAGCTGCTGTCCTGGACATAGGAGCTCTTTTGGAAGGGGAGGGGGGTGGATGAGGCTTCGCCACCTGAAACCTTGGCGTCCCACTCGAGCGCTGAAATTCCCCACCACAGCCTGCCGCACCCCGGAATAGAACTCATTAGCACGTTTGGTAAGTACAAATGAGATGACTGCACACTGATGGCTTGTCTATCTTTTGGATCGGCTTTCATTCAAGGAGAGTGTCTTGTAATGATGGGAGGTGGACTGAAGAGGAGGTGGAAAGTAATATTATAATGCTCTGTCCCTCCTGTCCTGCCGGGGCTGCGCTCCTCACTATAGGTTTTGATGACAGAGGTGGCATCTTGCACCCACATGCATGAACATTTGGTGCACGTGTGGACACGCAATTGCATGAGAGTGCAGAGCGTAAAGTGATGTTGAGGGCACTGTGGGCCAAGTGGGTACGACTTTGGCTTTGGCATCCACTGAGGGAACCTAGAGGAAGGTACCATCCCGCTAAACTGCGTGTGATAGATGCCCACTGCTGTGTTGATGGGTTCTAGGCCTCGTTGTGTGATGGGGTGTGTTCACAATCGCAAATATTCACTTTCACATTGCAGATTTATCCAGACCCCCCCTCCCCCCCGAAACACACACATGAATGTTCACGTCTAGATCTTTCAGTTCACCACCGTAAAACGCACACACACGCACTTGCACACCTGTTTGTGAAGCCCTGCATATGACCCCGTCCTTTCTCACCTTCCTGCCGAGGCAAATGCATCCCGGACGGTCCCAACCAGACACAACCCACTCGGATTTGCAGACAGTCCAGGAATAGCAGCCGGCCTCCTCGCTCAATTTGCAGCAGCAGGATGAGCCAACGGAGGAATTTAAACAGTGGCCTGTCCATAAACCGAGAGGCAAAGAAAAGACTTCCTTGTGTGCGGCGGGACAAGACAGCTGGCCCTGCCTTAGCGTGCGGCGGGTGGAAAATCTATAAAGCTATCGCTCGGGCTTTTTAATAAAAGCTCTAGTTTCTTTTTAATATCTTTCAAAATGAAAGGTAATGTATTTATGAAATTCGTGCCACGTTCCGTAGACTGCAAACAATTTCCTATGCTTGGCTGCGCACTTCAGCCAGAGATTAAGAGAAGGCCGGCCGACAGGAGCCGGGACCGGGGCCCCGGGGCCCTCTCCCGCCTCCGATGTCCCCTCATCTCGACATGTAGCACGCCAATTCCAGAGTTTATTAAAAAGAAGCTCTGGTGCTTTCTGTGGCTGCCTGCTGCCAGGCCTCTTCTCAGGCCTGATGTGGCGTGGGGCGCTGGAGAAGACAACGGGGGAGCAGAGGGGTCAGTGGGCAGCAGCTATAATATCCTGTTTCTGAGAAGGTTTACTCCGCATTTTAACAAGCGTGTAAAGAGAAGAGAACATTCCAGGCATGGCTTCTGTCTGCGTGCACCAAAGGGGCCTGGAGAGTCGGAGGGGATGCTAACCTGGACTGGCTCATCCCACCGTTCCTATAGTGGAATTTAGTGGTTTATGCTGAAACATGAGTGTTTGGACGCAGTTGGAGCATTGACTGTCGCTCGGACACATTCTGTTTGAGATTAATTTTATTAATTGCTCTTTTCTCTCCGTGTTGACATATCCTGTCTTCTGTCCAGGTCTCCAGATCCAAGCTTACATCCCATATTTCAGGGGTGTCAAACTCCGGGCTGGAAAACCGGAGACCAGCACATTTAGTTTGTACACCTGTTAATCATGTAGTGAGAATGTTTGAGGAGGGGAACTACAAAACTGAGCTGGACACCCCTGCCGTATTTGCTATAGAAATACTTTTTGGCTATTTTTTTCGGTATTTTGGCTATTATTATGCAGATCAGGAGTAAGAAACATGTGGATGTGCAGATCTGTTTACATTTAGGTGCATTTTTAAGAAGTGCACCCCTTTTAAAAGAATGTGTGACACAAATTGGATTCGAGTTAAACGTATCCATCTTTTGATCCAATTCTTGTCCTGGTGTAAAAAATCATGACATCAAATTATCCTTGACATTATATTTCCTGTGATGTTTAACAATAACAACGTAAAGGTGGGATGGCTTTTGCATTTAAACTATATATCGTCTGTACATCATTTTTAAACTAATATTACAGAATTATCGTATTTATTCATCATTTTTTTCTCTTTTTATCGCTCTCCGGTGTCGACCCTTCTGAGCCTTGGTTCCTCTCAAGGTTTCTTATTATAATTAAAGTTTTTCTTCCACTGTCGCTTTGGCTCATTGGGGCTCGAACCCGGATTCTATAAACTCTGTAAAGCTGCTTTGTGACAACGTCAGTTATAAAAACACTGTATAAATAAAAATGACTTGACTTGACTTGCAATATGCAAATGAGCCTCTAACCAACCACAGAGCTTCTTAGAACTTTCTTGTAAAGAGGCAGGGCTTAACTGTTGTAGATAAAATAGGAGCTACGTGTGAATGTGTTGGTTTTGTGACATCACAAAAACAGTGATTTGAAGACACTTTTTTGTGTTTAAAAATCTGATTCCATATATGGACTAAATGGGATATGTGGCCTTACATTTATTTTAAAAATCGCAGTACGTAGTTGTATCACAATACTGATATTTTGTTCATATCGTGCAGCCCTAATTTGAACTAACAGGCAGCGGACTCGCTATTGGTGGATCCAGAGTTGCAAACGCATGGTCCACTGCTAGAATGCAGAAAGCCACAGCTACGTGATCAAGACTGTGCAGCTGACACAGCTTTACCGAAGCCACAGTCACAGCATGAGGTAACACCCAAAGCATCTCCTCACACACTCTGCTCAGCAGTAACGTCTAGCTACTTCTCCTTCCCACCTAGCACCTGCTTTCCTCTTTTTCTTCTGCATCAGAACTTGAATTCATTAACTCGTGTGATGTGAGAGACCTCAATGTGTCAGGCAGCTCTATGCCCTGGTGTCTGCCACTCATGGAAGAGCTCCTGTCACCATGCCATGGTGCCGTGAACCAACCATCACACAGTGTCTACAGCGTATGGTGTTGGAACATCTCAGATATCTCTTTTATTTTGTGGCCCATTAAAGGGGTTAAGGAACACGGAAAGTGTCCAAGCTAGAGGTCAGACAGGAGGCTCATCTCTGCTCCCCCTGCAGTCAGAGAATGACCCAAACCCTGTTCTTTGACCCTTGAGCTGTCCCGGACACTTAGTACATGCGCCTGTGCTTGCGCACTCATTAATGACTGCTCTATTAATCTGAGCAGGGACTCGGTTATTGTTGAGAGACCAAAAAAAAACAATAATAATAGCAAAGCAAGGCAGAAAATATGGATCAAACTGAAAACAAAGCAATCAATATTTCCACAATCGATTGTTTTCATCAGCAGCGACTGCTATGACACACTTTCTCCGAATTAGAGGTATGGATCTTTCTTTTTTAAATGATCCTCATTGGTGGTGCTAACAAATGACCAGAAAATGGGATCTGACAGTTGCGGAGGCCGTTCAGAAAGAGCCACGCTAGCTCTCCCTGAGGGGTGGCCAGTCGGCCTTAATGCAGGGCTTTTACAGCACTGGAGCTGGTGGTTAATGTGCATTAATGTGTGCTGCCGGGATCCTCAAGTCCTTCTGTACTAATTGTTTTGTTTAAAAAGATGCCAGGGGTTGAAGAGGGGCGTCACCACGCTCAGGTGTCACTCCAAAAAGCTCTGAACGCATTAGGCCTTGCAGGGAGGCTACTCCAAACGAGACAAGGCCAATGTTGGCTCGGTAGCCAGGGCTCACATCCACCTCTCTGTTGGCTACTACCATATCCTGAAGTTGTGTTTGAAGTTCAAGGCGGGCAGGGGGCAGGGGGGCTGATTCGGCCTGTGGAAGTGGCCCAGCACCTATCGCCAAGCAGCAGCCAGGGGAGTTCCTGCTCAGCTGACCCAGAAATCTAGGGCCAGCTTTGTTTTAACAAGCGAGGGGAACCTTCTACCACTTTAGCAACTGTGCCTCAACCACAAGAAAGAGAGCAGCACCTCAGAAGAGCTAGCAAGGAGGAAATTAAATGTTACACAAGGAGGGAATGGTTCGGCTCCAAAGGGGGGGGGGGGGGGGGGTAAGGTGGTTGTGCGGGTGGGGGTCAAGGACTAAGAGTGGAGCAAGGCATTACCATGTAAAGCGGCAGTTTTGGGGAAAAGGAGAGAGGCAACGGCAAACGGAAAGCAAGGAATCTGCATGGCTATTGCGCTGGCCGGTGAAGAGGTATGTTCATTATCAGCATAATTCGATCAAGATGCTTGAACGAGGGAAGGAGAAGGAGGCAGACATTCTTTATTACACACTTCGTTTCGTTTAACGGACCTCTAAAAACATATATAAGAGGTGAGGGAAGAGGGCCCGGGCCAGGCCGGGGTACGCCAGGAGCTCGCCCCGTGCTCTTTAAAGGGAGGCTGCAGGAGAGCGGCGGGCGCAGACCCAGGCTGTTCCTGGCACTGAGGGAGAAAAGAGAGAGAAAAAGAGGGAGAGAGGGAGAGAGAGAGACGGCGGGAGCCTGAGCCTGATCCTGCATCTGTAGGGCAATCAATCAGCACTTCAGCGCTCGGGCTGCAGCCGGCCCGGCTTGGTAAACAGCGAGTCACAGGCTATTAACAGAGCTGTTTCTCTGCGAGGGCTCTGACTGACTGCTGCTTGGCGCGGCCGTGACGTCAGGCGGCAGGTATCCTCTCACTCGTGCTGTCTTTCCGCTTTACGTGCTCATGAAACAATCGGAGATAATACGGCCCGGACCCTTCGAGAGGCCGCGCTTCCATTTGCGCTCACCTTGTCCTTCAGCAGAATTTGCCAATCAACACAAACGTCTTAATCGCCTACACCTTCCTGACGGAGAAGTACAGAGACGGGACGACTGGGAAGACGGGGTCGTAATTAAAAGACACGGGCTCCCACTAAACCCCCTTTTCAGTTAGGACGATTCGGAGGAAAGGTCTTTGGTTGGTCCACATGTGTGTGCATGTGTGATTGTGCCGCTCTGCCCACACAAGCCCACTGCAGGAGCCATTACCTAACCTCCAGCCAGCCTCACAAACAAGGGAATCCATTAACGCACATCAAAGGTTAGCTGAGAAAATATATAAATAAATACATCAACCAAAAAAAAAAAAAAAAAATACAGGCGAGAGAGAAGGAGAGGGAGAGTGAAGAGAAAAAAAATCAGACTTGTTTGTGAACTCCACCATAACCCCCTCCCTCCCCAGCAACACACACACACACACACACACTAAAATCCCCAACCCCCCACCCTTTTAACCTAAGTGGGCCTTCCTCTTGCCTTTGCATGTTCACTTGTCCACTGTACTGTAGTCATTAACATATTTGGAGTGCAGCGAGCAGAAAGCTTAATTGTCCTTAATTGCTCGGCTAAATATGTTCTCTAATGATTTGCCTCAGATCTGTGACTGCCTTTTGCGCAATTTCCCGGCCGCTGGCTTCATTATCCCTGCCTCCTTGGAACAAAGCGTCTTCAGAGGCTGACTCGGTTTTTTTCTCCCTTTCCTCCCCTTTCCGTCTCTCTCTCTCTCTCTCTCCCCCTCTCCTGTGTGTTGGCCGGGCCGCCTGACTGGCGGAAGAGGAGGGGAGGCGGGACGCACAATGGAGCCCCTTTGTCAGGGTGCGGGAGTCAGAGTGATTAGAAAACCAAATCTGCGTTAAGACGCAGTGTTAACTGACCGCAGCCCCGTCTCCCTGCTCTCAGAACCCAGGTTTCGTTTGCGCCCTTTGCCCGTTGGTGTATTCACGCTGATTAAAAAGCCCAGGGCGGCGAAGACCCAGGACGCAGGGCTGATAACCGCTGGGTTTAATAGGCATGCAGTTCCTGGTTCCGCCCACTCCTCAGGACATCCACCCAGCTGATCAGCGATCTATAAACCACCCGCGCTGCTCCCGTCCCTTTCATGTCAAAGACGCAGCGCAGGAGCTGACGGGCTGTCTGCTGGAACTCTTTGAATATGAGCAATGAGGAAAGGAAAAGAAGTCATGGAGAAACTTTCAGCTGGTTAATGTGCTTTGAGCATAAAGAGAGGCGGAATAAAGAGTCGGAGCTCTTGTTAAGGATATTGGGCACATTTTCTCCAAACAGGGTTCAAAGTCTGCTCAGAGAACGTGGAGCAGAAAGACGTTCGTGCCTCGTCTGTAAGGATTCGGGAAATAAAAAGACATGATATTCACTAAGTACCACAACCAAATGTGCCTTCCACACATGGAGCAGTGGGCAGCTACCAACAGCAGCCAGGGAGCAGTGAAGCTGGACAGGAACCTGGTTCCTCTGTGGTGCCTGGGCTGGAACCTACAACCTTCTGATCACAAGGTCCTAATCACTAGGGCATTGATGCACACTTCATATTCGCTGTGTTCATGTGATAGATGCATAATTAAGAATACGGTATATTGCGGTTTATCACTTTTTGAATTCTGGGCTTAATTGGTTAATTAGACGGAAGTTCAATTGTCTAATTAATTACATTATTGTCGAGCCATCAAACAACAACAACAACAACAACAACAACAACAAGTCTCCTACGACACAACACAACGTCCCACAATCTACAGAGCAAGGCAGTGGAGATGAGCATATACCCTTAATGCCAAAAGATCACAGAACCGCTTCTGGTTCCATAAGAACCAAAGTCCTTTCGCAATTGATGGTTCGTACATTTTTTTTCATGATATGATGAAGCCACGTTCCAGATCATAGAGCAAGAACCATTGAGAAAGTGTGTGTGTGTGTAAGTGTATGTTATCTGCTCCTACCTGAGTCGCCAGAGGGACACTTGCGGATGGTGAAGATGGTGCTCAGGTCCTCCTCCTCCTCGGGGAGGCCTTTCTGCAGACGCTGCAGCTTGCGCAGGCTCTCGCTGCGCTGGTGCTTCATAGAGCGCACGTGCTGGATCAGGTTCAGTTTGGCCTTGGTTGAGTAGTTGCACAGCACGCAGTGATAGTAACACGCCTCACCCTCCACCGCACTCTCGTGCTGCTGCAAGTGCTGCAAAAAGGAGGAGAGTGGGAGAGAGAGAGAGAGAGAGAGAGAGAGAGAGAGTTAGAACTGATACTGCCTACACACTTTCAATCACGCCGCTTGCAAATGAACAAATCAATCGCGCCGTAGTTTAACACCAGGACTTCTTCCACTAGCTTCGCCTTATTTGGAGCAGGATGTGTGAGTGGGAGAGCGTGACACTCGGCCTAGCGCCCGATCCATGTAGATCCATCGTTTTGCAGCAACTGTTGCAAGGTTGAGCAGGTTTTATAGATCCCGTCCCAAAGAGTGAGAAATTCCAGTGATCTGCGCTTATCTTTCTATCTTTAATCTAAATCTTCCTTTATCATCCACTTTTATCTGTATTGTCTTAATTTATTACACTTTATTTCTCATAATCATCCATCTGTTTTGGGTTATGGGGAAGCTGAAGCCAATCCCAGCTGACTATGGGCCTATAGCAAGGTTCACCTTGGACAGGAGACCAACCCAGAGACAAACATTCACACACACACACTCTCACCGAAGGGCATTCAAGAGCCAGTCAACCTAAACCACAAGGCTTTGGACTGTGGGAGGAAACCGGAGTCCCCGGAGGACACAGGGTAGAGCATGGCTACCCGACCCGAACCTGATGGGACCTGTCGGGTTCGGACAAATATTTCACCGTGGTTACTCTGGTTCGAGTTCGGTTACGTCAGCACAAAAAGCTGCTACACAGTGAAGCTTCAAAAGTTCTGTCTCACATGATACAATTGTAAAAGTATTTGTTAATAATAAATACAATAGATTTAATGGTAATTAAAAGTAGGGCGTACGCTACGTCACGCTGGATCATTTGCTTTTTCCCTGTACATGGGGATTTGTTTGCGTAGCCATGACAACGTAGCCATGACGCTTCATTCAGTAGCCGAAGCCGAAGCATCATGGGAAACGTAGGAAAGAAACAGTTATCAGGAGAATTTAAAACAACAGAATATGAAGGAAAGTTTACTTGTTAGTTTGTTTAAAGAGAGGATCATTATAATCGGACATTAAAATTCGGGTTGGAAACACATAAATGCAGGTCGGGTTCGAGTCGGTCACTGCTCTGTCGGACGCGGGTCGGGTTCGGACAGAAAAAAAGGGCCCGATCAGCACTCTAACAAAGGGAGAACATTTTGTAGCAGCAGCCACACAGCCTGGGAGGCCAGGGAGCAGCTGGGAGTTAGGTGGGCACTTCAACCGTGGGCATTCCTCCTGGTTCAGGGATTCGAACCAGCGACCCCTGGCTTACAATACTTCTCCACCCGTTGGGCTACACTGATGTGCCCACAATGAGGAGCGTATTCTGATGGTGGAGCACGGACAGTGGGGGGCAAACAGGGGGCAACACACCAGAAGGTTCTTCCCAGCAGCTGAGCATGGCCATGGAGACACTGAGGGAAAGAAGCATTGATCTCCTTCACTCAGGAGAAGTCCTCTCGTCTCTGAAAAGGAAACTCCAAACATCTGCCTGTTTCACGCATGGGATGCTAAGTATTGATCTCCAGTGAGTCAAAGCCTCCTTCACGCAGAGCGAGAGAGCGAGGGAGGGAGGGAGGGAGGGAGGGAGAGAGAGAGAAAACCACACTCTGAAAGCATCCAGAGCATTCCTCAACAGGGGAAAAGATTTTTTTGGGGGGTGGTCATGTAGCCCTGACCACATCACACCCTATAGTGACAGAACACACTCCCACATGCAGATCAATGAGGCAAGGCCAACGCCGGCTGACCACTACCTCATCAGCATCTCCACATGTCGCACATGCATATGACCACAGTCCAGACAGAGGTGTTTCATATTCTGCTTGAAGGCCCATCGATGGATTTGTGGCTCCAATCAATGCCAATCACAGGTAATTCTCTCTCTTCTCTTAATCTTCACGGCCACCGTCTCTCCAGTGAGATTTAGTGTTCGCGGGGCAAATTAGATGAAGAGTAACAAACATTTCTCCACAGCTGGGGAATCTGGACCCAATCATATACCCAATGCCGAAATAAATAAATAAATAAATAAATAACACTCACTGTCTGCCATTAATGTTTCATTACGATCTGCCAGACAAACCATTAAAAATGAAATGTCCTTGTAATGGGGGGGGCTGTCGGTTTGCGCAAAAGGTTTTCGGAGGGTCTTTGAGAGCCTCGCTCCTAAATAAGCAGAAACGGGACACGAGAGCCAGAGCAGTTACCGTGTGCATTCGTTTAGGACAAATAAGGAAAAAAGTGAAGTGAAAGTGAGGAACTATGATTGTGAACACAGCCCATTGCACAAAGTGTGACTTTTAACCCATCCATAGATGAAGCAGCGGGCGGCTATCGGCAACACCCAGGGGGTGAGACAGTTGCTGGTTCAAGGGGAACCTCTGTGGTTGGGACCCTCTGATCGCATGGTCGTAACCATTGGTTACATACAGTAACCAATAGGCTACCACTGCCCTACCAAAGCCACACCATGATAAAGGTGAGGAGAGAGAGAGAGAGAGAGAGAGAGAGAGAGAGAGAGACTCAATATCCATTGTCAACCAAAACCCTAACAAAAGGAGGGATAGAAAGAGAGAGCGAGAGTGTTGAGAGAGGGAGAGAGACATACTTAATATCCTTTGCCACCCCCCAAACCCTGACAAAGGTCGGGGGGAAACAAATTGATTCATTAAGGCCGAGGCCGAGCCCACTGCGTCCAACACGAGGAAGACGAGATGCTCTTTCTCCGCCAGCCGTGGACGCAGAAAGCCAGAGAAACATTAGATTTTTAACCCAATTAATGTCCCGTCACGTGTCGACAGCAGCGAGCGAGGGAGGAAAACTATTACGCTCCTTAAAACGCTCTCACCCCTCCTCTGATAATACTTAATTTTCGAGGTAATATCCTAACACCACTATAAGGGGGTTTTCTGTGCAATTCTGCTCCATCGGCTCGGTGTCGTATATCTCCATCCTGCACCTCGGCTGCACTTTAGGGCCACGGCTTTCAGGAATGAGCTTGTGCTTTTCGGCGTGTCCCACAGCTTCGTGTAATGGAGTTATTAGGTGATTGTAAAAGGCTTCGCCTCTCTCCTTGCATGTCTTCTTCTCCTCCCTCCTTCCTGTTGGAAGCGGAGGAGTGAGGTCATCGAGTAGGTGCCGCTGAACGTTCCGGGCTTCGGTTTCTACTTCTCCCCCTCTCGCGCATCGGCTCAGACCGACCATGGGACAGGGAGAGAGAGAGAGAGAGAGAGAGAGAGAGAGAGAGAGAGAGAGAGAGAGAGAGAGAGAGAGACAGAGAGAGAGACAGAGAGAGAGAGACAGAGACAGAGAGAGGAACTAAACATCTGCTCAACATTACAGCTATTGGTGTTAATCTGTGCTTCTCTGACCTGATATCTGTAGTAATCACATGCACACACGTTAAATATGAACACACACATGAGTAGCCATGTTTACAGCAGGAGGGGGAGGAGGTGTTTTAACACACACAGAAACGACTGTACCAACAGAGGGGCACGGAGGGGCGGAGCTAAAGACATCAGTGACTCAAAGTGTGCAAGAGTGAAGTGAAAACTAATTGATATTAAATTTATAAAGCAAGTGAACATTCCTATTTTACATTACATTACTGTATAAATATCATGTGTAGAATATTAAGACTGTCAACAACATTACAATGCTTATCTTCTCAGAGTACTGAATGTTATTGGTGTATGTAAATCCAGTAATTTAACATATTGTTAATTATTTTAAAACAGATGAGGTTTTGCTACTATGTATATTTGAGCATTGGTTCAGTTCACCATCAGGCTGTTTTACTGGCACCCCTAACAATTCCAAAAATATATATGTAATTTTACAAACTTTCTAGTTTAGCTTTTAAAGTTGATCAGAGTGAATATGGACTTTTAATTAGAAATGAATTACTTCCTGTTTCCCTGGGGTATAAATAAGACATGACACAACAATGCCACTCTTCAACATGGGAAATACAAGAGAACATGCTGTTCAAGTAAGGCAGATGTGTGTTGACCTTCATAAGTCAAGTAATGGCTACTAGAAAATAACTACTCGACAAAAAGTTCAGCTTCCTCCAGTCAGAGGAATAATACAGAATTTTAAAACAACTGGAAAAGTGACAAATTAGGCTGAATGAGGAGCCAAGTTTATCTTGCCACCACGTACAGTGAGGAGGAAGAACTTCTCCAAAGCTCACTGTTAAAGAACTGCACCAAAGAGTGGTATCTTGGGGTCACAAAGTCTATGCTAACAATCTAATGCTAATGCTAACAAGCCGTTTGGAAGATATGCAAGAAAAAAGCCTTTTCTCACTTACAATCACAGTTTGCTAAGTGGCACTGGGATTTTTGTGCTTTGGTCAAATGAGATTAAAATTGAGATTCGTGGCAACAAACTTTCTAAGTTGGTTTGGTGTAAATTCAATGATGAGTATGCGGAAAAGCACTTCATGCCCACTGTAAAGTATGGTGGAGGATCTGTGATGCATTGGGGCTGTTTCTCTTCCAAAGGACCTGGTCATTTTTGTTAGGGTGCATGGCATCATGAACTCCTTGAAATACCAGGACATTTGAAATCAAAATCTGATGGCGTCTGCCAGAAAGCTGAAGATGGGTCGTCATTGGGTTTTCCAGCAGGATAATGACCCTAAACATACAGTGATAGTATTTGAACACCCTGCAAAGTTCTCCTACTTAGAAATCATGGAGGATCTGAAATTCACATTGTAGGTTCATTACCACTAGGAGAAACATTTAACAAAAATGTGTGATTTTTTAAAGAAATCATTTGTATCACACTATTAATATTTGGTACATAAGCCTTTGTTTGCAATTACAGAGGTCAAACGTTTCCTGTAGTTCTGTAGACCAGGTTTGCACACTTTTTGGTTCCACTCCTCCATATAGATCTCTTCTAGATCTGAGCAACACAGAGTTTCAGCTCCTCCAAAGATTTTCTATTGGATTTAGGTCTGGAGACTGGCTAGGCAACTCCAGAACCTTGATGTGCTTCTTAGGGAGCCACTCCTTGGTCCTCCTGGCTGTGTGCTTCGGGTCATTGCCATGTTGGAAGACCAAGCCAACACCCATCTTCAGTGCTCTGACTGAGGGAAGGAGGTTGTTGCTCAAAATCTCACAATACATGGCCCCATCCATCTTCTCCTTAATACAGTGCTGTCGTCCTGTCTTCTTTGAGGAAAGCAGCCCCAAAGCATGATGTTACCACCCCCATGCTTCACGGTAAGGATGGTGCAACTTATCCTTCTTTTTACTACAAACCAAAAAGTTCTACTTTGGTCTCATCTGACCACATGACTTTCTCCCATGCCTCCTCTGGGTCATCCAGATGGTCATTGGCAAACTTCAGACAGACCAGGTCTTGTAATGACTTGAGCGGGGGAACCTTTTGTGTATGATTTGAAACCATGATGATGTAATGTTCTACCGACAGTGACCTTTGAAACTGTGGTCCCCGCTCTCTTCATGTCATTGACCAGCTCCTCCTGTGTAGTCCTGTGCCGTTTCCTCACCTTTCTTATCATCAGTAATTCCCCACAAGGTGAGATCTTGCTCTTTGGTCTTGCCCATGGTAGTAGTTGGAGTCTGACTGACTGTGGGGTGGACATGTGTCATTAAAGAGCTCAGGCAGGTGCTATTAATTTAGATTAATGAGTGGAGTGGAAGTGGAATTTTTAAATGCAGAGTAACAGAATTCTTGCTGATAGCCAGGTGTTCAAATACAATACGAATAAATTCTTTAAAAATGTGATTTCTTGAATTTTTAAAAGATGCCATCTCTCACAGAGGGAATGCACCTCCAATGTACATGATTCACTGTATGGCAAAATCAACACAGAAATGGCTCAGCAGACACAAAATCAAGCTCGACCCATGACCATCTTAGTCCCCAGACCTCAACCCCATTGAAAACCTACGGGGTTGAAGAGGACCCAGGACTCTGGATGACCTAGAAACATTTTTATCTTTTTTTGCAGGAAAAAACAATATTAGAAGCCTAAGAACACATCTTAATCATTGTGGAGGGTGCTGTATATACTGCTGTTACGGCCACACTAGGTTCCACCGACACACGCCCATTCCCCGTTCACAATCACCGGAGTTCTGACAAGCCACACCTGGGCACACACCAGTTCCCAATCACCAG
>JBBIGC010000039.1:5201843-5217883 GCA_037576955.1 Lepidarchus adonis
CGATCTGAGAGAGAGAGAGGGAAAGAGAGAGAGAGAGAGAGAGAAAGAGAGAGAGAGAGAGAGAGAGAGAGAGAATGAAAGAGAGAGAGAGAGGCAGAAATGGAGCTTTTTACCCAACATGGCCCATTTCGCTGCGAGCCTCCTCACATTCGTGTGCATGTGAGCGGACCCTTCAGCCTGAGTGAAGGCGCTTGCTTTCTGCAACCACAACAAGCACACAGAGCGCCTCAGGCAGAGCAGCCGACTGCAAAGCCACCGAGGGTGCGGGGAGTGGGGGACTGTGCACACACACACACACACACACACACACACACACACACACACAAACACACACACACACACACACACCAGTGCAGTAGCCAGAATTTCACTTCAGGGGCCTTGGTGACAATTTGGCCAAATCATCCAGCATTACGTCCCACAGACGTGACCATGAAGAGGACGCTCGCTGTACTGATCACTACTACTGTCTGTAAGAGTTAAAACTGTTCAGTTAAAACAACTGCTTTATACCAGACGTGTCCACGTGCACACGTCCCATGCAAGTTAAAGTTGTGTTTCTCTCTCTGATTGTAGAGACACTTTTATATCAACAGTAGTAAGAGCTGCTGCAGGTCCCGTGATGGCATTGGAGGGTCTGTTAGCATCTTCCTGTCTGATCTCAGGGTAAAAGTGCTTGGACCTGAGCAAGTCCTCCACTTTTAGACTATTTTCCAGACAGTGGAAAAGTCAGGAGCACATCAAACTAAATATCTGAGGTTTAAATAGGGAAAACCTGCTACAAAATGTTCTAATCACGTGCTACACCTTTTTAAATGAGAAAAAGTGGGGGTGTCCAAATTTATTCCTCGCCAAAAATCACATTTTTGTAGAATTACCTTTTACAGAAGAAAAGTCTTTCCTTCAGTTTTGATTTAACTTTTATTACTTGAATCTCAGAGATTAAATATCCATATATCCAAGGAAGTTACAGAAACACACAGGCGTTCATAGGGTCAGGATGTCCTAATTTTTTAACACGACTGCATATACAGTGGAGGAAATATTTATTTGATCCATTACTGATTTTGTAAGTTTGCCCACAGGCAAAGAAATGAACAGTCTATAATTATAATAGTGAAAGTGAATATCAAAAAATATATTTTTTTAAAAATCACATATATTAAATAATAAAATGATTTGCATTGCATTGAGTGAAGTAAATATTTGATCCCTAACCAACCATTAAGAGTTCTGGTTTACCTTTACCCACATTAAAGACACCTGTCCCAACTAGTCACCTGTATAAAAGACACCTGTCCACAGACTCAATCAATCAATCAGACTCCACCCTCTCCACCATGGGCAAGACCAAAGAGCTGTCTAAGGATGTCAGGGACAAGATTGTAGCCCTGCACAAGGCTGGAATGAGCTACAAAACCATAAGCAAGAAGCTGGTGAGAAGGAGACAACTGTTGGTGCAATTGTTCGAAAATGGAAGAAACACAAAATTACCATCAATCGACCTAAATCTGGGGTTCCACATAAGATCTTACGTCGTGGGGTGAGGATGATCATGAGAAAGGTGAGATCTCAAAGCAGCTGGGACCACAGTCACCAAGGAAACCATTGGTAACACACTACACCATAATGGATTAAAATCCTACAGTGCTGCAAGGCACGTGTGAAGACCCGTCTGAAGTTTGCCATTGAATGATTCAGAGAAAACTTACAAGAAGTTTTTGTGATCAGATGAAACCAAAACTGAGCTCTTTGGCCTCAACTCATTTCATTGTGTTTAAAGGCAAATGCTGACTCTGACCCCAAGAACACCATCCGCTCTGTCGAGCCTGGAGGTGGAAACTTTAAGCTTTGGGGGATTTTCTCTGATAAGGGCGCAGGACAACTTCACCACATCGACGGGAGGATGGACAGGGCACCACACTGTAAAATCTTGAGTGACAACCTCCATCTCTCTGCCAGGACACTGAACATCCCTCCAGCTATGTGCACAAACCTGGTCACCAACAAGAAACATCTGACCTCTGTGCTGCCAACAAGGGTTTTACCACCGAGAATTAAGTCTCGTTTTGCACATTCAATGACATGCAAATCAATTTATATATTTAATATAATGTTATTTTCTGATATTCTATCTCTTACTGTTAAAATAAACCTCCCATTAAAATCATACTCTTCATTTCTCTGTCAGTGGGAAAAATCAGCAACTTTCCAAATAACGATTTCCTCCATTGCACTCCCCCTACATCACTGCTGTCCCACAAAAACCTTGCATCTCCAAAACGTCAGTTTTACAAGAAAAGCACAAAACCTCCTTCACTCATAACGGAGGTTAATGGACATTTTGTCATTGACTTTTTCTGCTGATCCACTTATCATTAAATTCTGACAATGTAAAGATCAGCTGCTGTTTCATCAGCAAAGTGTAGTGTGTGTGTGTAATGAAAATAGAAAATATCTCCAAAATATATCATATATAAGCATCTATATGCAATAATAATACAGCCCATATGTTTTACCTTAATGTAAGTGTTTATTTGTATTAATAATACAGCCCATATGTATTTCACACACACACACACACACACACACACACACACACATACACATACACACACACACACACACACACACACACACACAGACACACACACATACACACACATACACACACATACACACACGCACACACACACATATACACACACAGACACACACAGACACACACACACACACGCACACACATATACACACACGCACGCACACACGCACGCACGCACGCACACACACACACACACACACACAGACACACATACACGCACGCACACACACACACACACACACACACACACACACACACACACACACACACACATATTGGCATGATGGTTAACGCTGTCCCCTCACAGTGAGAAGATCTTTCTGTATAAAGTGTACAAGCTCCAGGTTCTCAGGTTTCCTCCCACAGTCCAAAGGCTTGTGGTTTATGTTGACTGGCTTCTCTAAATTGCTCGTGTGTGTGTGACTTGTCATCTGCCTCTGTGTTGTTCTGCCATGGTTCAGCCTCCTGTTCATAATGGACACATGCTGATAAGAGGAATTTTTCTTTTTCTTTACTATATTTACATCAGATCATTATTCAATCTTTAGTTTATCCCACCTACAGGACTTTTAACTTGTAACTGTCATTTTTCTCTCTGTCTTATAAAACCTGAACCTGAGAAACTGTTCTGCTCTGAATCAGCAGCTTCTGAACTCCTTACTCGTGTGCAGGAGACTTATGGTACAGAAAGTTCTCGTAGAGCCGTTCCAGAGGAGCTGGGCCCTGATTCTACCAAACATCACATCATCAGCTTCACAACAGCTATACGAGCTGGAGAAAAACTAAACCCAGAGCTGAAATCAGCATGAGAACCCTACAGAACCAGCAGATGAACTGCATGTGGGGAAAATGTTCCATTGGCCACTCAAAGATGGACAACTATTAGTTTGGTGATGTGAGTTAAGAAGAACCATCTAAACCAACCCAGAGACTCATGGAGAATTGTGGGGCTACTCACAGGCCGTAGGCGGAGTTTAGGTCCAGGCTGGTGATCTGCTGAGGTGGTTCTCCATCCACCCATAGAAGCTGCACCACCAGTTCTGCCTGGTATCCCGGGGGCATTCGTATCATGCGGTCTTTTACCCTGAGAGAACATCGCCATCTTTATTTACACCATCCAAACAGGCAGATTCACCATCTTCACTACTCCACCCGTCATTAAATGTCTACTGCCTCCACCTCCTCTAAAAGAACTGAACCAGTCTTAAATATCATTTTTAAATTAACATGCAAAACACCAATCAGCCATGGTTAAGATGTAGGGAATAGAGGTGGAGGAGGTAAAAGACTTGGGTGTGACAGTGCAGAGTGACGGGAAGTGTGGAAGAGAGAAGACAGGGTGGAGTGGGTGGAGAAGAGGAGCAGGAGTGATCTGGCCAGACTGAAAGGGAAGGACCGGCTACGTTATACGAGTAGGAGACGGCAGCGCTGACGGGAGAGCTGGAGGTGCAGCGTTGGGAGAGAGGAGGATGAACAGAATTAGAGATGAGTGTCAGAGGAACAGCTCAGGTTGGACGGGTGGAGAGAAAGTCAGAGAAGCGGAGGAGGGAGGCTGAGGATGCTGGGAATAGGGCGTTGAGGATGGAGCTGCCAGGCAGGAGGAGAAGAAGAGGTGAAGGAGCACATGCGGGCGGTTGGTGGGAAAGAGGAAGATGGAGAGGACAGTGGATATTCTCCACGTCACCTGTAGGTGGTGTTAATGTTGTGGCTGATCGTGACTCGTTTTCTAAAGAATCAGTTGAATCAGTAGATTTGAATCAAACACTGCGCTGATTTACTGATGCTGAACAACTGAATGGTTGTGGGGTCGCAGATGTGTAGCTCCTCCACCCTAATGACCATTAGAACCAATGACCGTAGAGCCTGACCTGAGGCAGGGGATGCTGTCTCTCACGCTGTCCGGCGTGCTGCTCCGGGGGCTGGGGGGCTGCGGCTGGGGGGAGTGCCCACCCGGGTCCGTCACACACACCGTGTTCTCCGTGTCGGATGGAGAGATCACATCCTCCATCTCACACTGCAGACGCACCTCCAGAGACTGGAAGAGAAGAGCAGCGAATCTGACTGAGTCAGTTGACACACACTGTCAGTAACATCACCCCCTCTCATACACACACACACACGTACACACACACACACACACACACACACACACACACACACGTTCTGACCGTGATGGTGGTGTTGGCATCATATTTGCTGAAGCGGTAGAGGATGACATGGGCGCTGATTCCCACCACGCAGAAGACGCGGCTCTGAGGACACCAGCTGACCATCTGGACGGCGTAGGGATCCTCCTCCACCAGCTCCGCACTGCGGCCCACCTCCGCTCCCTTCGGTTTCTCAAACACCTTCGACGTTTTCAGCTTATACAGCATCTGCAACGTGACTGACAAAAGAGAGGTGGTTATTATTAACACTTTAAACCTTAAAAACACTGTATTTAATATTTTAGTTAAGTACAGTTGTGCTCATAAGTTTACATACCCTGACAGAATTTATGACTTTTAACATTTTTTCACAAAATATGAGTGATCACTTTTGGTTAGTGTTTGGCTGAAGCCGAACTGTGTTGAATCTTTTAAAATCATAATCACAACACAAACTATGTGATGACCCTGATTAAAGTTTACACACCCTAGTTCTTCTGTTGCTCCTTTTAACATCAATAACAGCTTGAAGTCTTTGGTGGTAGTTGTGGATGAGGCTCTTTATCTTCTCAATGGTAAAGCTGCACATTCTTGCCTCCAAAACACTTTATTTTGCTGTAGCCAATGACAGGTCAACTGTGCTTGTCTTTTTATCATTGTCATGTTGAAATGTACAAGTACGTACCATGTGCAGCTTCCAGCCTGATGAGTACAAATTTTCCTTGTATTTTTTGATAATCTACTGCATTAACCTGGCCATAAACTCTGACCAAATTTCCTGTGTCTTTGTAGCTCACACATCCCCAAAACATCAGCGATCCACCACCATGTTTCACAGCAGGAACAGTTTACCTTTCATAATCGGCCTTGTTGACTCCTCTACAAATGTAGAGTTTATGGTTTTAGACAAAAAGTTAAATAGTCTCATCATCCAAATGACTTTGCTCCAGAAGGTTTGAGGTTTGTCTCTGTGCTGTTTGACATATTGTAAGTGAGATACTTTGTGGCATTTGTGTAGTAATGTCTTTATTCTGGTAACTCGACCATGCAGCTCATCTTTCTTCAAGTGCCTCCTTATTGTGCATCTTGAAACAGCCGCACCACACTTTTTCAGAGAGTATTTTACCTGAAGTCAGGCTCATTTAGGTAGTTTCTGTTGTGATTATGATTTTAAAAGAGTAAAACAGCTGATATATAATAAATTGGTTCAGCCAAACACTAACCATTAGTAAAGGAAAAGTTGTTTTGTTATTATTCATATTCTCTGTCAAATGGCCAAGAAATCATGCATTCTGTCAGGGTATGTAAACTTATGAGCACAACTGCATGTGGGCTATGTATACTGAAATATCCACTGTAAGAAATGTGCCATTAGACTCTAGTTCAGTGAAAAGTATTTTTTTGAGTGTGGAGTTTGCTAGATGCAGGAGAATGCTAATGATCTGAATGTGGTGTATTGAATGTAAAGTTTGGTAGAGGAGGAATAATGGGTTTGGAGAGTTTTTCACAGTTTTGGGCTCCTTACTTTTGTGTACATAAGGAATTAAAGACTTGAAGGGTTCCTACATAGGGACTGACATCTATTAGCACTGAGTAACATGAATATGCTTCTGCATATATTATGTAGGTAGGTTTCATATAAAGTGTTACTTGCTACAGCTTTAGTAATCTAAGCTGAAATTCAGAAACACATCATGATAACATGACGGGGAAAAATACTTTACTCTAAAATTTAATCATCAGGAAATTTTCAAGTAAGCTTTCAAAAGTCACTCACTCACTCACTCACTCCACCATACCTGCTCGCTCATTGCCAGTATGGCAGTAACGCACATAAACGCTGTTTGCCAAACTAGCAATAGTCATACTAGCAAGTGAGATGGATAATGTTAATGTCTACACGAATACTCTAAAACAGTGGTCCCCAACCCCTGGGCCCCGGGCTGGTACCGGGCCGCACAAAACATTATTTTTAAAAATACGATCTCGAAATGTATTTTGAAAGGTATGCGTTACCATAGCGACCAGAGCGCATTAGGGGCAGAGAGGAGGATGTTATTGACTCATTTCAGAAAGACGCTGCTAATAAAGTTACATAATTACACAGTGGATTCACCTTTATTATTATATTTACACAATACCACAGTTTTTGTGTTGCTCGTATCATTTTATTTTGTTGTCCGTGGCACGTACGCTGCTGTAGAGTACATCCTGGGCAGGAGGCAAACTCATCCCGGGCTGCTAATGATCTTAAGTGTATTTAATAAGGTTTATAGCCGGGCAGAGCTGTAATCCTCCAGGAAAGGTGATTGACATCCCTTGTTCATGATGTTGTAGGCATGAGGTTGGCCACTCCAGTCGTGGAGAGAGGGTGTCCAGCCCAGTTTGGTGATTTCCCTGCTCAAACACACCTGCTTCAGTTTACTGAGGGGAACTGCCCACCCTGATGACCAATCTACCATTGACTGATAATACTGGACCATTCATGTTGACTCTGTGGTCACTCTTTTTAACAGTTGAGCCCGACTAGGCTGCTCTCAGAATGTGCGCTCCACTGGGACAGATGTCCCCACACAGGCTGTTTAGTCTCCCCTGCCCTCACCCTGACCAAGCCATGTCCTGGTGATGGATCCCCTGTTTATTCAGCTATTTTTAGGACAAAGGCAGTGGGGATCTCCACTGAGAGCGCCTCTATTTTCTCCCCTTCCCCACAGTGGTAAGCCTCCCACAGGGGTCAGCAAACAGCCATCCTCCCTGGACCACCCTCACCCCCCCAACATCTGCCAGCTTTGACTCACAGGATCTTATTAATGTGAGAGTGGGTCAGGGCAGGCTGAGGGAGGTCCACCGTCCACCCCCACTCCTACAAAACGCAGGGAGTGTGCGGTTGGTGTCAGCTGTGTTGTATGGGAAGCAGTCTCGTGTAAACCTTCACGGCAGAAATGCCCAACAATACCATGACCAGTGAAACGGCCCTGTTATTAATGCTGGCAGGCGAGTCTAACACATGCACTGTCTAATAAAACACTGTTGGAACACTGGCAGAATGAAGCCTGGTATTGTCTTGCCGGAATAACCATGGATTTCCCAATATACAACTTTGTGCCAATCGTACTCTCACTCATACGCAAGTTGGCCATGCTGTGGGCACTGATACACCACCCATGCCATGAATTATTGATAAAGGTGGACCCTGACTCTCCTCACAGTATTTTATAATGTAGATGATCCCAAAAAATGTGTATTTTTGTATTTTGCATTGATTATTGCACCATTGAGGCGGATGAGAAACATAATTTGCATTTATTTCGGCAAATACCATGCGAAATGACAATAAACCTGACGTGTAGATGATGAAAGACCTCATCTTATATAGAGAAACTGTCTCTTTAATTCATTAAAAATGATCTTATGATGTTAGCACAAATCAGAGAGCCACTATCCATCTTTGATTGCAGAGACTGAGCCTTTAAAAGCTCTTTTAATATAAATCGTGATGCCTTCACTTGTTACCAGCTCATCTGCTTATCGTGGGAAGTTTTAAAACGGTAAAACCTGAATATTTTACATTCGAAAAATGGCTAAAATTCTCACCTTTCCCCCTGCCCTGCTTTACTGAAACATGAAATATATAGGGAAGCATTAACGGGCATTTCTTTATACTTTTTTCAGTTAAAATATGTACAGATTTTTGTTTTTCTCACATTTTACACAACGTTGGCTTTGTATTTAATACATGTTTGACCTACACAGCCCTCTGCCATGTCCCAAACCTTTGTGTGTGTATGTTCTCCTGCTCACCCTCCTCAGTAAGAACCAGTCCCACGCCAGCACTGACCCTGACCCCCCCCCTCCCCCCTTTGTGCAGGCTGACCGGCTGGCTGAGTGAAGCAGCTGTCTGTTGTCTTCCTGGCTGCGACACGCTGTCTCCCGCTCCCCTCACCACAGAAATGCCTAACATTGCAGCACTGAACACAAGGTCCAACGCCACCTGCACTCTGCCAGTCACCGCAGAGCGCCCATGTACTTACATTAACGCCAGTAGAGTCTTTAACTAATCCATGGAGTTCTCCCTGTGCGCCCTGAGACCCTTCACACCCACAGCAGAAGCACCATCAGCTTTTCGGCAGGAGAGAGCCACTGCCAATATGGCTGCTGTTATATACGGCCTGATCTTTAATAAGCATGAGCGCGGCACGTCGAGAATCTCTGCTCCTCTATAACTGATACAGCTCACTTTGATCTCATCTTGGGACGGGGCTGTTTATAAATCAGCCACACAAATATTTACGAGTTGGACGAAAGAGATTGGGTGGGCGGGGGGGTATCTGGATTGTGTCTTTGGTGTTCTTTTCCCCTCCCTCATTCCCTCTACGGTTTCTACGCTTCTGCTGGCCACCGCAGGAGTGGGGTAAGAGAGTAAAGTCCCTGAGGCCGCGTTACATCACACTTCTGCTGGCTGCCTTTATGGTGCGGTCACTGGTAACAGGCCACATAGCCGACCCCAGGCTCCAGCAGGGGCACAGGAGAGAGAGAGAGACAGGTACAGTGAACGGCAGCACAAAAAGTCTTCTCCATCTACATCTTCTCCAACCTGGTTCCCACAGTGGTACCAGAAGCATCACAAACAATGGCACCTTCTATCTCCAGACGTGGAAGAAAAACACGTCAATTGAAGTGAATTAAAGTCATTTTGGTGATGGGTTGTGCCCATAGTCAGCTGGGATGGGCCCCAGCTTCCCCGCAATCTAAATGCGTCATGGTTGATTTGTTACATAATTTTCACCCAATGTGTTTTTTAAACTGGCCACAATAATTAAAATAATTAAAATAATAAGAGAATTATGGCTAAAATATTGCATAAACCCGTACAGACAGCGAACAGCTGGTTGCGTGTTGGAACAGATCTGGGCTAATATTGGCTGGTCAAGGTTAGAATCGTTAAAATGCACATTACCACGTGCGCATTCTCTCCTGTAAGCACTGAACTCATCTATACTCAGGCTCGATAAATTTATAAGTGTCTGCATTCAATGTGTATCGCCTCCTGCTCCCTTTCTGCTCACCTAGCCATTCCGGTGTGCGGAGCGCACAATGGGACGGCCCAGCTCCGGCAGATCTATCCTCTTTAATTGCTCCCCCTAGCCCTGACCTCTGCTCCCGATCTCCTCCTGATATACAGCGTCTCTATTAAGCTGGGAAGTAGGTAAATATTCTTCTAATGACCCCTCAGTCCTAACGACACAGCCGAAAATAAGGGGAGGGGGGGAGAAAAAAAAATCAATTGCCATCTTTTTCTTTTGTCCTTCCCTGACTCTATTAGTTTCCCTTTTTATCTGATGTGGAAGTCCAAAAACATGAAGAGAGAGAGGGAAAGGAGAAGAGCAGCTTACTAATCGTTTAAATACTATATACAGTAGCGTGGGTCTGCTTCTGTGATGGAGGTGGAGGTGCGCTTGTTCAATATTTTGAGGAAAGCCTCTCAGAAGCGTGACCATCATGGCTGTTCTAACAAAAGCTGTATTGTTTTAGGAAATGGGAATGGAAAAAGCACATGGAAAAGGTAAAGGTAAAAAGATTTTGGGATAAAAACAGGTGAAATCTTTTTCTTTTCAGGGTTGTTCCTTTATCTTTTCACAATATTATGCGCCGTAGATGATGAAAGACCGCAAACTTGTAATCTTGCGTTAAGAAACACCAAAGTTTGGTTCAAAGTGGTGAGTCACAACCCATCTTCCTTGAGACTGAGCCTTTGTTGGATACTCAGTCATGATCCATCACCTGTTCACCTGTTTAACCTGTTCACCTGTTCACCTGAAGTTCTGCCCTCTGCTCCAACTTCATCTAAATATGTCGTGGGAATCAAATTCAAAATTTGTTTCTGATCACAAAATACATTAAATTACATTAAAAGTAACTTTTGTTAGTTAAATAAAATGAAAAGAATTGTTAACTGTTCTGGGAATATGTATACATATTACATATTTTGGTATTTATTTAATCTTACAAAATCTCACTGAGACCTTCACATTTAAAAATGATTTTTAAATTATTTTATTAAAAATGAAAAGAAGAAAATAAAAGGTTCTGATATGACAGCAATGGGATATAAAATATGTATAATATTTTTCCTGTAGTGTAAGCTAGAGAAAAGTACCAATCTCTATACACAATAAAAAATAAATAAATAAAAGGGAACATTATAAAGTAGAGTTCTGCATTAGACCTCCAGTCTGGTATTAAAGATGTAGGTGCTGATCCTGGGCTTAGGCCATCCCTCACTGACATCATCACAGCCCAATAAGGGAGTGTGTAAGTGTGTAGTGAGTACGGGTGGAGGGGTGGAGGGGTGGGGGTTAGTGGTGATGGTAGTGGTGCACTGCCTCTTGTCGATCGATGCAGTGATTGGCAGTTAATGGCTTTTCCTGTTCTGCCTTCGTAACCTCGCTCTGATGGCTGTTACCTCTGATCAGAGATGGCAGTTGGCATTTGATTTTTGTACATAAAGCCCTGACTTTGCGGAGATGGCTTCATCATGTTTAATGATTTAAAAGTTAAGTTGAATACTGGGAATTCTCCACCGCACTTCACCGCACGGCACCGCACACAGGCCAAGGAGAACTTGGAGCTTCGGAAGCACTTGACCGGCTTCCAACAGCAGATAGATTTATCAACGAAACGTGGAGTTGAAGAAGCTAATCAGGCGACTTTTAAATGACCTGCATCAAGTTTCTGCATGTGTGCAGTCGCGGCGGAAACAAACCCCCGTTTCCTCGCCTCCGAATTAGTTCAAATGACCAGCGGTGAGTGTGCACGATGAAAGACAAGCCTTTGCAGTTTCACTCGTTTCTCAGGGGGTTGTTATGAGACCGTCCACCATGATGGGCTTAAAAAATGGCTGGAAATAGAGGAAAATGGACTGATACGCCGCAATTGGTTTCTAACGAGCTCTACGGAAGAAAATTGGGAATATCCGCGCTAGGGTCTGACTTTGTGGGTCACTTTGGACCACGTCGATGGGGATTTTCAATAATACGGTTTGCAGTCCCATAATCCTTACAGCCTCATTGGATAGTCTATAAACTCCAGTCATTTCTGCACCGAATGTTGAAAGATTCCACCAGCAATAAAATGAAACGAGAGTCCGAATCAGAGAAATGCCAGATTGAGATAACAGAAGATTGGACTGTATTTTATTCATGGAGCAGGTAGACCACTCAGCCATGGTCCTATCTCCTGGGTAACGAGATCCATATTGAAAGAGGAGGGTCTCAAATGTGGGATAACTCAGTCAGACAGACAGACGCTGGAGATCCACTCAGACAGAACAAAAGCCTGGTTCTGCTCGGGGTTCCTGTGTGGAGATCTAGACCCACTGGGACCCACCAGTGCCGAATTAATATACACGCACCACTTCCCCCTGCAACATCAACAAACATTTAATAAAGCTGGCTTCATATAACTCATTAATAAGGTGCTCCCTCTTCTCTTTCAGTGCTTAATTTAAAATAATGATCATTTGAATAATCATTTGCATACCAGATCTCGCCATCTACTGGAGCGGCAAAAAAAAAAGTCTCCCAGACTCATTTATACAGTAGCACAGACAGGCCTTCTGGTTCAGATTAGCAGAACAAGACGACTTTAACCTAACAAGTATAAATTAAGGGAAATTCCTGAGCAGTGACAGCGATATGGTCGCTCGCGGGACTGATCCCAGGCTGCGGAAGTCAACGTTAGGGCCGGGTGTTGACCAAATGTGGTGACGCTGCTATGGTGATGAGAGGGATGGGAGAGTGTGGTGTCGGATGGTGCGAGGCGAGGGAGGAGGAGTTTCGACTCCATAAATCACACGGCACCATTTGAAAAATGCTTCATAAAACACCAATGTGTTAAAGCGCTTAAAACTGAACAAAAGCTCTTCTCCTCTGATTTCAGCAGCTGTGACTAGTAAAAAGAGAAGGCACCTCAGAGATACTGACCTCAGAGTTCAGCACATCAGCGAGACGCGGTGGATGAACGTGCTCCGACACTGCGCTCGCGGTGAGAGCGCGCGAGAGCTATAAAGTTGCAGTGAACGTTTGCTCTTGAAAAACTTACAGCCCATGTCCCTCAAATATCTCATTTACTCTCTTAACACCTTCATAGGCGTAAAGAACACAGATGGAAAGACAGTGGGAGAGTTAAAGTGTGTGTGGGTGTAAAGTGGACTTGGGTTAGGAACCTTGCCCTTGGATTGGAAGGTTGCTGGTTTAAGTCCCACTGCTCCAAGGTCCCATTTCACTGTGGCGCACATCGTCCCTTCTGATACACATTTACACCTTCTATGGTATTTTCTACAATGATTATGCAGCTACACTGTTAATTTAAACTTATTTTATTGATTGATCTAATAAAAGAGACCAAACTTCACATTTCTAGAGTATTTCCTGTTTCAGGTTCAGCCACATGAGGTTTAAAAGTCAAGCTTAGTTGATTAGTCTACTAACATTAAGGGATGATTGTTCCCTTTTGAAAAGAACCCAACTGAACGTATAACATCATATAAAGATGTTTTCTGCAATTGGATCTGCCATCGTTTGGCATTTAACATTTTTTGTGTAAACCAAAAACTCATTGTCGGCCTAGTGGTTAGGATCTTGCAGGTCACAGGTTTGAGTCTTGGCCTAGTCACCACTGAGGTACCGTTAAAGTCCCACAACACTGTTTAAGGACTAGAGAATGGAAGGTTGCTGTTTCAAGTCCCAGCATTGGCACCATTGACAGCTGCTCCACATGTGGATGAGTTAAAGGTTATGTTGCATTGAACTGCACTTTATATAATGGGAATCATTGGTGCTTCTCAATGTTAATAGCTATTCTACGCTATCTAGACGTCTTTACGAAGTAGAACAAGCATGTAAAGCCAATTTCACCAATGGACTGTCATCCACAAATGTCCGACAAAAATACTTTACTCTTCCAGCTGCCAGGTAGGTCGTAATGTGCGAATAAAGTGAGCGAGTGGGTGTGTTAATGGCATGTCGATGCAACTGGGACAAAACCAACATTATCCAGAATTCATGTGTAATCTCATTTTAAAGTGACGATCTGTCATTGTGAACACACCCAATCACATATGAAGTGTGCCCTTCAACCCGTCCACCAATGGAGAAGCAGGACGCTACAGGACCTCAGTGTTGCCTGGGTTGGGACTTAAACCTGCAACCTTCTGATCACAAGGGGAAGGTCCTAACCACTGGTACAGTAAGGGCCTCAGATGTTGAAGGCGTCCCAACAGCCTGGACCTGATGTTCCTGGTCTCAAATGCAATGTACTTTTACTTTTAGTACTGCAGTTCCTACTTTAGTAGATCCTCTTACTCTGGTACTTCTTGTTCTACAGAATAACGATGGTCTACGTTACAGTACAGGTGGAGAGTGAATCCTGAGAGAGCATGCAGATAAAACCGCACCACTGCTGCACACTAATTGAAACCTTTTGTTTTCCTGTGCCTTCTGACTTTCAGCAGTGTGACCCACCCATGCCCTCACACCTCCACCCTTTAAATCAATAACTCATCATTTTCATAACAGGAACTTGCACGGGCCCTTTTTCTCTTTCCTTTTTCTCCGTTCTGTCCCCCCTTTAATATAAGAATAAAAAGCATGATGAGAAAACAAGGTGCGAAATGATTTTTTCCAGAGGGGCCCCAATAAAAAACATATGACACCCCAGGCTGAACTGCTTAATTACAAAGGGATGAAAATCTGCACACTACATCTGGTGAGAACATTGCCCCCATAACGCTGATAGATTTACAGCTCCCAGTCCGAACCCTGGACTCTGGTGTGCAGCAATTACGCCGCACATAAGACGCTTCAGTGGGCGTCCATCTCGGCATGGGAGGCTGGCCTTAACTTTTTCAACTACAGAGGAAGCCACTCGTTCTCTGGCTGAGCCTCCATCTGTAAGAATGAGTGTGGCAGCACTGGGCCATGGACTGACCTTCTACATCGTCACGTTTTTTATCAATGGACGTATAAATGAAGCTCTTAGTGTCAGCGCTGCACATTGTGAATGGTGCTCCTCAGCCCTGGTTTTGAATGGGCTCGTAAATGAGGCTCTGGTTGGGGAGCGAGTGAGACAGTGGGGTCCACGAGCTCATTTTGTGGCCTAGATTTATCTGTCCCGGGACACTCGTCAGCTGCCCAAACCCAAACAGCACACGCTTTCCGCCCCTCTTCCCTCCACTGAGCGCCATGAGCAGAACAGCGCTGGGGCCCTGGCCACTCACATGCCATTAATCTGACCGCTCAGCCACTGAGGCATCCATGCCGACGTTCTCCCATCTTCTCTCTCATTTTAAAGCTCTCTCTCTTCCTCCATCTCTCACTTCCCTCTGTCTCTCTGCTCTTCAATGGGAGATTCACAGATTGTCCACTCGACGTCCCATCTGGGGTGATGTACCCCTACCAGGGACCAAAGTGGCACCAGCCCCATGATGTTCCATATGTGAACAGAGCAATTTGCTGCTGAATTCACAGTGGACAAGTGGCTGTGTGAGCCCATCCCATTTTAAATCTATTTTTAATATTAATATTAATATTTCTTATAGTCCCACAAGTGGGAAATTTATTCTCTGCATTTAACCCATCACACGTGCACACGTGGAGCAGCGGGCAGCTATCAACAGCGCCCGGGCAGCAGTGAAGTGGGTTCCTCAGTGGTGCCCGGGCTGGGACTTGAACCTGCAACCTTCTGATCCCAGGGGCACTGCCCTAACCACTGCCCCTTCCACTCATTCACTTCCAGCTGTTGAAGTGATCAGGTGAAGCTCATCCACAGCTGCAAGAACAAATGCCATGAAGAAAGTGCAGTGGCATCTAATAAAGGAGAGGAACAGCAAGTTCACTTATATAGCACATTATACACCGAGGTCATTAAACCACAATAAAACGTGTACAAAAAAATACGCAATACACTATAGCTGCAAGAAATAAAAGATGAAAAAATAAACGAAGACTAAATGTGTGCAGTTTAAAGAGATAAGAGTAAATACGCTGATCAAATTTAGAGCCTCTGTGTAGCTCAGGGGTCGGCAACCCAAAATGTTCAAAGAGCCATATTGGCCCAAAAAAACAGAAACCACACCTGTCTTATCTAAGCCTGATATGACGCAACATAGACTGTCAGTATATTCGCTATATAAGCGTATTATTAAAATGACTATAAGGTACAAAATGAATATTGATGATTAAATGTTTCTTGTCCTTGCAGCGCATCCTGGAGAGAATGACGCACCACGTGAC
>JBBIGC010000039.1:5219289-5241015 GCA_037576955.1 Lepidarchus adonis
CAGTTCTCACAGTGTTCTGTACTGTAGATGATGAAGGAGATCAGTTCTCACAGTGTTCTGTACTGTAGATGATGAAGACAAGGTTGGGGTGAGGATCTAACCTGGACACAGACGTGATGTAAACGGATGGGACGTCCCATGAAAGATTTATTGATGAAAAGATCATAAAAAGGAAGAAAACTGGGCTAAGAGCAGGAACCTGACATATATAATATAAAATGAATGTGTGTTTGGCCGGGTCAACACATTATGAAGAACTGTCCTCATTTATTTTACAACTTTTATTTCTGTAACTTTATTTTTAATATTACAACGTACAACGTACAACTCTCTCTCTAGATTAAACTATTTTTGTTTCTCATATTTCTCTCTGTGTATGATATTGTTCTATAGAAATAAACTTGCCTGTATAATCTACTGAAACATGAACTCCCTTCATGTGTGTGTGTGTGTGTGTGTGTGTGTGTGTGTAGGTCACATGATTGTGAAAGGGGCAATCAGTACTGATGACACATTTAAATGAACATCACTAAAGATTAATAAACTTTTCTATCGAGATGAAAGACAGAAACGTATTTCACTCTGAAGGGAAGATCACTCTGTTATATTCAATCATGTTCAGCAGGGTGATGGGTCAGATTTTTGTTTCCGTGGTAACTTCACTAAGACAGTAACACTGGAGTGTGAATCCTCACCCACTGTCCCGTCTCTCCCTGCAGTTTACTGAAGAACAGCTTCAGCTCCTTCACTGTGATACTGTAACTCGCCAGCACACCCAGCATGTCCACCAGCAGATCTGAGAGAGAGACAGAGAGAGAGAGAGAGAGAGAGAGAGAGACAGAGAGAGACAGAGAGACAGAGAGACAGAGAGAAAGAGAGAGAGAGAGAAAGAGACAGAGAGAGAGACAGACAGACAGAGAGAGAGAGAGAGAGAGAGAGACAGAGAGAGAGTGAGGGAGAGAGAGAGAGAAAGAGAGAGAGAGAGAAAGAGAGAGACAGACAGAGAGAGTAAAGGCAGGGGGAGGATTTGGCGGGGGAGTGTGTTTAGTTTTCCGAGCTGGTTGGATTAAAGATATTTAACCTTAAGCGGAGCAGAGCGCTGGACCACCCACCGGCCGCAGGCCACGCCGCTCCGCTCGCTGTGTGACGGGTATTTGCCTTGTTTATTAATTTTTGAGGAGGCAGAGAATGGATGAGGGGGAACGGACGAGGGGCGGAAAAGCGAGGGAAAGGCAGGAAAGAATGAGGCACGTCCAGCATCTGGAAAGAGGGGCGGACGAAGAGATAGACAGACTCCTACTGTGGACAGATAGAGGATGAGGAGCCGGACTCTCACCCCAGCGTGAGTCTGAATCTGAGTCAACATTAATAAAGAGAATATTAGTTAATAAAGTTTTTGATTTCGTCCTCCATTCTGTTTCTGGATTTATTAGTTACGTTGCTTTTTGTGAACTGAGCAAACGTTGTAAAAACATGTATTTAACTTTGGTTTAAAAAAAACTTTATCAATGTAATTATTGTGAAATAAAAAAACAACAGTGATTGGTTGATGCAATATCTCCTACTGTGTGGAGCTCTACACACACACACACACACACACACACACACACACAAAAACACACACACACACACACACACACACACACACACACACACACACACACACACACACACACACACCACTCACTCCAATCCCCTGTTTGTGCTGATCAGGCAGCAGATAATAGGATCATCAGCTTCCACCACCAGAGGCAGAGTGGACTCACTTGCCCGTAAGCAGAGAAGGAGCCGAAACACATGGTCACTAAACCAACAGTGTGTGATCTCCTCACATCTGCAATCCCAGCGAACAAGCGGAGAAAAGACTAACTACAGTGAACGCAAGGCTGGCTGCTGAACACACACACACACACACACTGATCCACACACACACAGGGCTGCTGCAGCTGGGCCGCGGGTCAGCGACTGGCCTTTTCCGAGGTGGGAGCTGCGAGAGTTGTGAAATTCCAGCCGACTGCCAGAGAGACGCAGGCCTAAGCCCCGCCCACTCCGAAACTGACCAACAGCGAGCCTGCCCACGCTCTGCAATGCCTGACCGGCAGCTGTCCCAGCCAACTCTGAGTCCTCGTCCCGGGGCAACCCTGCACCCGCCCCTCTCCAGCGGTAGTTATTCCCTGTTTGGTTTCGGGAAGGCAGAGTTCAGAGGCCTCCAGGCAAGCGGGCAACACCGGGTTCAGACGGGGGCGGAGCTTCACACCCGCGCTGACAGTGGAGCCCAGCCGTGAACTTAAACACTGCGCGTGTGTGTGTGTGTGTGTGTTTATACAGAAACCTTGTGGTGCTTGAAAGTTTGTGAACCTTTAAAAAGTTCTATATTATTATAGTAATGTGAATATAAATGAAGGCAAATATTGAAATGTGTAGTAATTTGCACAAAACATCCAAAAAAGACATCAAAATGAAAAATAAAATGCAAATAAATGCCAGATAGATACTTTGATGTTTATGAATGGGGGGGGGGGGGTGTTGTAGGTTGTAGGTACACGGCAGTTGAATAATTGACGGTAGATGAATAAGTGAATAATGAAGAGCACATGCTGGTGCTATAGCTCATAAAGTGTGTGGACTGTCTTTAACAGTAGAGGGGGTTTCTGCAGGATGTCTGAGTGGCGGCGGTGTGGATACGGCTCGGGCTCTTTATTAGCGCGGTACTACCAGTAAATCAGAGCTGGGCTCTTCCTGGAAGAGCGGCAACCTTTTTTCCCCACTGAGCACTATTACTGAACAATCCCAGGCTAGCCATGATAATTAGCGGAGTATCTCCGTCTAAACGTCTCTCTCAGACCTGCTGCACACACACAGCCACCCCCCATCCCATCGCTCTCTCAATCGGAGGACTACTCCTGGCTGATGCCTGGAGGATTCGCGTGCACGGTCTGGGTGTGGCTTTGTCTCACTGTCTTCTTCTGAGGGATGCAGCAATGGTCCCCAAACCTATGGAGGTAAAACTCCCCCTTTCAACTTTTACTCCTAATTGCTCTGCACTTCTTATTCGATAACGCAGCAAAAAACGTTCCCACTGGAGCCGGCTAGTCTGTTCGGCCCGACAGATAAATCATAATGCTAATCCTAATCACTGATGGCAGGGGTCAGCCTGACCAACTTGGGGTGTGTATACATATGTGTGTGTGTGTGCATATTGATGGCGGTGGTGGGGGGTTTCCACAGCGGAGGGGAAGGGAGGATTGGGCCATCATTGAGGCGCATGTTAATGTGTTTGGTGGTGGTGGCCATGCTAATCCCCTCCCTCGCATTACTGTCTGTTTTGTTTTACTGTGTTTCTTCTGTGTTCTCTGCCGAGCGCGGACATTTTCCCTCCACGCTGCCGAGCTGCTCCAGTTGGATTGCACTGGAGGGGAAAATACGAAGAAGGGAGAGCATCCAAAAGAAAAACCCACACCCTGAGCTGGCCCAGTGGGCCGGACTTGGACTGCGGTCAGTGCAACGTTAGCAGAGATCCAGAGGCCTGTTCACACGGCCTACAGCCAATAACAGCTGCATGCACGCACATGTGTCTGGTAATAGAGCAAGACCTGGCTGGAGGAAAAGGGCATCGGTGGTGTGTGTGTGTGTGTGTTTTTGGGGGGGGGAGTTGTGTATGAGGGGTTTCTTGGGTAAAGATTCCCCATGTGATAGTGACGGCACTTTCTTCCTCTTTTTCCACGGCCAAGCGGCATCTGGAGTGGATTTTGTGCGAGCAGACACCGAGGAACATGATTACATTCAGTTAACTGCGGCCTAAACTGATTATGCATGTGCCAAGCTAATGGACTACATTTGCAAGAGGAAAAATAACATCCAATCAATCTCAATTACTGCAGATCGCAGTGGCCCCCGAGACGAGGAAGGTAGCCAGTTAACCCCCTTGTTTCTCCTGCTCCCCCTGAAAGAACTGCCTGGACGCTCAGGCCTGTTGCATTCTCCGGAGTGGACGACCACGGTCCTGCTTCAGGCCGAACTCCTGCAAAGCCGGGAGACACTCTTTTTTACACTCCACTTCTGCCTGGTTATGATGAAACAGTCTAAATGTGTTTGTTCTGCCTTCTACTCTAGATTTCCTCCTAGTATTTCATCACACCATCACTGGTCATAGAGCAAGAGAAAGGGAATTGATGGTCATGTGTGTATGAGGGGTCCTGCTCATTTAAGAGTTGCCCATATTTCAGATGGTAATCTGTATTTTTTCACCATTATCAGTCACAATGAATCTACTGACCAATTCTCATGTGTAGAGGCCTTGGAATGAACGTCTTGACCACTACAGACCAAAGCAGGACCTTCATCCAACCATTACGCAACACATAAACTGATTGATAGGCAGAGTTCAACCTGGACAGGAGGCCAACCCATCACAGAAAACCATTCACACACACTCACACCTATGGGTAATGTAGAATAGCCAGTCAACCTGAACCTGAAGGGAACCCACGCAAACATGGGGAGAGCTTGTACAAACCAGGATCTAAAAGCTAGATATACTTCATTACTGTCGCAAAAGAAGAGGTGGGTGCATAATTTATAAATATATAATCTGATGAGGATGCAAATTAAGGTTTAATATGAAACATTATTTCATATTAACATATTACACATTCACCAATATTCACATGAAGCCTGAAGACTGCAGAAATACCCAGGAAACAACCAGCAGAATGTACCACCATCACTTTACAGTGTTAGTCCAAACCTTTTCCAGTACATTACAATGTTCTTGTAGGCAGTGGTGGCCTAGTGGTAGGACATTGTAATCAGAAGTCTTGAGAAAGGTACCGTCCTGCGCCACGTGTGAGGGGTTAATGTCATAATTCATTGTGATGCACTTTGTGTGATGGGTTGTGTTCAAAACCACAAATCGTCACTTTCCCCTTATGAAAGTCCACTTTAGAATCTGGAAAGGATGCAAAAAAAAAAGATGTGAAGACTAAACTGTAGGGTGACCTGTATATTGTTGCATGGCCCATCTGCAAGTGCTTACGGGTGACCATCATGACATCATCCTCACCACTACAAAGAGAGCAGCTGACGAGCGGGAACATGCAGGGAGCATGGGCAGGTGAAAGTTCGCCGGCGAGGAGGCGAGACCGACTCGAGAGGTGTATCTGAAACTCAAGCGACTTGATCTCATCCCTGGAGCAGGCTCTGCGGTGGTCCCTGCGGTCAGGACAACTCGGCCGAGCTTTCCATGGGCTTTCGGAACATTCCAATATGCGGAGTGGTGGGGGGAGGCGTATTTTTAGAAAGTCCTAATATGGGCCGCATACCACAGACTCTCAAATTATCCCATCCAGCTTAGCCCTCAGTTTAAACCTTCCTTTTTAATTCCAGTAATTACAGGCTCCAATTTATACGGAGCTGTGCACACAAAGGGTCTGTTTAATGCAAACCAGTTTGATTTGGGTGAAGTGTCCCAAGGATCTCCCACATCTTACAGCCCTGTTTATGCTGACTTGATGAATTACTTTTTCCCCCCGAAGAGAGGTCCGAAAATGTTGCATTTTTTTGCATCGAATTTCGCTTCGTGAGGCATAAAGACTTTCTCTTTCCCACTCGGAGGTTGAGCCCATCCCAGCTGGCAGGCCACCGTCAACCAGAGCCATAAATCCAAAGCGACATCGAGCCCATGACACTGCGGAGACTACTGTGCGGCCTCAGCACCAACATCTACTTATCATTGACTAATCACATTGGACGGTAACTCTTGACAAGTTGCGAACGTCTTCGTTTGTGGGGCTGGAGGAGATGGGCTTTCCCGAGCTCAGGTCAGCCACGGCCTCCTCGTTCCCTCTTCAGATCTGCAGGGCTTTGAGGCCTGAGGAACCATTTTAAGCAGCTTAGAGCTTAAAACGAGCATGCTCCGATGTGTCGAACATCTCTAAGCCTCCATAAAACGTCAGGCATTTAAAGTGAGGCAGGCTTGACTCGGCTTCTTCTGCCAAGAAGAGATGTGCACACGTCTCAAAAATAATTGGGAGATGCAACGGCAGCGCCCCCTGAGCATCCTTTGGAGATTAACATAGCGAACGAAGCGGTAATTTACATGGCCAGGTGCTGAAGGTGAGCTTAGCCTGGTTCTTGAGGTCTAAATTATTGCCTGAAGGTACGTGAAGCTACCTCTACAGACGAGTCATGAGGCTTGCGGCACATATTTCACTTGTTGTGGTATTTGTAAATATCCTGAGTGGCGTGTCTAGGCCTGAAGCAGGGGGACGGCAGGAGAGTTTCTCCTACAGGCACTGAGGAGGCTAAGAGCAGACTGTCCACTTTCACAGCACTGCTGCTGACCATTACCCTCCCGGGCCAGGGTTATGGCCGACGTGGGAGCCGCATCTCACACCTTCCCCTTTAATGGAGTGTTGAGAAACGATTTCTCTGTGTTACACTCTTGGGGTGTAAAGAGCTGGTAGACAGGAAGTTCGCAATAAAGCCATCAACCGACTGGAAGGAATCCATTCATAAAACGCTCTAGCTCTCTGACGAAGCGCTGGACGTTGTTCTAAATTGTTCTGTTTTACCGCAGCGATCTAATGTGATTAAGCACGCTGCCCGATTTTCATCCCAGCCCTTTGCCAAAAGTAGTTCTGGCACCGAGACATAGGGGAACGAGAGCTACGCTCTTGTAAACGTTCCTTGAATAAAATCCAATAATATATATTGTTTGTTTTCATCCATTAACTTTCCAAGAGCATAACACTTGAAAATGAAGTAGAGTCTTTGTGTAAATAGAGGCAGAGCAAGAAGGGAGTGAGGGCAGAGTGCATAGCGATCTGTCCGGTGGAGGGGGTCATCTGAGAACGTGTGTGTGTAAATATACGAGAGAGAAAGAAGCCGTTTATGTGCGAGAGGAAGAGTAGGGTGAGGGACATTGGGAAAGATTTGTGTGTAGAGAGAGAGAGAGGGAAAAAGAGTGAAGGAGTGCGGTCCTCGTGTGCTGCGATGCCAGTTTGGGTTAACCATGGCGTGAGCTTCGGCTGTAGACACACAGGATAGGTGCCTAAGTGGATTCAGGTCTGTTAGATTTATAGCCATTTGTTCAGAGAGTGTTCATCCATTGGCTATTATGGAATGATTAGAGGAGAAGGTGAAGCTCCAAGTCCAGCAAAAATCAATACGGCTGTCGAGAATGATTCTGCCTTTACCGCTCCGAGGAGTATTAGGACCAAACCTCTCTCGCTCTCTCTCACTTCACACTTCTTCATCCTCTCTTCCACCAATTTCACCCAACACACTCCTTCCTACCTTGCTGACCTGCCATGTCCCTCTCGCCTCTAACGCCACCTGCTTGGCAACCACTCGCAGAGTGTACAGTACAGGTGTAGCTCCATTAGTGCAACATTCATCTCCATAGTAGTAAGTTCATAGAAGAAGGTCCATTTTGTAACTGTAGTGAATGTTAATGGAACAATTACACAAGCCAATAGAAACTTCAAGGTAAGTGAAGCCCATTTTCTTTCTACAGCCATTTTTGCAACTGTGAGTATCACAAAGCAGCTTTATGAAATCTGGGTCCGAGCTAGAGGCTAAACTCCCTACGCTAAAGGAAGAAACCTTGGGAGGAACCTTGGGATGAAGGCTCGTAAGGGAAACCAGAAAAAGGGGGCTTGACAAATTAGGATGAATCACAACTGAATGGTGGTGATTCATGGTCATATCTCCACCATCAAAGTGTAGCAAATGGAGGCTGAAGTTAAAGCAGTCTTTTCAGAGTTGCTCCATCTCCAGGCATTGCTTAGATACGTTCTCCAAGTTGAGTGAATTATAGAAACGGGTTCAAACATTGACACAAGTACAAACAACATTCACTCGTCCATTCACCAACCCACGCATTTCGGATCACGGGGAAGCTGGAGCTGATCCCAGCTGACTATGGGCCCAAGGCTTGGTTCATCCTGGACAAGAGGCCAACCCATCACAGTGACACACAACCATTCACACACTCACACCAGTGATGCTAGAGCCATCTACACAAAATCAGAAGTTCCTATGGCTTCCTGTGCATTGGAGGAAGCCCATTCTGGCCTTCACCAGTTAACAGAACGTGAAGAAGATCTACTAAGGATTCTGGAGGGGGCCACTCACCTTGTAGAGCTTGAGACTGGCCTCATGGCGCGAGTTGACAGTGTGCATGCGCAGCTTCTCCAGGCTATTGGTGTAGTAGTCGCAGGCATTGCACTTGAGGTGCACAGGGTTACCAATGGCCACACACTTAAGTCGCCACTCGTTGCCCTTGCCGCCCTCCTTGATGTGAGCCACCAGCTGGTACTTCTGGACGTGCTTATCAGTCTTGCAGTGCAGCTGGAAGTTGGCCTTCAGCTGCGTGGTGTAGCGGCACAGCTTACACTGGTGCGAGTCGCCCACCACCGCCTTCCACTCGTCCTCCGGCAGCGAACGCTCCGCCCCCATGTGCAGGCCCAGCATGTCCAAGTTGTCGGTAGTGAAGCGGTTGCACACAGCACACTGGAAGAGCTTGAGCGAAGGGTCACTGGTCTGCGACAGGCTCTCGCCCAGGGTCATCAGCTCCTCAGATACCAGCTGCCCTCCGCCCAGACGTACGTCCATGGGAATGTCCCCACCTACTGAAGGACACACAGGAAACGTGGATGTTCAGGTGTCAGTCCTGTGTCATTTTCTACTAAAGGCTTCTGTCATATATGCACACAGTGTAAAAAACGGGTTTGGCTCAAACTGATGTCCTGGAAAAGGGAGAAGATGCCTGATCTCACTGTTTAACTATCTTCTCTTACCTTTGTCATTAAAAATAGTTTGCATGTGTATATTTACTCTCCTAATTTCATGGTTTCCTTATACGTAAGGCCCTGTCCACATGTCTATTGCTCTTCCGTCCACAGTATTTAGGTTGGAGCGGAATATGGATAAGCTATGTGCTTTCAGAACTGCAAAAGTAAATACTTTTTATATATTTTTTTTCTATATAAAAAAATATTTCCCAATTTACCTGAGTTGCCACGTTACTGGTTAAGATGTTAATCTGGATTGTTCTCTCTCGAAATAATACTAATGTACTAATGGCTGCATGTGATCTATATCCTGACATCTTGCAAATTTAAACTTTACATTTTAATACACCGTAAGATATAAGTACACAATCACATAATACTTCATATCTGTTAGTAGACATTCAAATAAATGACAAATGCAGCTTGTATGCAGGACAGATATGCAGCTTTTTATTTTATTTGATACTGTAAAACACTTTAATAACTTCAATAATGGACTGAGTTGTTGAAAAGAATCGTGTATTTGTTAAAAAAAATTGCTGTTTTTTTTTTCAAATTTGGTTTAGCATTTTACATTTGATTTAAATTTGCTGAATGATAATTCAAATTTGTTAAATAATAATAGTTATTTGTTAAATAGAGTAATGCAATTATATTGTTAATTTGGTTTATTCTTCAAAAAGTACAGATAAGAATACTGTTAATGTACAGGACCAATAAGAAGTACCGGTAAAAATACTGTTGCCAAACTCATCCCTGAAAACGGAGATTAAAAACAAAGATTCTTGAAAACCTTCTTTTTCTGTTTACGTGTGGACAAAAAAAAATATTTTTGTCGTAACTGTGCGTCATGTTTGTTTACTTGAGCAATGTGATTTTCTACAATGGCAGGAAATACTGTTTTTTTTTACATTGCTATTATGACATTTTACAAGCTTCTACATAAAAAGTTACTTTCACTCCATTATAAAAGTTACGATTTACGATTGTCACTATTATGTTCAACACTTCTATGCTATTGTTATAGCGCCACCTGTTGCTTTGGCATGCTTATGACAGCATTTTCTGTGCTTGTGTAGGAGCAATTATATTCTATTTTTTTTAATGCCCAGCTACGAGTGGACCTGCGAGAAGGTAAGAGGAAAGAACGGCCTTTCTGGAAGGGAGCCGACCCTGGTGGCTTGCTGTCGAATTATGGATTTATGAAGTCCTGTCTGCACATTCACAGCTCGTCTCTAAATCAGCTCCGCAGGTCGTGAGCTCCGCCGTTATTTTATCACTTCAGAGGAACTTCAGAATCCAAAGCTCCTGATACTGTAAATCCACAGTTTCTTTCCTCATGGGATTAAAAAGACCTGTTCCTGCATTTTCTCCACAATGCCCATCAAATCAACAAGGATGCGACAGCAGAAAAACTGACTCCACAGTAGAGAAAAGGGCAAAAAATATGACAAAGCCTCCAAGAACGACAAGGGAGGAGAAAAACAAGAAGGAGGAGGCAGGAGCAGGAGTGTTTGCCTTTGCTCACTGATCTTTAATCTATCACTGCCCAGACTGAGCACACTGGCTGACCCCGCCTGGCTTTACACTAAATTAATTCCAGCAGCCTGTTTTTTTTATTTATTGCTGTAGAATGCAGTCGTTCTGTGACTTTCCTCCATTACCTGCTCCTTTATAGCAGAGAGGAAGACCTCTGCAAAGCCCCCATGAAATCATTCACAGATCCTCTGCTCAGGGCTCTGTCTCATTCACCTCTGCTTTATCTGTATCTTTCTGGTTCTCCTCCATCCGTCTGGTCCACCTGCTTAATCCATGCCATCTCTTAAGCCCCTCCCCTTGGTTTCCTGATTTCATATTAAACACAACCACTTCCTTTCTCTTGGCTAAACTGCTAATCTACACACCCCAATCTCTCATGCAGTTTATATGGGAAGCGAGATGGTTTTAAATCGCTAACTGCACCTGTGTTAGGCTGGAGCAGCTCTTTGGGCCAAAGCGAGAGAGAGCGCTCTGGAAAAAGTTTCATTTTCCAATAACACACCGTTAAGTGAAAGAGATCTTTTGGAAAAATTGTTTGTGCAACAAAAGTTTCCAAGATCATAATTTTATTCCATGTCTTGGCAGAACAGTATAGTAACCAAGGCAAAGGAAAGAGTGGGGTTTGGGCGAAGAGCGAGGCTGCAAGACCTTATCCACATGTCTGAATCAAGTGGATCAAACGCTGACTGCGAATCAGAGTCCACACAGGCTTTCAGGACTGGAGTTCAGATGGATGCGTCTTTGGGTGGCATCAAAAAAAGCTTTTTTATTAGCAGAAAACATTCTGGAGGAGCGAGATTCTTCACACATTGAGCAATCATAAGGTTAACCCAGTAGGGGGCGATGTTTTCTCCGTCTACAGGAGGATCTTTAATGTAAGGACATCAAGGGTCATAATAAAGACAATGTAATGTAGGATGAACCTCAAACCCCACAGGTTGCAGAAACAGGTTTGCTTTGTGAACTAAGAGATAAAGTTCTACGTACGTGAGTGACACTAGTCATTTAAAAGCACATGCTAATGCTTCACTGCTCGTCACCATGCATATTAAAGATTCCCTTGACAAAAAATCTACCGGATGGCAAGAGGAAAGGAAGGGGAAATAAAAAAAGAGTTCCAGAAATCAATTCTTGTTCACATCTCTGAACTGGTGACTGTCTGAGACAAGCCTGTGGGGTTGTAGCTAGCATGCTAAAGCCTCTGCATTGCTGCTGCATTATCCTCCCTCTGCCATTTTTTTTTTTACCAAGATTAAATTTATAGCTGCAATTACAAAGTTGGGGGAAAATGAGGCATAGGGTTGGGTTGATAATGCCACAAAAACGCTGGCTTATGAAGGAAAGTTGCAGGGACAGGAATGAAACATTCAGATTCATACATACGTCTGTGTGTGGACGGTGGGGGAATTTCCCAGACAAAATGACCCAGATAGATTGAGACACAGTGATCGCCAAAAAAAAAAAAAAGAAAGAAGTTGAAGCTCCTGTATTAGTCTTTTTTTCTTCTCTCAGTGAGTATGTTTGCATGGGTGCAATGGGGTTATGGAGATACAGTATCCTCTTCCAGAAAAAAACACTTTCTTGCCAATCTACGGGATGTACCACCACTTAGCTGAGCCGTTTTTTCACACCAAAGGTTCTCACTGTGTCCACTACAACTGAATCACTGTCACATCTTGTTTTATTTTCATTCTCCACATGGTTTCAGATATGTTTCACCAGCACAGAAGTGTATAATAAGAAAACGGCCTTCTAAAGCTCTGCACAGCAATCGCCTCCTTTTCCTTTTCATGTCGACTGCACAAGTAAAAGTAAATTTTTTTGAATTAAGTTATTTCCATTCTCCTATGTATTAGAAATTATTCAGGTAAATTATATAAAAATACAGTTAAATTTCATTTGAAACATAAAGCTCAGATTATGAAATGTATAATTTGCCTTATAGTTCAGGAGGTTCAGGCGAGGGAGATAACTCTGCTCACCCATAACCCACTCTGCTCACCCTACACAACTGGTTGACCTGTGATTGTGAGTCTCAATGTTGTGTAGTGTGAAATGATTGGACCATCGTGTGTGTGAACAAGGTTTAAGGGGCTCAGACAACTCACCTAGTGCTGGAGCCAGGGCGGCCATATTGGGATCCAAGTGGAATCCTCCAAGCAGGAACTGAGCATCAGCTCCAGAAGGATCCATCTTTAGGCCTGGGGGGAGGCTCATGTTCTGGGTAAGGTAGTACTGGTAAAGCTCTGCTTCAGAGGGCGAGGGCATAGCCCCCAGACCCAGACGGCCATGTTGCATCTGTGTCACATTCTGCTGGAGCAGCATCATGTTGTGCATGTGTTTCTCACTGGTCATGTGAATGCGCAGGTTGCGGGCAACGTTGGTCTCGTAGTCACACACTTCACAGCGCCAAGTGGGCTTGCTCTTGGGCTTGGTGGGTGAGGGGGTGCTGCATGGCCCAGCCATGTGGGTGGAGGACTGGGCCGGGTGGTGGTGGTGGCTAGGGTGATGACTGCTGGCCTGAGTGGCTGAGGGTACAGCCACCACGCCACTGGGTGTATGCCCAAAGACCTGCTCACTAGCTGTTGGGATGGTACCTCCGTTCTGCAGTGTCTGCATGTTGTTGAGGTGTTTGTCCGACTGCATGTGAATGCTCAGGTTGCCCTTGGTGGTGGTGGAGTAGTTGCAGACCTCACAGCGAAAGGGCTTGTAACCACAGGTGTAGCTCTCGCCACGAGCCAGACGTGGGTGGCTCTGCCCACTACTGCAGTACACGCAGGAACTCCCAGAGTCCGGATGCTTCTCCTTCATATGGGCCTCCAGAGTCTGCTGGTACTTGTAGTGCCAGTTACACTTGGGACACTTGAGTGTCTTGCATGAGTTGCGCGAATGCATCATGGTCATGTGCCCACCCAGAGAACGTGACGACCCTAGGACAGTGTCACACTTGGGGCACTCCACTCCGCTGCCTCCACTGGCGCCGGCACTGTGGTTCTGGGTGCACTCACCCACCCCAGCCATGTCGCAAGACCCTGTGTGATGGGAGTGGGAGTGAGGCGAGGGGTGTGGGTGGTGGTGATGGTGGTGGAGGTGGTGAAGGTGATGGTGCAGGAGGGTACCGTTGTCCTCATCTCCCTCTGTCGGGCAGTCATTTGGTTCAGGAGCTGTGGCACTATCTCGATTGGCACTTTCGTCAGCGGCGGCACTGGAGGTGAGAGGGGAAGTCCCCGCTCTGTCCTCCTCACCCCCTCTGCTGGCAGCTGCCACCATCGCCATGGGTATAGCAGACCCTTGGCAGTTAAAGCTCAGAGGGAGTTCCGAGGTCCTCCCCCCACCGTCTGCAGTCATCCCCTCTTCTGACCCCCTGTAGGAGGAAGAGGACATGGAAGTCTGGGCTTTGCTGTTGGACGTGGGGCTGGCTGCAGAGGTACGGGCAGAAGGCTGGAGAGCGCTACTAGGCATTAATAAAGGAGATTTGGAAATGCTTTGGTTTGAGACAGCCGGTTCCCCTACTTGTCCGCCGCTGCTGCTACTACTACTGCCACCACAGGCCACCATAGTGCCTTCATCGTCCACCTCGTCCTCCTCTTCTTCTAAGAGAAGTTCGTCCTCTTCCTCTGAGGCCACCTCCTCTCCATGAAGAAGACCCTTGACTTCATGGGTCTCCATGTCCCCATCCTCCCCTCTGAGAGTCCCCTCTTTCCCCCCAGGCCCCTCTGTTCTCCCTCCCTGTGCTTTGGGCAGGGTGCTGGAGTCTTTGGCAGGACCTGGGGTTGAGGTTAGAGAGGGTGGCTTGGGACTTCCAAGGCCCCCCAGGGTGAGGAGGGCTTGCTGCGGGAGACCCGAGTCAGAGTCTTTGCTGAGGAGGCCATCAACTCCTCCGGTACTACTCCCTCCTTCTAAATGGACACCGCTGAATGTGCCATAGAAGCTCTGGCCTGAGTTCATGGGCACTAGGGTGGGTGGTGTGGGAGAGCTCTTGTTTTTTGGTTCCAGGAAGCTAATGAGGGGCTCTTTGTCCTTGCCAATGCCCTGTATGATGGCAGACGCGTGCTTGTGGCCCAAAAGCCGACGCTCGTCCTCACACAGGGTCATGCGGTGGTCATGGACGGCGTGAGTGGCAAAGGAACGAGCATAACCAAAGGACAGCTTACAGAGAAAACACATGAGGATGGGCTTCCCTTTACCATAAAGGGCTAACCCATCAAATTTGGAGAAATCCACATTGTTGGGAACATCTTTGGATACACAAGACTTCTTGGCAGACCCGTCGCTGTTTAGGTAATCCTTGTTGCTTTTGTGCCGCACATCGAAGACGCGGAAACTGTGCAGAACAGGACTGAGGCCTGCTGGGGATGAGGTATTGGGGAAACCTTGGTCTGAGGGGCCGAACCACTTCCCAAAAGATGAGGCTATGTGGAACGTGTTGATAATCTGAGGGTACACCGACGAGGAGGTCCCCGAAGGTTCCCCTGGCTTACCCCCACTAGGGAGAGAATTTGAGGAGAGCAGGCCGGATGCCATGCCCCCATCGCTTTGGATCAGCTGGCTGAGGCTTTCCACAATGTACGCCGAGCCATCTGGCTGGTAGACTATCTCCCCAGCTAGGTTCTCCACGTCACTGCTTTCGTCATCCTCCTCCTCCTCTCCTTCTTCGCTCCCACTCTCTGTAGCGTCCCTCCGCCGGGTAGGCTGCTGCCTCATGAGGGTAGGCATGCCTCCTGCTACTTGAGAAAGAGGCATGCCAGGGAAGGGCTGCAGACTTGGGAAACAGCTGTCAATCTCCATCTCGTCCAAGTCCTCCAAATCTTCGTCCTCCTCTCCACAGCTTACTGCCTCCTGCTCTTCTTCCTCCAACCCCTCTCTTCTGGGGTGCCGCTGGCCGCTGGCAGAGCTGTCGCTGGGAGCCTGGGACGCGGTCCGTTTTTGATGCTGCTGCTCTCTCACTGCCTCACGGGGCTTGCTAGGGTTCTGGAGCTGGGCTGGGTAGGGTACGGAGAGAGACAGGGGCTCCAGGGGAGTGGACTGGTTGCTGGGAGTGACCTGTGCGCTAGGGTGATCGTTCCAGGGCTGAGGAGTGTGCTGCTGCTGCTGGGAGGTGGTGGAGGAGCTGAGCCCATCGTCTGTCCCAGAAACCACGGGAGACTCACAGCTTTCCATGCTGATGCCTACATGAGGCGTTCATCGCATCCAGGCCTGAAGGACAGAAACAGAGAAGAAGGGAAGCGGCAAAGGTTAAAGAACTGCTGAAATTTCAATAGTAAAAAGGCACAGCACAAAAGACAAGGTTCTTTTCATGCTTTCATTACATTTTTCATATTCGAGCTCAATCCCAGGGCCTCTAAGGCTAAACATACAGTGCCAAGTACAAAGAGACTTGATAAAGTAAAAAAGCTATGTATAGAGAGTTGTGAGCAAGCTTGATGTATGGTTGCATTAGATGAGAGACAAAAGTGCAAGATCTAATGGTAGAAAATGACAGAGTGCTCATTAGGTTAGATTAGGTACTTAAACACAATACCTCAGACATGCATTAATAAGCCAGCTCGGATGGCTCTTCCTGTCATATCAGCGAGTTACCATCTTTTATCTTCACCTTCCAAACAACACTCGGAGCCTACTATGTTCCGAAGTCCCGCATACATCCGTTTTTAATTAACGCGCAGTCTGAGAAACAGTAACAGAATAACTTAATGGATAAAGAAGCTCCATTGTGCCGCTAATTAGACACAGTGAAACCAGCCATCAGCACATGATCTATTTCCCACACCCAGCGAGAGCGAGCTGAAGGTTGCTGAATATATCAGCCAGACTCTTTTAGGACCTGCACATCAGAGAGCGCACGCATGCAAAAACACGTAGCGAGAAAGAACAACCTTGTCAGGCGCACGGAGATGGTATATGACTTTTCCGCTAATTATTTGTATGCCAGTCTGTATATATAACATACAGAGGGACGGGGCGGGTGGTGGTGGCAATAAATCTGAGAGCTAAAATACCCCAGCTGGGCCGGAGCTCCAAACGCAGCTGTGTTTAGATCTGCCGTGCAATAAGTTCCATGCTCAGTCTGGTTTCAAACACTCCACCTCTGCTATAACAAATGGTAGCAGCATTTTCGGGGACTAGAGCAGCCCAGAGCGCCGGCGAGGCATAGGCCGAGGAGATGAAACGATAGCGAGAGATACTGCTGAGCTAATAATTTTATTAAAGGGATGCAGGCAGCATTGATTAAAGGGGCGACCAGGCTGAAACCAATAACTCTGGCCTGCCCTTTCACCCTCCCATGCTGAATATTACATGAGCAAACTTTCCCGGCAGCGCGCTAACCGCCATGTCCTGCCTGATTAGCACATTCGCTGCCTGCACTTGATTTATTTACTTATTTACTTAGGGATGCAAATTTCAGCACTGATCAGACACTGTGTCTGCAGCCCCCAACCCCCAAACATATTAACAGAAGAGAGCTCGGCTGGGGAGATTGATAATGTCTGACTCCCTCTTCATGAATGTCTGATGAAAATATACTCTGCCCCCTCCTCCACCTTTCATCCACCACTGAATTTCAACCCCCACAGCTAGTCGCAATACATGTACACAGACCTTTAACACTGACTATGTTTTTTAGCACACAGGGTCTACTTTGAAATGCATTTCCATATATTTCATTCAGTAAATAAATTAATTATGCACATATTTTCTAATTAAATAAATGCAAAATTATGGTGATTATCATGGCTGCAAGACAATGCATTCGTGGCACAAACACACTTTAAACTAGTCTGATATGTCGTTTGGACAAACACAAAGACAAATCACATACTAAAGCAGGGGTGCCCAAAGTCCGTCCTGGAGGGTCGGTGTCCTGCACAGTTTGGTAGCTCCCTTCCTCAAACACACGTCCTGACCCTGGCAATTAACAGGTGAGTCTTACCAGGTGTGCTTGATCAGGGAAATCACCAAACTGTGCTGAAAACAAGCCTCCAGGACCGGAGCCGGACACCCCTGCCGAGGGTCTCTACATCTGGTCCCTGAATCCATATTCCGCTCCTGGATTTTGGAATCCCTGAGTTGCTGATGGAGCCAGATATACTGGTGATTCCAAAATCCAGAAGATTCAGATATGAAAACCTCTTACGATATAAAACAGAAGAGGAGTTTTATTTACATATTCAGCAGCAGCACTCGCAGGAATACGTCATCACTGATATCGTCACGATGATATCGTATGATATTGCACATGTGTATTACCCTCCAGACTATTCTAATGAGAGAAACAGCTAAACACCTCCACACGGACCAGCTTCTGGTCTAGTCTAGCCTGAAGATCTGAGCCATAATGTGCATTTCATTAAAAGTGCCAAGCATTTCAGACGACTTCCCAGGATGTTGATGGAAAGGGCCCAGGTCGACGGGCTGCTTGCATTGCTTACAGAAAACAGGATTGCGCTTTAAAATGGAGAAGGTCTAATTCAATAACCTTGGGTGGTTACTGATGTGCAATAGGATTGTCTGGAGTCTGCCAGTCGCAGATGGGCTGGCAGATATAATGCTGTTTGTCCGCTGGAGGTCTGCTTCCTCAGCGACACCTGTTTAAAGCAGGAGAAGCTTTAATCTCTGCCCAGCGCTAACGAGGGCCCAGACAGACGTGCAGACACTTATGGGCAGGGGAGGTGCATGCATATTAGTCTCCTTGCTTGCACTGTAAAGTAGCAATCGACCGAGAATAATAAACCATGAATTATTATGCCTGAGCTTGAACGTTACCATGCCTTTGCACTATGATTAGTCACTGGGTAGATGGTACGGTGCTGAAGAACTGACTCACAACAAGTCTGAACTCATAATAAGTCATAATCATGCAAAAGAGGAAGTGATCCTGAGGTTTGGTGGTACTTCCTAGAAGGAGTTTGGCAAACCTTCTCTCAGAGGATAAAAATATATTTTAGGAACACTCTTACTCAAGTTCAGTTTTAGCCTGAAGCTTCAGAGTGGTGCCAGTCTGCGAGAACGTCTACTCAAGTTATCAGGTTCAGTGTCTGGAGCGTCAATCAAGTCTCATCTTCTCCACAGGGCAACACGATGTCCTCTGATGCAGACGTACAACGATATATGCTTCTCTTCTCCGCTTGCATTAACAGAGAAGCGTTCCCTCCTCCATTCTCCAGCCCAACAAAGCCCAGTACCTAATGAACACTGTCAGAGAGTGGGGTCTGGTTGTCATTTGGAAAGGATGGAAAATGAGATAAAGTTTTTATTTATGGGATCTTTCATTAGGTGGGATTTACCGGCTGAGCGAGATGGGAATTAAAGGCTAAGGAGTCATCTGATTAGAAGCATGCACATTCACCTGCCTGGGGGCCAAGCCTCCAGAGGCCCGGCACCCTCCGCCATCTCCTGGGGAATTAACTTGAGCTCAGCACCAGCTGGGGACCCCCAAAGGGTAGCAACCCTGCATCCCCCACCCCAAGCACCTCGCTCCACTATCTGCTGTCCCAACCCTGCCGCTCAAAAGCAGAAATACCCAAGCGCAACCTTCCAGCGATCTCCAGCCGGGCCTCCACTCCCTGCGCCTGCCAGATCTAGCCATCACTGAGGCTGGCCACCGCAGGGTTAGGGCGCTTATTGAAAAATCAATGGTGTAAATGCTAAGCAAGTTACCGGAAGATGTGGGAAGGAAAGGCTCCTATTGATAAAGCAGGCAGGGCCTTTGATGCTGCACTGGGGACGTGTTCATTGATGGGGCGAGCATTGTACTCCTCGGGCTGCAGCGAGGAGGTCTTCGTTGGCTAAGCTCGGCCCAATTAATCACACATATATGTAGAGAGACGGCTTTCCCTCCTTAACCTTAAGTCCATTCTAATGCTCGACAAGGCCTCACGCTTTGCCCTAATCCCTGCTTCTTACCCGGATGCTGACGTCTCATGTTCAGGGCCTTCGTACCAAGTGTAGTGTAATGAGCATGGCTCAACCAGCTTCTTATGTAAGACCTTACTATGTTCCTCTAGAGGAACCACTCAGCTTCCCAGCATGGCCCAGGACCACACTGAAGCAGTAGTTCTCCTTGTACACCTTGAGGGAAAACTCCCAAAACTGGAGGAAGAAACCTTGAGAGGAACAATGACTTAGGAACCTCTGGGACGCCGGACAACAATAACAACCTAAAGACAAAGGAACCCATGTCCAATGGTGGCAGCTAGAGGCCTATAACTTAGATCCAGCAACATAAAACATAAAGTACAGGGGGACGGTCTATATTAGATGAATGACGAGTAGGCCCCAATAACGGGTGATCCGGTCGTGGGGCCATATCCAGTGTGGAAACTTGAATTTCCACCGTTTTTTTACAAGAATGAGCTCAGAATAACCTGTTTGCTAAATGATTACTAATCGCTTTAGAACTTGACGACACGTTTATGCTTTACGCAGTAAAATCTGTTCAATATCGGGCTCATTAATATGAGAGGTAAACAGAGCAGACTGAAGTCTTCCTCCTCCTCCTCCTCCTGAGTGTTTAATGTAGACACAGGGACGCTCCAGCGCTGCCGCTGCTTCAGGAGGAAAAAAAGTCACCTCAGGTCGATGGCACTCAGGCTGTAAACACGGCTTCCCGTAAAATCAATGATCTTCAGTTCTAGCTATCAGTCTGAGCTACAGAAATAGCAGCGGCCGTGACGAGGCTCGGGCCGAGGCAGGAGGGAGGGAGAGAGAGAGCGGGATCAGTGTAGTCTGCCTTGGAGTACATTAGAGAGGAGACTACTGCCGTCACATCGCTTTACGAAAAGCTGCCACGGACTACATTTCCCATAATGCACTTGGGGTCTGTACTTGAGTGCCACTATCACCTGACTATCTGTGTGGTCACCTGATTTGAACCGGAAACCTGATTTAGACACTTATTTCGAACAGGAAAATTAAAATGATGTAAATAATTCAATTATTATGAATGTAGGGGTAGGCAATACTCAGTTATGACAATTTCAGAAATGACAATATGAAAGCAATCAGTGTTTCCCACAGGCCTGAGAGCCATGCAAACACAAACCTTGATCCAGAACAGCAGAACTTAATCCTGAACATCACATACTAAAGCAAAGGTCTTTACATCTACACCCTGAATCCAGATTCCACTTCTGGATTTATAATCACCGGTAGTTTCTGAGCTGTAGATGAAACTGAAGTCAAATCTACTGGTAGGAAATCCAGGAGCGGAATACGGATTCAGGATCCAAATGTGAAGACGTCTGTACTAAATTACGGCAGTTAAGGATGATACAAAAAGAAAAGAAGTTTTATTCACAAATTAATCACCAACACTCACAGGATTCATAGCCTAACCCCTGGGAAATGTTGTAAAAACGATTTTCTTCTGTAAACGTGTAAATAATGATGTAATAGTGTAACAGTGTCGTCAGTGTGACACATTTTTATCATGGGATGAGGTTTATTATATATTTTTTTCTTTTTTCTTTTAGGATTGCGGTCACTATACAGCTTTTAATGAAAAAAAAGAACAGTACAGCTCCTTACAGTGAAAATATAATGAAGTATTACGTATATAAAATTTACGTATATTTATTTCCAGATTTATCCAATTAATATCTTTCCCAGATCAGTTGAAGAATGTTATAATTGAACAATTGAATTGGCAACTATGGAAATGTATTATCAATAAATATATTTACAGATTAAAGCATTTGAATACACGAGGGACTAACTGAACTTGACGACTTGTAGTAAACGTTGTAAAAAAGTGATGAAATGACCGAGGTTCCAACGCATGTGGCCTTCAAATTAAATTTCCGGTTCAAACCGGGAAAGGAGGAGGTGTAAACACAGCGGCCGCCTCCTCTCTGAGAATGTTTCATAGATTTAGTTTGTTGTGGAAATGAGTTGCTCCTCTGTGACTTTTCTATAACTGTAAACATCTGGAAGCTCATCTGTTACTAATTGCTTTCAGGCTGAAAAACGGACGAATCGATTCCCTGGTATCAATAGCTTCTCGCTTCTCGGCCACGAAACAGAACCTTGGTGATTTCTGAGCTTTCGGGTGATATTCTGAGATCTGTAAAACAAAGGAGGAGGGGCGGGTGTGCGGAGATGCCTCCACAGTGGTGTGAAGCTCTGACGCTGCATTAGCTCCTTGCTTACAGGAGATGGAGCTTATCCAGGCAGCGGAAAAGAGCGGGAGCAAGTTCAAAGGCAGTCAAGGGGGAATTTGCACGTGGAAGCGGAGTGTCTCCTCACTTTTGGAGAGTGCGATAGAAACAGGCTCCTCGGTGTAATTAGAAGTGGTTAATTAGCTGTGGGTTAATTACTCAGTTCAGGAGAGAGAGAGAGAGAGAGAGAGAGAGAGAGAGAGAGAGAGAGAGAGAGAGAGAGAGAGAGAGAGAGA
>JBBIGC010000039.1:5308854-5326255 GCA_037576955.1 Lepidarchus adonis
GGAGTTTTATTCACAATGGTTAAAGGAGCTAGAACGTCAGCCATGTTGCAAAAACAACAACAACAAAAAAACACAGCATTTCCCATTACAGGCGAACGAGCTAATGCCACATGCTGCCAGGGTGCCATTACTACAATGCGCCCGTACATGGGCATCACCATGCACTTGACCTCCCTCTCTCAAAGCAAGTCCACTACATCTAATCGGATTGGGACAGGGCCGCTTTATCTGCAGTGGGCCCAGCATGGAGCCCTGCTGGACCTCAGAGGAGCGTGGGGGCTTTGGTGGGGGAGGGGGTGGGGGTGGGTTGTGGGGGTTTCGCCGGCAGGGAGCAGAGGTGATTTCACAGTCTTACCTGATGTGGTTTTTGGTTTGATTCGCGGCCCCTCTCTGAGCGCGTCCCTCGTTTCAAGTGTCCGTTTGAAGCCGGCGCCGGAAGGTCACGACGCTCCGCAGGAGGCCAGCGCTGCTGTTAAAGCTTTAGTGTTTGTTTGTTTGTTTGTTTGTTTCTATTGGTATTTGCAGACAGGCTAAAGAAGATAAAGCTTTCAGATCCAGTGCCTGGGCACGAAAAAGAAGTCCCCTGGCGAAGGGCTTGGATGATTCAGTCCTAGAATTCCAGGTATTTCCAGGGCTCGGCAAAGCTGTGGCCTGGGTTCGGCTTGGAGGATCCACAGTCTGTGGAGATGTTCAAAGCTTTTCAAAGGTGTTGCGCCACCTATAGGGAGAAACCAGAAGCAAAGCGTTAGGAAAGAACATGATTCAAACCAGGGGCTGAAACGATTTCAGGGTCAAGTATCGTCGTTTGTACAAAAGAAGCTAAAGAGTTAAGAGCAAAGTTTGGATTATAAGTGAATGCAGGTTCTGGAGAAAGCACAGAGTAAATCTCTTGCAGGAGGAGGAGGCGGCACAGTGTGTCTCCTATCAGGCCTTCTGAATTCCCAAATTAATATATAATTATTTCTATTACAGCTTGGGGACAAAACCTTATTTTCCAGATTGCATCAAGCGATAAATGCGCGGCGTAATTTCTGCCATCGTGGGCTTTCAAATGCATAAATAAATAAATAAGTAATGATGAAATTTCCGGAGAAACTTAATTTCCTCCATAACCAGAACAAGACGTATTCCTGTAAACACGCACGTGATTCTGCTGAACATCTCGCACAACAAAGTCACTAAGACGATACATATTTATTCACGTCATGCACTGGAAAAGAAAAACAGCGCTGGGGGTAAAAAACGAGCCGGGACGCCACCAGGGGCTGCAGGAGAAAGCTGAGTAAATGTGTCTGTCACAGGCGGCGGCTCTGTCAGCTATTGCCGGCGCCGGTTGGGGGAATACAGGACAGAGAAGGAGACAGTGTGTAATTTCTGAACGCTCCCCCCGGAGCCCCTTCTATTTGGCAACATTTTTACGATTATTTTTACCTCTGTGGTTAGAAGAGAGTTAAAGATGGTGCTTAATTGTTCCCAAGAGCTCTTATTAAGTTGCTGATGAGGAGCTCCAGGGAAAAGCACTTAAAAGTAGCTACAAAAACAAGGCAGGCAGACGGGGAAGTGCACTGGCAGGAGGGACGGAGGAAGAGGAGGAGGGATTTCCCTGCAGAGAAGCCGGGACGGAGGCCTGAGATCCGGCACCTAAAAGCCATGAGCGCTGGCTGGGACGCCGCAGTACGGAAAGCTGCCTTTTGTTTGAAAATTTTCAACATAACTTCTTAAATAGAAAGATTTTCACATTTTATTCACATTTTTCCTGCGCAATGATTGGACCCCATAGGCCCCACGTGGGACGAGACACATTTACTGTGTTCCGGAACGATTCAAGCGTAATTAAATAAAAAATAATGATTTATTCATAATAATATTAACAAAAAACACCTTGTGAGCAACATGGATAGTGTCATTATTCTTTCTCACTCACTGGAATTTTGGGAAAATTGGGAACAAAATATATTTGTACATTTTTTTTTACCTTTTTTATTTTTATATTTATTATTCTCACTACTTTTTGCATCTCCTCCTACAGTTTCAAAGCTGGATTCATCTGGGATTCACCTTTGTTTTTTCTAATGGAAATCCCGAAACATTTCCCAGTTATCTGCTATTTTTCCCAATCGACGGCAAAATGTTTGTGCAGCTGAAAATTCCGAGGCTCTGGTCATAACAGCAGCATGCGCCCCTGTGCTCTTCTCTTACAATTAGCCATAATATGACAGAAGTGTAATTTTTTTACAAAATAAAAGTCTTTAATATTGCAGAATAAAATTTTTAATGCGACATTTATTCTGTTTTTTTTCTTAGCAGCTGAGAAACTCGTCAGTACAGAATGTATATCCGATGCATATAAGTGCAATATAATGTAATTAGGTATGTAATTACATAATAACATTTGAAAGTCGACTTTAAGTTCAGTCAGACGGTTTCATGTGTTTTACACTCAGAAGAAAATTCGCTATAAAATTAAATATGTAATTAAGTAAATACACCTCAGAAGCACTTGACGTACAGGTTTCTAAGGCTGGACAGGATCTGACACCTGACCAGCTGATAGCGAGCCCCCCCCTGCACCCCCTGCACCCCCCTGCACCCCCTGCACCCCCCTGCACCCCCTGCACCCCCTGCACCCCCTGCACCCGCCGTGTCCTGCGTCTCTTGGGTCAGCCATAGCTGCACACTGGGCTGTGCGGAAGGCAAGGAGAGGCTGGGGTCGGGATCAATAGCCCAGTCTGCAGAGCGGCGGGGCCGCAGGCCATTCCTGACCTACGCTATTGATCAGCCGCTCCTCGCCTGCCAATAGCAATGTGCTGGATGTGACACAGGGCTGAGAGACGGCAGCAGGCAGGAGGGAAAGGGGGAGTAAAGTGTATCGCCGGTAGCAGCCCCACAGCACAGTGCAGATAAAAGTCAATTCCACTTAAACAAATCACTGACAACTAAATAGTTAGCGGCCGGAGGAATGTGCCGGGGTCTCAGGTGGGAGCGCTGGTGGGAACGCTGATGGAAGGGATGCTGGGGGTTCCCTGGGCTGCTGCTGACTTGGGCAGCTTGTAAGCAGGTGTGTGTGTGTGTGTACAGGTCCAAGTCTGACCCCAGGACCTCAACTGTGCTCTTCCACTGTCTGTAAAGCTGCTCTGTGTAACTTAGCTGAATGTTTCCAGTGTAAAATAGCCAGGCAGTTTGGAAATAGCATTACACAACAGAAAATACTGTAGTCGAACTTATCCAGTCACACAAATATCATTTTAAAAAATAAGGTTTTGTAATCTCTGGATTTTAAAATAATTATTACTTGTGTTAGCATGTTAGCAGTCAAGCAATCTAGCAATTATTCTGAGAAGTAATTGAATTATCATATGCTAACGCTAATATACACTCCTCAATTGAATGGGAAAGTGGGTCCAAACTTTTGACTGATAGTGTACGTGTACCATTTTACTCCAAATACATGTAATGTCCAAATAATACATTTGTCTTGAAGAGCCAGGTAACTCTATTCTCTTTTTTCATTCATATCTTTATTATTTTTTAACTTTTTTACACTACTGGAGACACCAAATTCAGCATGGCATGTCCAGGACGTAGAGTTCCTCAGCTTTTCTACAATGAACTGAACTGTTTTTCCACAGTGTCTGAGCTATTTGCATTTTTCTGAGCAATTTTTCCAATTGACTTTGGCAGAATGTTAGTGTAGCTGAAGATTCAGTGGCTCTGGTCACATATAGCACCTGTGCTCTCTCTTTATTCACCTTTAATATTTCAGAAATCCAAATATTAATCAAAAAAAGTCTTTAATATTACGAAATCAAACCTCTAAAACAAAGCAAATTGATTTATTCACAAAGCAGCTGCACAACAAGCTGGTCTGACTTAACTAGAGGTTTGCAACCCACCTTAACTTTCAAATTTCCACAAAATTCATAATTATTACGTCAATTAAGCATCATTATTGATTCAGTTAGCACACGTTAGCAGTTAAGCAATTATTTAGGCAATTATTTCACTCACATTCATAATAATGTCTAATTTTGCTCCATAAACATGCAATGTGTAACTCCAATCACACATGCACTTCGTGTAGGTTTCCTCTCTTTCAGTGATGAACACAAAAGCTATTTTGTGCTAATAGCACCCCCTTGTGGTTCATGGTGAATAAAGCTTTACAATGACCGGCAGGTTTTTGTTTATCAAGTAGCACCATTCTGTAAAGCGCACAACAGGTGCTTCAAGAAAACGCATGTGGTGGGTCAGTTAACATATAGGTTGCGTATGCAAAAGCAGGAAACTGTAAAAGGAAGTGGATACCGCATGCAGAGTCATTACCTTATTTTCCCAATGAAAGGCCCCCGCACATTATAGGCCGTCTCATTTTTAAAAAATGCTAATTTATGTTTTAAAACACTAAGATAAACCGCCCACATTATTAGCTGCACTGAATTTACTGATCTGAAGTAGTTTGACACACATCTGGAGACTTTGCATCTCTATACCAGTAGTGACATTGTACCGTAGTTCAGCATAAACAATTAAACTGATACAATTTGGAACTTTCTGATATCATGCCGCAATGCAAGAACTACGTTGCAGAATTTAAGCTCCACACAACGTCTGCAACATCCGTGATGAACACGTGTCCAGCATTAGTGACAGCAAAGCAGCACATTTACGGATCTGATTTGAAGAAAGGTAAGCCTAATAAATTCTGCATTTTAGTGCTGCTAATTTTATACTGAAGAATTTACAATCCTTTCATTGTTCAAACGGAAATTAAAAACTCATCTTTTCCCAGCCAGCAATAAACTTCATTCATTGCCTGTTAAATGTAGCTTTTTTAGCTTGTATTATATACTAGGATGTAATGTAATGTAGCAATGGCTGAAAAAGTTGTCACCCATCATATGTGCTAAAGTGCATCGTATTCCAGCATCAAAGGAAGAGTTTTCTTCTTCTTCCCTTTTACTTATCTTCAAATTCATTCGTCATATTTGCCAGAATATGAACCAGATTGTGAGGTTATACTTAGTAAAGATAATCATATGCTGATTTTGACAAGATCAACTCTACAACCGCTTTTATTTTACAATACACGAGGACTAGCATGAAGGCTAGGCTAACTGCTAACCGATGCTAGTTTTAGCTTCAGGAGGTGAGCAATGGTGCTTTCCATGTTGTGTTTTATACTGACCCGTCACTGATCGATCTTTGCTTTGCATTGATTTTTGAACTGTTCACCGTAAACAGTACATTTAAATTCAGCTAATCGTTTTGAAATGCATCTTTTTGTGCACTGATTTATCCTTTTTGTGAATGAGTTTTTATATTTTTAGACCCAAAATCAGTGTCCGTGCTCTAAATTTGGCAAGAGGCGGGTTTGGAGAGCTACTGTAGCTGCTAAATACTAAATGGAAGCAAATCTGTCCTGCAACCTATCATGGCGAGAGGTGGGGTTGGTGAGCTAACTGGCGGCAAGCTAATAGAATTTGACTATAATGTGCATGCACATGTAATTTAGCTGAATGTAATAAAGCAATTATGCATTATACTATTGCTAATGATATATTTAGAGATAAAAGCTTCAATAAATAAAAAAAATATTTTAACTATAATCATACCAATCAGTTATTCCACTGGTTATAGCATGATGTGATTAAGAACCGCAAAATGTGTTTTTCTGCTACATCAATACAGAATACATGGCTATAGTCAATGAATGGCTTTAAACATAGCACAACCAATCAGATTACAGAATCAAAATGATCCGTTTTTTGTTTAATACTTAACCCTGACAACACTACGGCTGTACATAAGTGTTATCAGTGGTCTCTGGAGATCCACACTGATCCATCTTCCTGGTAGTGATTATTAGTCCATATTGGAGTATTTTACATGTCAATTTACTGATCGCCTGCCATTCTACAGCCAATGGCCTGGTGCTCCATTCACTACCTATCTGTGTCACTATATCTCTGCTTGTAATTGCTGAGTGACAGAAAGGCAATACTGACCACTTCATTACGATACAGGCCATACTGACCACCCCCCCACTCCACGCCTCCCTGGCCAGTCAGACCCACACTGCCCAGGTCAGGAAAGGTCAATCACCCGGAATTTATCAGTCAGGAGGAGACTGACTCCTTTCTGGTCATCGTACCACGAGGTCATGGACCTTAGGCAGGCAGCTTACACCAGTATCGATCAGCAATCGTCTACCCCGGTTAAGGCCAGAGTGATCTCCCTACAGAACAGCACAAGTGGCAATGGAGTAGTGACCACAGCGCATGTGTGAGTGACAGAGAGAGGTAGAGTTAGAATGAAGAGAGGGAAACAGAGTCTCTAAGGATGCAGGGTAACCAGTACATACTATGACCTAGCTAAGGGAATAATATCTGAGCTTCATTAACAATCTAAATACCTAAAAACAAGCAAAAAAATAACATAATAACCATTAAAAAGAAATAAAATAATTTCAAATTGGTCTAAAAAATGTCACTGAATGAATCCCTGCCTAAAAGCAATGCAGAATCCTAAGTGAAATCCCCCAAATATCTAAAATCAACTCATAAATGGTGATACGTCTCAAAATTGGTTAATCTCAATGACCCACAGGATATGCCCCTTGATATCGGAACCTGTAGATCCCTGAATCGGTTCCTATCCAAGACAATGATGTCATCCTAAGCCCTCGGTGTCAGCTCGCCTCCCCCTGAACGCAGTCAAGTTTAAAAGGGGCTTGGCCATGATCAATATTCCTACAAATCAGTATGAGTTACTCGCTCACTCCCGCAGGGTTAATCCGTTCGGCAAAAACCAAGTAGCTGTCAGTCTCCGTGTCAACTCGCTGTAGCCTGAGACATATGGCAGGGTGGAGTACTTTACAGAGCGAGTGTGTCTCTGTGCATGTGTGTGTGTATCAAAGAGTGTGAAGAAGGCTGGTGTAAGTACGCATCCCTGCACATTAGTGTAGCGTAGTGCCAGATGCTTGTCAGATCTTGCTTTCTGCTTGGCACCGCTCGTATTAAATGACAATAAAGGCCGTGAAACTGTGGAGCAGCCATCTCGAGCCCCCCCCACACACACCCCCCATACCCATCACCCCTCAAGTTTTATTACGCTTTGTTCCTTTTAATCAAAAAAGTGACACGCAAAGTTAACCCGGTTTTAAAAATCCCAGATAAACAGCAACCATTGTGTCTTTAAATAATAAATGATACCCCGGCTTCATACAGACACGCATATAACGGGAAAATAATTGAAGACAACATTGTCCTATAAGAGACCCACTTTAGCAGTGCTGATTCAGAAAACTTTCTGACTTCAAAAGCTCCGTCATAAAGTATGGATAATCCCTTAAAGAAAGGCATGCGTCTGTTTACAATTTCCTTCTAATTAAGGCTACAGAATAGAGGCTACCTTTGTTCGAAATTGATGTGTTGGTTGGAAAAAAACGGCACCACCGGCAAATTAGGGGGTAAACAATACAAAACGAAGCAAACAGAAAGCATTCTAATACGATCTCCAGCCTCTGAATAAATATTGCAGCATCTGTCTACATCTGACACACTTCCAGAGAGAAACAAAAGGCTTTTGAAACAGCAAATTAACCAAACTTGGTTTTAGACAGTCACCCGGATGACCGGCAACGGTGCACGCGGCGAAGGCTGGGAATCACACGGCGACTGTGTCCTCAATTTGTCTTGACTTTTTCCTCCTTCTTCCGCTTTGTTGTTTGGCGACTTAAAGCAGCCATGGAACAAATCAATCAGAACAACAAACATGAAAAACAGCCCAAAAATAAGCCACCAGGGGGGAAAAATGGGACACAATTAAGTTTGGACACGTCCCTTATGATGTTGGCTTGAAAGGGCGCATCACATGACAGTCGCTGGATATCAACAGAGGTTTAAAGAGCCTATCTGCATGGCAGCCTCGCTGGCGCTTGTTTGGATGCCAGTGAGCTGATAGCAAGAGAAGAGCTGTTAAAACACTTAAAGGAAATCTAAGCCGATCGCTGACATTCAAATTCTACCACTGTGCACACAGAAGGATGTAAGGCACCCTGAAGCTTGGGTGAATGAATGATATTGTTGGTAATTGTAATAATGTCAGACTGCATGTGATATTATTACAATACTTTCCCTGAAGTTTCCTCCCACTGCCCAGTGGCTCGGGGTTTAGGTGGACCGGCTACTCTAAATTGCCTGTAGATGTGAGTTCCGTAGGTGTTGCCCTGTTGCCTCTTTTCCAACATGAACCTTGCCTTGCGTCCACAGTCGGTTGGGATAGGCTCCAGCTTCCTCACGACCTGAAACCAGTTAATCCGTTCGGCAAAAACCAAGTAGCTGTCAGTCTTCGTGTCAACTCGCTGTAGCCTGAGACATATGGCAGGGTGGAGTACTTTACAGAGCGAGTGTGTCTCTGTGCATGTGTGTGTGTATCAAAGAGTGTGAAGAAGGCTGGTGTAAGTACGCATCCCTGCACATTAGTGTAGCGTAGTGCCAGATGCTTGTCAGATCTTGCTTTCTGCTTGGCACCGCTCGCATTAAATGACAATAAAGGCCGTGAAACTGCCCAGTGGCTCGGGGTTTAGGTGGACCAGCTACTCTAAATTGCCTGTAGATGTGAGTTCCGCAGGTGTTGCCCTGTGGCCTGCTTTCCAACATGAACCTTGCCTTGCGCCCACAGTCGGCTGGGATCGGCTCCAGCTTCCTCACAACCTGAAACGAAGTGACTATGTCCTTGTGAACATCAACCAAAGTGCACCACAGTGAAATGTGACCCATCCTCATATGGAGCAACAGGCAGCTATCAACACCAGTATGGCGGGACGGTACCTTGCTGTACCTCAGTGGTTCCTGCAGATCCCAAGGGCACAACTTTGTCTGGACAAAGAATTATGGTAATAATGTTGTGGATGAAAATGAGAAAAATTCGGTGCCAAGGTCTGTTAACGATGCGCCCTAACGACACTTCTTGATTGTGTTCGGAAGATAATGGAAGCTTACGGCAGAGAATAAAATGCGAGATTATTTGTGAGGTTCGTAAAACAGAGGCTGGCATCTGTACGGAGGAGATTTGAGGATTAATGTAAGCTGACCTTTCGTATTTAGTGCGCCATGTGTAACAGATAAACGCAACTAGCTGGATCATATCAGACCTTATCAGTGAGCCGAGGACCTCTGCCTCCATCCTGAGGAGCCCAGACTCTACCCCCTGCTGCTGGATTAGTGGGTGAGATGCTAGTGTGTGTGATGACCAAACATATGGACCTCAGTCTTGACTGACAGGTTATCCTCGCAGGACAAGGCCTCAGATGCATCCTTAATACCTTAAGCCATGCAATTTGTAGGCCTCATATTTGGCGTATCCATTGTGCTTATGATCAGATGTTGCAAAGCATTATGGAAGCTGATTACACTCGAGCTGCATGAGCAAATGAGGCCTTAGACTCGGCCATGACTAAACAGGAGGACACTGACCCAGCCCACCTCTCACATCTGTGAGGAGTCATTCGTCATCCTATCCATCAAGACATGGCTGCAAAGACGACACCCTTCAACCCGTCATTACCTCGGCCTACGCCTCAGCGCCACAGAACAGCCTTCAGTGCTGCCTCAACACATCTCAGGCCAGGACCAATCTGCACCTTGCCAGCTTCTCACTAACTGAGCAGTTCCGTCCCTGCCAACTCCACGCCACCTTGTGAAACAGCCACCGCCAGGGCAGGGCAGTCAGGTCTGGATCCGTCCCAACAACGGGCAATGCGATGTCCCGGGAGAATACCAGATCTCGTAGACGGAAGACACATCTCACAGCCATGAGACAATTCCATACAGCCATTATATTAGTAGCCAACACTCTCTTTGAAGTGGGAACGCAACATTTAGCTCTGTAACGGAAGCGCAGTTATTTTTTCAACCTCTGTTATTTTGTATTGTAAATATTCAAATCCTCGAATAAAACCTCCAGCTTAGCGAAGGGAAATGGGTGAAAAAACAACATCGGGCACCTCAACTAGCCCGCTTAAACGGGAATAATTATGAAGATTAATAGCAAAGAGCAGCAAAAAAGCTGTTTGTGTACAACTCGGTTGAAAATAATAATAATAATTTTTTTTAAAGCAGTTGGAAGGTGTTTGGCACTGTTTTTTCCGTCTTATTTTCCCCCTGCTCTTGGCTGGAATTAATATTTTGGTGGGCTTGAGCATTAATCTGGCATCAGGGATTAGGGTGCTATTGTCCCCCGCAGAACTAAGCCCCCATACGGAGTTGACACACACACAGGCAATCTCCCCTGCTCTGCCCTGCATCTACAGATAACAGTCAGACCCACTCTCTCGCTGGGCGCCTGTACCCCCTCTCTCACTTGTGGAAAGGGGAGAGATGTGGGGGGGTGGTTAGAAAACTTTCCATGGTAGATTTGCACGCCAATTGTGCCCTTAAACCGTGTCTCTTTCCCTAGCTGATACTGCGCATTTTCCAGAGTTTATCAAAGAATACAATGGGGTTATGCTTGAACCATTCTTCTGCAGGCTAGAGCAGTAATTTAAATGCACTAGTACTACTGAGGGGAGCTGGAGTGCCTCTGTCTCGCTGCCGAACAGAGCGGGATGAAAACGGCGTTACAAAAACGCACCGCGTTACTGTGTTGACCTTTCCTGTTTCCATAGTCTACAAACAGCTGTGAAGCTCCTTCCTCTGGGCTCTTTGTACATCAGACACTGGAGCTGGGGCTGGGGTTGGTGCTGGCGCGCCATGCCTCAATAAGAAGCTCTCTCTCCCTCTCTCTCTCTCTCTCTCTCTCTCTAGTCTCTTTTTCTCGTTTTTTCTTCTTCCTGTGCTTCCAGTACACAGAGAAACACAAACACACTCCTCATGCAAGCCTGCGAGCACACAAAGCAGGCATGAATACACACACAAAACACACACGACATTCTGTCTGACACAAGAATACACTCCACAACCAGAAGACGGATTTTTCCCCCTGTCTCTTTCGGCGATAGATACAACACAATTCCTCACACAAACACCCGCACACGCAGAATAAACACACACGCCCTCCCACATGCACGTATAGCACGCTGGTGAGATGTAATGCTCATAGAGTGGAAAGGTATTTTGCACAGCATTGCTGTCTGAGCGAAACCTTGTATCTCCAACATAGTATCTTTATACAATAGAACTTAGAGCTTAGCTTACACCCCCTCACGCTGAAACAGCCCAGACTGTGGGTTCTGACCCCTTTCTATCAGACCCAGTATTAACAGTTTGTGCAGCAGGGGCGCAACAGTAAAAGCTGTTAAACTATTAAAAAACAACAACAAATTAATTCTTTAATGCATTTTAATTAACTACAGACATGTGTATGTGTGTGTGCATATAATGCTGTCAGTGTTTCTTGAATAATGAAGTTAATCTCCATAAAAAACTTTATTTATGTAATTGATATAGAAAAATCGTATTATTAGAGTTTTTCTGACCAGAATATGAGAAATTCTCTGCCAGAGTTTTCTTGGTCTTCCAGATTTCATCTTCAGTTCCCCTGAACTGCCATCTCTTAATGACATGTCTCACTGTGGAAACTGCAAGCTAACGACACTGCTATCTTCTTGTAGCTTCTCCTGCATTGTGGGCATCAATAACTTTCATTTTCAGAGTCTTACACAGCTGCTTAGAGGAACCCATGGATGTTGAGTGCCCACAAGTGTGTGCACAAGGAGTCAGAGTATTTGTAAAGCTTTGAAATTGGCACCAGGTGACATATTCTAATGACATTTACTCATGACAGCTGTTGTCATGCATCAGATTTAAGAAATTGATTAAGGTTTGAAACCTTGTAAAAAAAATCTGAGACTTTGGAGCTCTTAGGGTGCCCAAATTTTGCACAGTGCCAAAATAATGTTTTTATGTTTTATTATTTTTTTTACATAATAAGTAACTATGCATCAAAGTTAACATCTTTTTAATTACAAAATCTGTTATTTATCAATGGGTGCACAAACATTTGCATATGTTTATACATATACAGTATATATTTAAATATTTAAAAATGTTTTAAAGCCAAGGGCCACAGATTATTTAAACCGCTTATCTCATATTTTAGTGGAGATTTCAAATGAGCCTTTGAAACATTTGCTCAGCTTTCACTGTTAGGAACCTGTTCGCATGTAGCCAGATATTTTTGAAAAGTAGCATTTTGTCTGTCTGTCTGTCCACACATAAACTGCATTTATGGTCACTGAAAATAGAAATTTTGGAAAATTCTTTCCAAAGTTTTTAACATGTTTTTGTCAAAACTGAATTTTAATATTATAATATAATATAATATATAATAATCTTTGACTTCACATTGTAATTATTTACTTCCACCTACTGGAAACAGTAATGGCTTCCCCCTCCAAGGCTTCTGATTGGTCAACATTGCTGTTTAGTGTTATAGGAGAGGAGCCTGGTCTTTTGGAGCAATGCCATTGCAGAACCAATTTTCTTTCCTTAAAAAACATTGTAAAAACATTATTTCAAGGTTTAAATACATAATTTAACGTTCTGCCCCATGGTTATCTAGAACTGGCCTATGAGGACATTTGTTTTGAAGCACCAGAAAGTTACTCTAACTTGTCTCCCCCTAAATTAATAAGCGAAATAACATACTGTTACACTACCTGCAACTTATTATTGCTTTGGGCCCATAGTCAGCTGGGATCAGCTCCAGCTTCCCTGGTTTTTGGCTCTTGGTGCCCATCACTTGCATTGGACTTTGGCCTCCCCAGAACACTCTATACACTGCTGTTTTAGAACATTCATTTTTAGAGGTAAGGTTCTCAAGGTAGAACCATTTTCTCGTGCCCAGAGTGAAAGTGTCACGTCCCGAAGATAGAAAACATCTGTAGCTCAGATCAAAATGAGTGACACATGGCTAATCAATGAAATGGGTGTGCACACATATGGACATACACAGTCCCAGTCTGGAAGGGGTTAATGGGAAATCAATAATGGAAGGATATGCCTGTGACAGCCGAGAGAGAGAGAGGGGTGGAGACAGACTTCTTGTATCCCGTGATAGCTACAGACTTCCCAGATGTTATCTGTCACTCAGGAGAAGACGCTGGTGACCAGATGTTAAGGCTCAGAAGGTTTTTGGTGATACGTTCACATCACCATGGGGTCAAGTTCACCAAAATGTTTATCTCTCAAACACACACACGCATGCAAAAGTCACACTTTCGCGAGATCATTACACACTGCGCTCTGAACCTGACTTGGCACGTTCTCCACTCCCATTAGTGAAGGAGATATATCTTACGGCCAATCCGTCCTCACTGTATCTCTAGATTCTCCTGGGAATACAAGACGGATAGAAAGTTTTCAGCAAAAACAAAGACTCTACCCTTCCTGAGGACTGTCCCGAGGATGCAGGGGGTAGGGAGGGTGGGGGGCAGCCAAGGGCAGGTCCCTTAATACGTAAAAGAAAGATCTGTTGCAAAAATAACAGCAGCAGCAAAACACTGTGAACTGTAATAAGCGAAATTGCTGAGTGCTTTGACTCTGTGGAAGCTACTTCACCACCCAGTGTCTTAATTAGCACCAGAAATGAGCAACAATACAATTTATTGCACTGTTTCAGGCGCAATTTATGCTTTATTTTAAATTACATTTAAATATCAACAATGACGCATTAATTAAAGTCAAGAAAATTTGAACGGCGATGGAAGGAACAAAAAATGAGCCTGGAAAGTAATCTAAGTTTCCTAGAAAGCTGAATAGACCCATTCGTTAACTCTTTAATCACCATGACAACGATTTACAGCGAGCGAAATTATCCGTTCATTTATCTGCGGCCGACAATGGCGCCTGGCGTCGCGCGAGAAATAAATAAACGCGCGTGATGAGGCGCCGGAGAACACAATGCACTTAATTTGTGCAAAGCTACTTTAGAGTTTAATTTTTATTTACTTATTTTTATTTAGGCTAAGTGGATTGTGGGAAACGAGCCACTTTTATCATTTGCTGAAGTGACGAATCTGCTTCGCTTTTGTGTTTTCACTTAAACGCATGTTCTGTTTCTTCCCGATAAGTTGTGTTGTTTAAAAAGCATCCGCGCTCTTCCGCCGCTTTGTTCGACGGGGGAACTTCATGCCCAGGGATTTACTAAACACAATTCATCAAAGTGGAACGGCAGTGTTTTTTTCTTCTCCTGCTTCTCCCTCTTGCTTTCCTAATCCCTTTTTGCCACAGATGAGAGATTTGCTGTTCAGACTCATTAAGATTAGAGCTGCGTCGGAGTTATTTAAGAATGCAAAGTTCTTTTCGAGACCTCCCTGACTCCAAATCTCATAGACATGCTCTGTCCTTTTATTACAGGGCCTGTATCGCGTGCTGGATGTCGGCGATTGAGCGATAGCTTGTGAAATGGCTCCTGCTCCTGCGCTCATTAAGAAAGACTGGGTCTAATCCGCCCGCGTGACGGCGGGAGATGCGTTACACAGTTCAAGGCAGCAAATAACAAGGGCAGCACCATTGCAAAGCGCATTCTGCATCCTGATAATTGAAATTGCTCCAGCGCTTGTGAGGCTCTGCTTGCTGGAGAACCACAGTGGCCGTTATTTTGACCGGGCTCTGTTTAGGAATGTCGGGTTCTACGAAGGAGCTGCAGCTGTGGTTTTGGCTTGTAAGGCTGGAGCTTTGGCATGAGTAAATCTTTTTGGCAGGAGCCTTTAGGTTGCAAAGACGGGGCATCTACAATGAGATGGCGTCCGCAGAAGAGGCCCTGAGACCGGGGAAGGGCCTTCTGGTTGCTCCAGGCTGTGTGATAATTTCTCAGCAAAGGGAAATTGTGTTTTTCAGGGTCAGAGAAGAAGTGTTTTTCCAGCTGGGAGTGCAGCAGGCTCTGGCAGCGTATGCGTTGATTTGGCTAATAGGGGCTAATATCTTTGGTTGGGTTTTTTCAGGGCAAAAGAGGTTATGGGGGGAGTGGCAAAAGTGTGGAAAGTTGGGTTTTTGGACTGAGGAGGCTGAAGACTTTTGACCTCAAGGTTTCTCAATGGCGTTTCACTCGGAAGGTAGAACTATTGCAGTGTTATGGTTCCTTAATTAGCAAAAATGATCCTTTGGAGTCACCCATTGAAAAGTTCTTCATTTGTCTATGGCGTCATTCCAACAATCTCTTCATGACACTATTTTTAAGAGTGTAGGAGGAGCTTAGGACTTGGGGCAGTAGTGCTATTGGTGGACGGACTAATGGGAGGACAGTAGTTTTTTTGGTGAAGGGGAGAAGGTGGGGAGGTGGGGGGAGCAGTAGTCCTTTGGCAGTGGTTTTTTGGCTGCAGAGGGACTCAGATCCCAGAGCTGTTTGAACACACAGCCCCAGTCTCGGCACCTTTCCCAAACTTTCCGGCTCCAAGTGTCGCAATCTGGTTCCATTTTGCAGCTGGCCTTGAGACTGTAACTGAGCCCCGGTTCCCCCCTCCCAAACCACATATTTAATCCCTACGCTTATGTCAAACTTAATTACGGGACCTTGTACGAAGGAATAACAAGTGTGCCTTGTAGGAGAAGCCGAAGGGAAATGGAAGAAGGGGGAAGAAAGAGAGAAAGGTGAGGGAGTGTGGAAAAAAATGGGAAAACTGAGGAATGGAGGGAAGCACTGAAAATCTATCAAGACATTAAACAGGGAAGTGGGTGAGAGAGAAAATGTTTTAACTTGAAGCAAGTGTTACACAAATGGACTGTGATGCCACAAAGTACACCCAGCAGAGTAAGATAGAGGCGGGGTCTAAAATATGGACGGAGAACATGCTTAAATAAAAGCTCTTTGCTTAAAGAGCCCATATCATAGAAAAACAAACATTATTTTAATGTTAATTAATTTTTAAGCTGTGAAATCAGCCCATTTAAAATTCCTTGAATTAGTGATGTCACAAGTAGTGCATCAATATATGCTTGAGAATATATATTAAATATATACATGCTTATTATATAAGTGTATTGTTTAGAGCAGCCAATCAGAACAAGGTAACCTGCATTAATGTGAAAAAACAAATGCATTCCATAGATATTGCTTGATTTTTTCAGCATGTTTGAGCACTAAAATATTTAATACAATGCATAAAGTTCAAAATGTATAGGTGACGAACTAAACCACAAGGAAAAGTAGTTTCTATTCGTTCAGATAAATTATCATCATATTAAAAATAGTCTTCTGTGAGGAAAGAATCAATAATGGCTTGTAGGTATAATCAGCTTGCTGAATTATTTTGATATGATGCAAAATGCAAAATTCAGAACACTTCCACCACCATGCTTCACATTTTTCTTTCCCTTAAAAAATTATAAATATATATACACATAAAATATGCATATATATTTTTTATAGTTATCTTTTGTTTTACTTTAATAATGAAAATGATATCTAATTTTTTTGGTGTATGTCTCTTTTATCTTTAGTACATTTTGACTTGTTGAAAGATGTAGAAAAAAATCTACAATTTCTATTTTTTTTTTTTTTACAATATCATCATTCTTAAAGTGATAGCAACAAACACAGACTGTTTAATTCAAAGAGATAAAGACAGTTTGGAAAATAGCATGAATATTATAATACAAATACATTCACAACTTCATTCACTCAGGTGGTGGGGAACCTGGAGCCAATCCCAACTGACTATGGGCCCAAGGAAGTGTTCAGCCTGGACAGGAGGTCAGACAACCATTCACACACACACAGGATATTTAGAGTAGCCAGTCAACCTAAACCTTGGGGGACAGGACAGTGGGAGGAAACCGGAGAACCTGGAGGAAGCCCATGCAGAAACCTGTGGTGGATCTTGGGATGGAACCCAGGACCTTCTTCCGGTGAAGACAGTGTTAACGACTGCACCACTGTGCAGCCAAAAACCCACCACATGTCGATACACATCATGAACATCTGCTGTTGCTTCCTCCACCATTTATAATCTTGTCATCGTGATAATTGGAGTCATTTATGATCTTGTGAGGATGTCGGTGCCACATGTTGTGGTTCCTTCAAGCACAGAAGAAGGAGTGCGGATGAATTTGGGATATTTACGATGTCAAATGCGACGGATCCATTTGTGGTTAGTTGTGGCTTTTCTGTCCGACATGTCAGGAATCCTTGCAACATTAGAATCATTGAGTGAGATTTACTCCTCGGCTTGTGCACGTGTGTGTGTGTGTGTGTGTGTGTGTGTGTGTGTGTGTATGCTATGGAGATAGTTTAGTGTCAATATTCACAAATATAATTACACGATTCACAAATATAATTCATGACTTACAAATATAATTACACGATTCACAAATATAATTACACGATTCACAAATATAATTCATGACTTACAAATATAATTACACGATTCACAAATATAATTACACGATTCACAAATATAATT
>JBBIGC010000039.1:5357875-5374154 GCA_037576955.1 Lepidarchus adonis
CTTGCATCTACAAATTTGGGACTCTACTTAAGACTTACATCTACTGATATGGGACTCTACTTAAGACTTACATCTACAAATTTGGGACTCTACTTAAGACTTATATCTACTGATATGGGACTCTACTTAAGACTTACATCTACAGATTTGGGACTCTACTTAAGACTTACATCTACTGATATGGGACTCTACTTAAGACTTACATCTACAAATTTGGGACTCTACTTAAGACTTTCATCTACAAATTTGGGACTCTACTTAAGACTTTCATCTACAGATATGGGACTCTACTTAAGACTTGCCTCTTAAATAGGATTTTAGCCAACATTATGCCACAACTAAAGAATGCATTTATGGAGGAAACATGAATAAATCAACCCTGTCAGAGATGTTGCTGTTTCCTGAGCAACATTGTCCAGCATTATAGGATGTGGTCATGTTATGAGCAGCACTATATTCACTTGCTTTGCATTTGTGTGTGTGATATGGGGCACTGCTCCTCTGAGTGACCTCTCTACCTGTAACCCTACTCCACCCTCCCGCCTGGTCCAGGTTACATGGGGCTGAGCTTTAACCTATACTGAGGCTGGCGTCCAGACTCATCTATAATTCCTGATGAGTGTAATGCCATCTCCACTTCATAATTATGTGCTATTCCTCCACCTCCAGCTCAGCCAATGAGATCAGCAGCCACACATGGTCCTAATGAGGTGCTACAGAGTTCAGGATGGAGCGGCAGGGAGAGGGAGGGGGCAAGAGCCGCCGCAAGAGAAATAGGGAGAGAGAATATAACCTAAGGGAAAAAGAAAGGACACTGGGACAAGGGGCAGGCCACCGACGGTATAAAGCAAGAGCCATGAAGATGATAAATACCGCCAAACATTATCCGTCATTGTTTCCGGTTGCATTATTAGTCTTTTTTTTCATCTTTCCCTTTGAGAGGCCGAGCTCAGCCAGTGCCAAACAAAAGCACCTGAAAAGCCAGTGAAGAGGAGCAGAGGCCAAGCTCAAGAGCAGCTCCTTCGAACAGAATCGCTGCAAACAAAGGGAGGACGGCATTAAAAGCAGGCTGGCTAATAAACGTACGGAGAGTAAAAAATAATGGGCGAGTAGCGAGGGTCAGGCCTCGTTTGTGAGTCGCCCGCTGCACTCCCCCCCCCCCCCGGCTGGGGTGACACTGACCCAGGCCCATATGAAAAGTGCAGACGAGTAAATAACCTTCTTTCTTTCTCCCCCTCTGTCGTTTAATCCGTGAGCTGGGCAATTAGGAAGCTGGTAGTTAGCGCAGGGTTTTTTACTCCTCCGTCCTTATTATTGTTATTGAAATGTCAGACTCTTATTTAGCTGTGGATGAATAATAAATAGGCTGTAATTACTGTCCTAAACGAGCTGACGGACTAGATGGGTCACCTTTTCTCTCTCTCACTCTCATCCGCTCTGTCTCTCTCTCGCTCTCTTTAATTAGATCTTGTAATTAGCCTTTCTGGGGGATCAGGGACGGTCTGGGGGGCCTGGTAAGTGTGTGTGTGTGGGGCAAGACAACTTTGCGCAGCCCCTCTGCGCCAGGGTTCATTAGTGTGCTTTGCTGTTGGGTGCAGCTCCCTTAAAAGCTTCGGTCACCTCAAAAGCCTCTGTCCGCCCCTTTCCGGCTCACTACAGAGACGACTGGACGGCTCGGAGACGCACTGCTCCGTTTGAAACGGCTCATCACTGCAGGAACAAAAGTAGCTTTTAAGTAGAAGGATAAAGATGGTTTTACATTCGAACGCTATGTAATAAAATTTAATCCCCAATAATTTGAGCCATGATCTGTTCTTCCTGAAATATTCACTGATAAAAAATAAGAACAAACAAGGAAACAAAAGAAAAAAATTAACTATATAAAAGCAAAAAAAAAAAAAAAAAAAAAGAACAAACATACCCCTCAAATTTAAAAAAGAACTCACTAATATGACTTTATTTTTAAAAAACACACATTTTAGGCCAAAACTCTACTACAGAGGCAATTTCTGTTAAACACTTTGGACGTCTGGTTCCTATCACCACTGCTGTGAACGAAAGTGACTCGGGCAAGTTTCAACCTGAGACGTTTTTTCTTTTTCGTTCTTATTTATTATTGCTGTTTGGGGTCGAGAGGTGGACAGATTCATCTTCTGGGTGTTGGTTCCTCCAGCTTAGGGGCTGGGATTGTGAAAAGCTACTTTGGGACAGTGTCCGTTGTAAAATGTGCAATAGAACTAAACCAGACTTTTTGAATTGAAGAGTTTCTCCAAAATAATGCGTTTCACATCAAACCACATAATTATGTGGGATGTTTTTTTAAAATGTGCATTAAAGAAATGTTAAGTTTGGGAGATTTTGGATCTGACGGCAAAATCAATAATATATATGACCTAGAGTGTGAGGCAGAGGAACCGACAGACCTGTTTTCAAACACACAATAACACAAGGATTCACAAAGGAGCAGACAGACAAAGAGTCAGACAGACGGACGGATGGATGGAGTGCTTGAACGCCTCAGGTGAACATGCGGCTAGATTTGGCGGCGGCGTTTGGGATATGAAGCGGCGCATTGGCTCATTACTGCATGTGGCTTTGGACGCATGCGATTTTGGGCTGTTTATAAAATAAAAGCCCCCCCGTTCTAATTATAGCCAGCACAGGAGCTTTTACACACTTCGCATAAAAACAAGCACACACACACATAATGACCAGACATCCACAGCCCCCCTCCCTCCCTCAGCCCCACCACTCCCTAGTCCCTCTCTTTCCTCCTCTCTCTCGCTCTCTCGCTTGCTGCATCCCTCCGTTGGCCAGGCTACACTAGACATCTCTTCCTAATCAGCAGGCTCGCCGCATGCAGACCCGTTGCCATAGTAATATGCTGCCTGGTCGACATGGCAACCGCACTAAGGTCCACTATTAAAATGATGAGGGGGGGGGAGTGAGAGAGAGAGAGGGCGAGAGACAACTGTCCAAGATTGTGTGCGGATGGAAGGAATATGGGAGAGTTAGAAAGGGGAAAATGAATATAGGGGGGTGGTGGGGGTGGTGGGGGTGGTGGTGTATGGGGGGGGGGAAAGGACAAAGAAGAGAAACATCCCCAGGACTGCATTAGCTACCTACGCATTGTATTCCTGCATTCTGACACAATGTATCACAACAATACCATTAAGCCGACGCATGACGTCATGCGCTTTATGAGCGGCGCATAGAAAATCTGCACCCGTGAACAATGCACATGCAGCTGGAGCAAAGTCATCTCTGTTTTAAGAGCTCCTTAGATTATTACTGCCAGTATAAAGGCAAACGACACACCTCTGACAGAAAACGAGGAATACAATATTAATAAAGTGTAAAGCATTTTATGTCTTGAGCCTCTACGATTCTACACATTGATAATGTAATATAATGGATTTAAGGAATAAACGCTTTATTCTTGGGTGTAAAAATTGAATGTCTAGTTCGCAGACTCAAGCAGTGCAACATTAGTGTTAATTAATACTGTTAAAAAACATTTAAAAAAAAAGAAAAAAAAATATATTATATATATATAAATGCAAAAATGAGGTAAGATGTACTATTAACACATGACCATTGCCAATGCAAGTGTAGGAGTGGTGGGTCTTGGATTATTGGAATTGAATTCTTATTGTCTTGGAGTCTTGGATTCTCAAGTTCTTGGAGTCTTGTAGCCTTGGATTCTTACAGCTTTCGATTTCTGGATTCTTGGATTTTTTAAATCTTGGATTCTTGGATTCTTAGAGTCTTGGATTCTTGGATTGTTGGAGTCTTGGATTCTTGGATTGTTGGATTCTTGGAGTCTTGGAATCTTGGAGTCTTGGATTCTTGTAGTCTTGGAATCTTGGAATCTTGGAGTCTTGGATTCTTGGAGTCTTGGATTCTTGGATTCTTGGAGTCTTGGAGTCTTGGATTCTTGGATTCTTGGAGTCTTGGATTCTTGGAGTCTTTAATTGTTGAAGTCTTGGATTCTTGGATTCTTGGAGTCTTGGAATCTTGGAGTCTTGGATTCTTGGAGTCTTGGATTCTTGGATTGTTGGAGTCTTGGATTGTTGGAGTCTTGGAGTCTTGGATTCTTGGAGTCTTGGATTCTTGGATTCTTGTAGTCTTGGAATCTTGGATTCTTGTAGTCTTGGATTCTTGGAGTCTTGGATTCTTGGATTCTTGGAGTCTTGGAGTCTTGGATTCTTGGATTCTTGTAGTCTTGGATTCTTGGAGTCTTTAATTGTTGAAGTCTTGGATTGTTTGATTCTTGGAGTCTTGGATTCTTGGATTCTTGGAGTCTTGGATTCTTGGAGTCTTCAATTGTTGAAGTCTTGGATTCTTGGAGTCTTGGAATCTTGGAGTCTTGGATTCTTGGAGTCTTGGATTCTTGGATTGTTGGAGTCTTGGATTGTTGGAGTCTTGGAGTCTTGGATTCTTGGAGTCTTGGATTCTTGGATTCTTGGATTCTTGGATTCTTGGAGTCTTGGATTCTTGGAGTCTTGGAGTCTTGGATTCTTGGATTATTTGACTCATTTACCATCATAATATATATGGCAGTATTGCACATATGTATATTGCACTATTAAACTATATATTAAAATATATTGCCTGTTGCACTTTATAAACATGATTATTGTGATTATTGCGCACTGTAAACACTACACATTAGATTGGTGTGAGCAAACAGTCTAACAGCATGAGGCAAAAAACTATCCCAGATTCTAGTGCAAAATATTCACATTTACATTCTGGAAGACACTGACAAAAATTGCAATCCACACCCTTTTCATATGAGCAGTCCTCATATCTGACCCTGTAAAATCCTGAGAGTCAGAACTGCAACTAAGTGAATTCACACACTGTCTCCTACAAACAGTGGAAAAGCGATGAACCCAGAAAACATCCCATTTACAGAACGGAGCCGCGTCCATGACTGTGGGTTAATAGATGGTGTTTATGCAAACATGCACGAGCCATTCCTCTCCATTTGTCTGGACAGAGGACTGTGTGCAGAGAGCTCTGTAATTTCACACTACAGTAACAACCCTGGAAGACTGACACGTACACACACACACACACACACACACACACACACACACACACACACACACACACACACAGAGCACCTCACTAGTGCACTTTCCCTGAACTGTGGGCCAATTCACTAGGGTATCCCCCCTTCACTCACCAAATTAGTCTACCTACCCTTCTCTTTTCCCAGCTCTCATCCCTCTCTTTCTCTCACTCCTCCACCCATGGTGCCTGTTCCGCTTTTGCCTTTCACTGTGCGCTTTTCTCTCTGGCATAGAAGGCACACTGGCACTCAAGCATCAAAACCATAAGCGTTAGGTGGCAACATCTGCTAGAGTGTGTGAGACCTTTCCAGTTCCTTTTTTGTAGCTTTTGTTGAGACAATACTGTATAGAAAATCTTATAAAACATATCATTTTAAAGGAGCTTTTGCCCAGAGAAATAGCGGCATTTCTGGATCATGTTCACATATGGCACCTTCTTTGTATGATGGAGCTTTAACCTGCATGTTTGAATGGCATGGTGAACTGTGCAGCAATGATTTCTGGGAGTGTTCCTGATCCTACGACACAATCAAACTGGTTTTTAAAACAATGCAGCCCAGCGGCCCAACGATCACTGGAATCCAATATTAATTTTCAATCTTTTCTCTTTTCCTCAGATTCTCTACTGATTATGTACTGTAGATGATGACATATTAAAAGTCTTTACAATTTTACTTTGAAGATTATATTATTCTGAAATTGTTTCACGATTTGTACATGTATTTTTTGCAGATTTGTTACTGACCTGTTGCCAATTAATATGATTAAACTACAAAATATTCTGTTTTTTGTTGTTGTTGCTTTGTCCCAAGCATTTTGGGGTGTGTTGCTATCATCGAACAAAAAATTAGCGAATATTTTTCATGTAATAGTAATATGTTTCACATTCAATATTTGATATGTTTTTTATTCTATTGTGAATAAATATTCACATTTCATTCCATTCTGTTTTTATCTATTTTATACAGTGTCCCAACTAATTCTTGGAATTAGGCTCATAGAAAGTAGACAAATAGCCAGATATTGTCGTTCATTATTCCTTTGAATATGCACAAATGATTCATTTTGTATATTTATTTAATACACGATTAAATTTTCTTGTTGTTTAATTGAATCAAAGTAACATTTTCAACCGTGCAACACAACTGCTGTTTAAACTACGTTTATTTGGCCAAACTCACAACATCTGCTTGAGAACATATTTGTGGGAGGAGCAAATTCAGGCTGATCCAGAGACTCCGCCATCAGTCTGTGGGATCTAAGCTTTATGAAATATGTCTCATTGATGTCCCGGGTTACTTCATGCCTTCTTTGCTACTCCGAGCCGCACTGGCTCACCATTCACTGCCAATTACAGTGAGGCTGAGCAGGGTAAGAAAGTGCGTCATCCTTATAACACAATTACTGAGCTGTGCACACACACACAAACACACACACACTTTGCAGAGAGAGCGGAAAAGGTTAATTTGTACAACAACACATACTCCTGTCCTGAGCCAACTCAGGACACTGCCCTACCAAAACAAAGTCCTCAACAGGATGATCTGCTCTGGTGTTTTCCCCCTTAAGCTAACTCAGCTTTTTATATATAATATATATTTTTATATAATATTTTTATATATAATATAATCACAATTACCCAAGTAAGATTCTGTACTTTTGAATTAGTAAAAGGGATCCAGCTTTGCAAGGTGCGATTTTTCGTACGTTAGTGCTATACATCTCTGATATGCTACATGTTTTTTATTTTAGTTTTATTATTTGTATTAATATTATTTTATTTTTATTATATTTTATTTTGTTTTATTATATATATTTTTTTGTCTTTTTTAAATAACCACTTTAGCATTTTAAAGTGATTTTTGGTTATTTAATCATTTATTTACTAATGAATACTTTGCTGTCTACCACAATAATAATATAATTATGTAATAATAAATAAAATTGTAAACAACAGTCTTATTAGCTTACAGTTTGAGAAAACCTGCATAGCATTTTACATTTGCACAATATATGTAATGTAATGTCAGTAGCTCACGGTTAAATTCATTTCTACAGCTCTTTTTAGAGCTGATGTTATGACAAAACTTTAAAGGACCAGGTCCTAGCCCCTGAGTGACCAAACAGACACCTTCAGAAGAACCAAGAGGGAGGAACCTGTCCTCCTTAGTTTATAGAGGTGGAGTCAGTTAAAATACTATAGCTTGGAGCAATATATCCATCATCTGATATAAGTAACGCATATGAAGCACATGAAGCAGGTAGTTGAACTTGTCTGGGACAGGTGAGCAAGAGGTGAAGTTCCTAACATACAGAGACGCCATGACTGTCATTCATGTGGTTGATCCATATCAGGCCTGGTGAACAATTCCTGCTGTTTTAGTTACAAAATTTAACACTGAACCTGGAGCAAAGCTGCAAAAATATCTTTAATGGTCCGTAGGTATTAAGAAAATGATGATAAATGCCCAAATGTGCAAAAATATTCAAGCTTTTCTTCCCCATTTAGATCTACTTGCTGCACATATTTAGTAATGTCCAGTTCCAATTGTGGTAATTGCATCCACATAGTTAAAATACATCATTATTTCATTTGTTTAAAACAGGAGATAGAATAAAGCTATGAGGGATACTTGTATTTAGTATAAAACCATTAATCATCAATGCTGATCATAAAATATTGTGTTAATAAAATCACAGTAGAATCTTTTTATAAATACTGCAGTAAAATCACTTTATTTTTGATACTTGCCAAGCGGTACACACTCTGACCCTATATCTTTTGTTTATTGGGCTGCTTATGTGAAATAACCCGTTTATAGTGCTGTGAATGCACCACAGTTTCAAACATCCCGTGTAAAGTAGCACAGTGAGTCCTGATGGGCAGTCAGAGGTTCTTGCCTAGCGTCCACAATTACCGGTGCTCACCAATCAATTAAAAACAGCAACGGCTTCATTATAAAAAAACGCTCGTGTACTTCAGACCAATTTGTAGATGTAGATGGCTGTGGGCTGAGACATCACAAGCAACTTAAACCCCCCCCCCCCTTCCCAGCTGCTCTCCCAGTTCTGGAGGCTTCTCAAGTCGGACGATTTTTCCAGGAGATCTGTTTGGCCGAGAGGGGGTCCCACTGCACCCAGACACACAGCAAGGACGTAGCCGTGCTTCAGCCTGTCTGAACAAAGCCTCCACCAGAGTAGTAATTAGCAATGAATGGATGTCTCTGTGGGTGTGCTGTGTGAAAGACGAGAGATTCAACAGTTCCTTGGCATGTAACTAGTTCATTCATTGCCCGTATCCATTCTGGGTTTGGGGAAGCTGGAGCTGAGGGCACAAGGCAGGGTTCACCCTGGACAGGAGCCCAACCCATCACTGGGCAACACAGAGACAGACAACCATTCACACACACATTCACACCTATAGGCAATTTAGAGCTGCCAGTCCACCTAAAACACAACTGGGAGACAGTGAGAGGAAACCTACGCAAACACTGGGACAATCCATAAAGAAAATCAACTGTGATACAAAGGGAATCGCTTTAAAGAACCAAATCTGGTTCCCTACAGAGCCTTGCAATTCTTACAAACAGTTTTTGAAACAAGGTGTGAAGAACCTCTTCTACCAGACCTCCACACTTTCTTCCATATCAATTCCCGAGAACCTTTCCAGGGAAAGAACTTTACAACAGAAGAGTCATAAATGTAAGTGCTGGGAGCTGCCAGAGTTTGAACTCATGGCACACACTCGTTTTGTCACAGTCATGCATCCAACACACCAAAGCGTGAGCACACAGTGGTATCTTTTGTTCAACAAGGCTCTATAATTGGTATTGATCAGCCTATTATGGCGAATTAGCTTCCAATTGGGCTTACCTAAGTTTAAAGTCAAGTTCATTGGTTTGCAAGTGACAGCACTTTAAATCAGCCATTGAACTCCCACTAAAGTGATAAGATGTAGTGAAGTGAGTATTTATTATTGTGAACATGCCCCATCAGACAAAATGGGACCTCAACCCATCAACAGCACCCAGGGAACATTGTAGCAGAACAGAAACTTGCTCAAGGGAACCTCAGTGGTACCTGGGTTGGTGACCCTCCAAGGTCCTAACCGTTAGCGCACCGCTACCTGCAAAACAGCAACTGGTCAACTGACATTATCACATTACCAAAGGCGAAAAACTCTAGGAGGAACCAAGGTTTAGAAGGGGAATCCATCCTCCAAGAGTGATAACAGACAAAAGAATGTAAATAGATAAATGAATGAATAAATAAAAGTAATAATAGTTTCAGTTTAAAGGGGCGTTGGCAGTTCCTTGTGTACCTCATGTTCCTTGAGACCTTGTGGTCTCATAAAGTTACTATCAGTGGGCTCTCCTCAGTAGGAACATATCAGGTTTGTTCTGTGTCAGCATGGTACCAACAGCAGAGCAGGGCCATATATCACGGGTATCTCTGACACTGGAAGAGACTCATGCCCGAGCATTCCCAGATACCACCCAGGTCCGACTTAGCTTCAGGGATCAGATGAGGTTGGGGATTTTCAGAGTTTCCTCAACGTCTGAATTGAACCAGCGACCTAAAGATGTTGATGTATCTACTAAAGGGCTCCACTCAACTGACTGAGCTATCAAAGCTCATGTAAACCTTCCCTAAACCATGCTGGAGCCACGGAGCCACGGTGGCACGTCCAGATTCAGAGACAGCGGTAATGATAATCCACCAAAATGCAAAATCGGATCATGTCACTGATGGATCTTTGAAGTATCCTGCACTGAAATGGGGATAATCTATAAATCTGTCATAGAGTGAGATAAATAAAGCTGGAGGACCACCCCAGAACTAGACCCAATCCATCGACTACAATGGATGTTGCCCTCTAGCCCTCTGCGTTCGATCAAGCGCTTCTCTTTGATATAACTTCTGACATTTTCTTCAGCGAGACCTTCTTCCCAGTCTCCTGTCACGCCCTGGCTTTGAGGAGGACTGCAGTAGTGTGGGCGAGAGAGCGAGAGAGTTTTGGGGAAGGGATTGAGTGTTTGCACAGATTCAATTAGAGCACGCAAACAACGGCAGCCCTCAACGGACCGTCGTAATACAAAGGATTGGCGAGGCATATGACAGCATTCTATTCATTAACCCTCCCAAGAATTTAATAAGTCCTCCAGCACGGTTATGCAAAGACAGAGGAAGTGGAGATACAGATCAGGAGAGAGAGAGACTGGGTGAGAGACTTTCAGACTGAGATTGGAGAGAGAGAGAGAGAGAGAGCGCATGTAGGAATTGCATCGTAGAGTTTGCCTCCCTGCTCCTAAGTCACATGACCGTCCTCAACGTGCCTGGGCAGTCGGCTTCGCGGGCTGGAGGCCTGTTCCATGCAGAGCCCAGTAAAGACAATGACACTCACCCCAATTAAGCCCCAGCTGGGCCTCTCCCCCGACCGGGCCCTGCTCAGCCTCCACACCCAATTAAAGAGGAGCCAATTTATCAGACACCCAAGCCCCTGCCCACTGCCCGAAGTTGCTCCCTCCTACCCCCTTCCACCCTCACACACCCCCACACCCAGGTATCGGTCTTCATTTAGAGCATGGCGCTCAGCATTAAATGGAAATCAATGGTGTAAGTTTAGCAAATAGTTAATTACTGCTGGGTCTCCGATTGATCCAGGCCCTGAGTGCTAGCAGCGGCGCACGGCCATTTGTCTCTTTCATCTGCCATTAAAAACAAGGAAGGAAGCGGGAAGAGAGAGTGAGAGAGATGGAGAGATAGTGAGGAAGAGAAGAGCATGATGGGGGACCTGATAAAAAAAAAAAAAAAAGCTTGGTAAAGCTGGTAAGGACGAGTATTTCGGTTTGATAGGGAAATTGAAACAAACAGGTGTTTAAACACGTTCCGTACAGATAGTGCCGTAGTTATTGACGCCCTTGGGAAAACGAGACAAAACATAGGCTTAGTCTAACAAAAAAACAGTGGTTCCTGCTTTCCATCTGCGTTTTGTCTGTTTTGTCTGCGTTTTGTCTGTTTTGTCTGCTGCTTTCAGGGTTGTCTTTATTTGTTGGTTGAATTCCTATGCTTCAGACTATACGAACTATGTTGCAATTAAACTGTTGATCTGGACTAGATCCCATTACTGCCCTGTACCTCTCCTCAGTAGCACATAATGGCTGATCTTTGAGAGTCGTTTTTACTGGACGCTATGTCTTTAGACCTCTACTTTGACTGGCCTTCAGCTCCTTGTGGCCTAGCTACTGATGTCTGATCTTCTGCCTCTTGCATTGAGGTCAGTCATCTGCACTAAGCCATGCGAGGTACACATTCAGTGCTTGGATCTGTTGCTATTTGGTTGGTCTTTACTTTAACCATGGGTTTACACCAGCTTGGCTACAGACTAGGGACTAATTTCACCTGGACTCTGGTCTTCATCATTCACTGCCATTCAAGTGCTCACTGTGCTCCTGGTTCCCTTGGCTTTCTCACTGCTCTTCACCTTCTTCAGGTTTTCTCTCATCTGACCCCAAAACCCAGTTCCAATCAAAGTGCAAGTAGTATCTAGTGAGGTTCCACCTCACGCTTATGCATTGGATGGTTAGGGTTAGGAAATATTATGATTGGAAATATTACTACTTATCCACCAATCAGATAACATTAACACCACCTGTAGGGGTTCAGATCCTTACACTTCTGCTTCCAGCACATCAACTTCAAAGACTAATACATCCCACCCCCTGACAGGTGCCAATGTAATTAAATAACGGAAGTGAATATTATTCCCTTTACCTGGCAGTGGTGTTAATGATATGGCTGATCAGTGTATGAGTGTCTAGTTTGGCCTAAACGATGCAGAAATTTGCATTAGGTTCATGAAGTTGACAGACTCCCTTCAAAATGCTCCTGATGTATATATCCATATACCTATACATCTGGCCCTATAGGTTTTATGGTATAAATGACAATTTTTCTTCTCATACTAAATTTACTTCCATGAAATTGGAGTATATAACCACAATGACATATTTATATATATATTTATATGTTTATTTATATTATACCAAGGGTGCCATTATATTTCTCTATGTTCACCTACAACACATATGCAAATTCATGCATATACAACCAAAAAACAAAACCTGTAAAATGTTCTTCTTGCATTAATAAAGAAAGAAAATGATTCAGAAGATCAAAAATAGTTCTATTCTATTATTATAACTTTCCCTGTTTGCCAGCTCAAGTGCTATTAGCATGTCCTTCAAAATTATTACTCCAGATTTCCCATTAATCTAACCATTACTGCTTTAATCACACTAAACTGTATTTTTTTCATATAATAGAGTGCATGTTGAGGTTCATGTATTAAAATGGAAATGAAAACACACTACAAAATACTGCTCTAGCACCCAGCAAGTGAAATAATAACATTATTATTGTTGCTGTTGTTGTTATTTACACAGAGATATGTTATTGGATCCTTATATTCAAAAACTTCATGACCAAATATAATACATTTTTATTAACTAAGTTTGCCTTGATTTTTTGTAGTTTTAAGTCACATTCATATAAAAATACACAACATTTTATAGGGTTCACAAGCTTAAGTAAAGCCTGTATATTTCAAAACTTTGATTCTTTTGTTACTTTGTTGGAAATCCATGTTTTTTTTCTCTAATCTAGGTAATAAAATGTCCTTGTGTTTAAGCAATTCAATCTCACTGATAAAAAAAAACTGTAATGGAAGTAAAAAGAAGAAAAAAAATGTTTTAAATAAACCAAATGTATTGCAATTATTTATAACACTAACACTCATCAGGTGTATATGAGTATTTTTATATATGGACATTTTTAAAGAAAATCTCCCAACCACATGACCCTAAACTCTGTAAAGCCGTTTTGTGACAACGTCAGTTGTAAAAAGCGCTGTATAAATAAAATTAAAAACATTAAAATTTTTTAAAATAAATTAAAAAAATGCAATTAATGCATGGTTTTCCAGATCAGATGCTCAGAGCTTCTATTATTCTATATAAATAATATTTTTGCACGAATATTCAGAGATGTGATTTGTTGTAGAGATAATCTAAACCTCCGAATGATTCAGAAATGATTCAGTAAAGGAGTAAGCTGTTATAATAATGTCTGAAAATGTGCTGAATTGGTTGTACCGATGTAATATGCCTGTCATCCGTAACAGATCATGGCTCAGCAGAGAGATCTTCTCTAAGCCGGGTCCAAAAGTGCCCAGTCCCAGACTTTATCGAGACATATTGAAGTCTTAGAGCTCGGGCCTCGTATATATTACACCTGCCTGAGCCTTAAGTCAGTCAGTAACACGTGGCCACACCCTTTCAGGCCCGAAGCACAAGGCTAACCTTCCTCTCCCTTCAAAAAAAAAACCCTACAATTATAAAATGTCCTTGAGTCTTGGCTGATTGCTGAGTGCGGGGCAAGCGGCACAGGCAATCAACAGCAAAGTGAGGAAAAAGAAAAAAAAGACAAAAAAACCCTAGAACAAATACACACAAATCCAAAAAAAGAGCGAGTGTTGCGAAGGAAGGGGGGGGGGGGGGGTAGGTAGTGGTGGTGGTGGGGAGGCAGGGGGGCTTGTGTTCTGCAATTACAGTCCACCCCTCCTTTGGCTCAGCACTCGAGGGCTGGCGTGATTTCTGACAGAGAAGGTTATTAGTTTTTATTGGAGGAAATAGGTGCTGGGTGGCTTTGAATGGCACAGTAATGTGCAGGGGAGAAGGGTGGGAGGGGGGCTGCAGAGTGACCCTCATCTCCCCAGAGTCCTATCGAGGCTGGACATCATGGTGGCTGTCCTCCTCTGAAGCTTCCCTCCTGCCAGACAACGCCACTTTCTGACCTCTGGGGTCACTGTGCCCCTTTCTGGCCTTGAACTCAACCTGTCGATCCCCAACCGCCCCCTCAGTTCTCCCCCTCCGTCATAATCGAGACGGCCACAGAACCTTTTGGCTTTGACATTTTCAGCGAGAGTCCAGCCCCTCATTACGAAGCAGCCAGACTACAGTGCTAATCGATATCTCTGAGTTCATTAATTAGCTCTCATTTGGAAGATATAAGGCACTCTCCAATCAGCAGGCCCGACCAGCCGGCCCTATGGCCTCCTTACATGCAAACAGGACGGATGTATAAGGCAGAAAACCATATGCTTGAAATAAAACCATTTACCCACAATTTTGAAAAGGTGCCAATAATTTTGCCCAGCCCAGTTTTCGAGTTTTTCTCAGCTTTTTTGTGATGATCCAATGCACAAAACGGAAATAAACATGCATATACTAAAACATGTGTAATTGCAATAGTCTATTGAGAGAAATGGTGCATTTTCTGCAAAAAATTCCAGTTGTGCAGATAATTTATGCCTTGACTGTAGCATATATTCACATTTTGTTTTAAATAGCCACACATCGCTGCTGTCTGACAAAAAAAAAAAGAATTATATTTAACTTTACAAGAAAGACATTAAACCGCCTCAACGTATAATGGAGGATAATGTAAAATGTGTTTCTGCTGCTCCACTCATTGTGAATTTTTTTTACAATGTTGTCAAATTTCGCCAAAATGTTAAACAAAAACAGAGATACAAGGTTTTATTCCAGAGTAAAATGCATTCATCTAATCATATAGCCTTTTCTATTGCCCCTTTTATCTCCCAATTCTGCAAACTAAAGCTAACGGTAATGCTAACGCTAAGGCTAACGCTAACGCTAATGCTAACGCTGGCTAATTACTAGATCATTAACAGCACTTTACATTAAGCCCTCAAATGTTTTAAACAATCACATCAACAGTCACATTTCAGTCCAGCAGGTTTATCGGGTGAGTTCTCAGCTGTCACACTCGATATGTGTGGTGGTCTGCAGAATCTCATTGCTGATCCCCAATTTGCAACAAAAAAACAGTTTTGTAAAGTTTTTTTAGCTTTTCAGAACGTATGGTCTTATAATAGCATTAAATAAAAAACACTAAATGATCAGGAGAGTAACAATATTAAAATGGCCATTAAATACAGCGTTGTTGGTGAAGCTGTGAGAGTAAAATATTGTCCTCCATGATGCAGGTTGGTGGCCTGAATTTCTGGAGTCGTCGTTAAAGATGAAGAGTCACGTGGTGAGCTGCTGTGTGTTTGCTCTGGGCTCTGTAATGGCCGTCCCTATATTTCCCAGCAGTGTGTGTGCAAGTGAGTGTGTGAGTGTGTGTGTATTAAAGACTATGCTGTGAAGTAAGAGGCTGTATTTGCCTTAGTGCAGCGCGCAGGCCGGTGTGTACTCTGCAGTGTGTGGCGTTAGTTCAGCATGTGTAAGCTATGATCTGTCCGCGCTCCTTATGAAGTGAAGCATCTGTGTCCGTGCACACACAATGAGCTCAGCGCGGCCCCGTGTAGCGGCCATCTTTTCCAGACAGAAGACTGGGGGATCATGATCATTACAGCGTGTGCATGACGCGTGTGCGCCGTCCATCCCCAACACTGCTCTGCTAATCAGTATTCTAGGCAGGTGGATGCTGCCTCTGACCCCCAGCTCCACCACTAATAGAGCACCTGATGGGAGTCTGATGATGGCCACAAAGCCACACACACACACACACACACACACACACACACACACACACATACACATCACAAATTTACACCTTACAAAAAAACACCCTTTAAATCTCCTTATACGGCCAGTATGCAGCATCCAGTACTAATTTACCATCAGTAAACTGAGGTAATAGATAACATTACACATTGTTCGTTGTATCCTGGGATACAATTTGATCAATTTAGTCATCTGGCAGAGTTATTGAGTAAGCAATTATATCCCAGGGTAGGCGCTCCGCTTCCTCTCTCTAAAGTTGCTCTTGTTATTCTAGCTTTCCTTAATTGCCTCCACAATCAACTCTTCCAGCGAAGCACTGCCCCTCATAGCTGACAGGCAGGAAATGCAGGGAGAAGAAAACGAATGTCAGGAACAGGAAATTAACATGGCTGATAGGTGCGGCCTTTTACACTCACCAAAATGAGGGTTCCTTCATGGTTCTAAGCAGGAGCTGGACAGTTCCAACAACTATCATACACAACACACCCTACACAACACACCCTACACAACACACGCTACACAACACACGCTACACAACACACCCTACACAACACACGCTACACAACACACGCTACACAACACACCCTACACAACACACGCTACACA